>JAMWYP010000018.1:3760718-4316926 GCA_025563575.1 Acacia pycnantha | reverse complement strand
AAAAAATCTAAGTAATTACAAATAAATACATTCATTAAGTTGAAGCTAGGTAATTAAATTTTTTTAAAGAAAATCTGTGATGGGCAGGCTGTAGTAGGCCAGCGCAGGCCGGCCGGTGGCCGAGGCCCTGGAGTGGCCACTCGCAGTGATTTGAATTTTTGCCTCATTTTGTGCAAGCCCTCTACATGAGAGCTTATGCAGGCCGGCCGATGGGCTTGGCCCGATTTCCCGGCTCTAATGAGAAGAAGGAAAGTAGAAAATAATTACCTAGCTAGTTATAGGTATAAGAATAAATTGATGGATGGACAACTCCATATTAATGAAATTAATGAAGGAGAGAAGAATGATCACGTGGAGCGAGGTGGACTTCTTTCTAATATTTTCTTAAGTATCTGGCGTGTGGAAGAAGCAAATGAGTATAATAAAAAACAAAAAAATACCTCTCACTCCCTTTAAGACCGCCGGACAAGAGAGTAAATGAGGGATGGGATGGAAAGGACAAATCATTACTCTCTCCCTCCAATCTTAATTATAAGAGTATATTTTGGAATTATTTTTTGTCTTAATTATAAAAGGAAGTTTTAACTTTTATCAATTTTTTCTTATAATACCTCTATCTATACTTATTATTAGGAGCATTTATATATATGTGTGTATATATGTATGTATATATGTGTATACGTATATATGTATATCTATATTTATGTGTATATATATATATGTGTGGACACACACACAAACACCCACACACACAATATATATATATATATATATATATATATATATATATCTATCTCTGTGTGTGTAGAATATATGTGTGTAGATAAATCTGTATGTATACATATACACACACATATATGTATATATAGTAAGACCATTATTTCAATTAGAAAACGTGTGAAAAGGAAAATTGGTTGGAGAGTATGTGATGGGGTTATAATTCACTTTTACTTATGTCATTTTAAATTTATATAAGGGCATTTTAGGAAAATGAGTAAAATTAACTAATTTAACTTCTCTCCTTAATCTCTCCAAAATCGATTAAATTGCTCCTATAATTAGGATCGGAGGGAGTATTAATTAAGGGAGTATGCACGACTTTTTGACCTAAATAAATTTAAAAAAAAAAATTTACAAACTAAAACTCTTTCCAAACTATTTCCCAAAGTAAATCTCACGCCACCAAGGTGGCGTGAAACATGGAATAGACCCAATTAGTGGGTCTATTTTATTATATATATAAAAAAAATATTATATAATAATTATAATAAAATAATAATAATAATAATAATAAATGATAAAAAAGTGGAATAATTTAAAGCTCTACTTCATTTAATTTGAAGTAAAAAGAAAGAAAACAGGGAGCTGAAATAACTCATTAAGAACGGATTTTAAAAGATTACGCGGTATAATTTGATTATAACAAATATATAGATCCCCTGTATTGTGATCTGTTGTTATAACCAAATTGTACCGCGTAAACTTTTAAAATACGTACTTAATGAGTTATTTCAGCTCCCTGTTTTCTTTCCTTTGACTTCAAATTAAATGATAAGACTAAATTATTCCACTTTTTATCATTTATTATTATTATTATTATTATTATTATATAATATATATTTTTTCATATATAATGGAATAGACCCAATTGGTGGCGTGAAATTTTCTCACGCCACAAGTGGCATGAGACTTTTTTACGCCACCTAGGTGGCGTAAAAAACTTTCACACCATCAGTGGTGTAAGACTTACTCTAGGAAATAGTTTAAAAGAACTTTAGTTTGGTAAATTTTTTTTTAACAAAATTTATTTAGGTCAAAAAGCCGAGTATGCACGTAGGTAAAGGCATGCAATGCAAACACAATTTTTTTAATGCTTCCCAATGTGCTGGCGCCTGGCGGGAGAAAGAAGTAAAAAGGGAATAAAATAAAATAAAAATGTTGTATTATCATCACTCCCTCAAAACCGCTGGATCTGAGAGGAAAAAGTGATGTATAGGAGAAGTCAATTCAATATTAATTAAAGTAGGGGATAGGGAATATCACGTACATGGATTCTACACACTTTTTTTTTTTTCTCCAATTCTTCTCAACACCGGACGTGAGAGAGTAATTGAAATAGGAATTTTTTTTCCTAACCTCTTCAAAAGACGCTAGCAGAGAGGGGAGCATATAAGGTGCTTCTTACATGCTCATCTCTCTAATGAGATATTTTTTAAATTTTTTTTAAATATTTTATTTATTTAGATTTAAATTATATGTTGCTTTTTGGAATGTTTTTTAGACTCAGTATCTTAAATTAATTAGTTTTCAGGATACTGGTATTACAGGAGAAACATTTCTGAATACAGTACTGGAAACTAATTAATTTGAGATATTGGGTACAAAAAAATTCCAAAAAACAACATATAATTTAAATCTAAATAAATAAAAATTTTAAAAAAAAATGTGCCCATCCCTCTAATAGAGGGATGAGCACATAAGGTGCACATAAGGATGTGCACCTAATGTGAACCCGGCAGAGAGTGGGGGAGAGACCGAAGGAAATGAAAAATAAAAAAATCATTTGCTTCTAATTCTCCATTAACACCGGACGTGAGAGAGAAAAATAGATAAATAAAAGAATTCCCTAGATTTTCCTAGATTTTTCTAGATTATTGGAGAGAAATCAATAGGCCAAGTGAACCAATTTTGAAGTCTATTTAAAAGGTTCCTCTTCTCCTATTTTTCTGCTGGTGGTGTGGAGAAGAAGAGAAGAAGAAAGACTTGTAGAAGACATAGTCTATGTTTGGTTTGAAGGGAGGTTAGGGGAGGGAGGGGAGGGGAGGAAATTTTTTGACCAAATTACCCATGGGAAAATTTAAAAATTACACAGCTTTTTGTATCGTTTTCCGCATATTAATTTTGAAAACATGTCACATCATGGACATATCTGACTTTTCACACTAGGGAGGGGCACCTCCCCTCCCTCCCTCACCTCCAACCAAACATAGTCATAAGGTGAGCCAAACAAAACATTCAATAGGAAGGTAAGGTCTTTGGGACTTGGGTAATTATTCCACCTTCTTCTACTCCCTTTCATGTAAGTCAAGATCTTTTTAAGGTAATTTGTCCCTTGGTGTTTGAAGGTGAAGGCTGAAAGAAAGAAGAAAAAGCATAGAGGATCAAGATTTTAAGAAGGTGAAATACCAAGAACAAGTGATAGTTTACCTACCTTATGGTTTTATGGTTATGGAGTTAAAAGTAGTAGTACCCTGTGTTTTTATTTATGAAATGAGTCTGATTAATAGATAAAATAAATGAATAAATGATTGAATTTAAGGTTTGGAGTTTAGGAAGAAATGTTATTATGATAGAAGAAAAATGGTTGTTGAAAATGAGAAATTATCGTGTCTGCCAACCTTATAGACATGGGAAAGTAATTTTTGTTGGTGTTTCTAACGCCTTCAAAGTGTTCAAAAATAGAATCTTAGTATAAGATTGAGATTTGAGAGGTTGTTTTAAGTTGAAGAAGGTCTATTTTTAGGTCAACAAAAAAATATTTTAAAGAGGAGTTACTTATATTTATATTTTGATTATTTGAGGGTCAGTTTGATTTTGTGCGCCCAAAGAAAAATTATACTGATAATTTTGGTCAACTAACAGGTAGTAACCTTAATCCTCACGTGTTCTGTGTTGCTTTGTATGTTTGTTTTTCTATGATTGTGAACGTTTAGAAAATGTGTCGTTGTGATTCTCTTGGTAATGCTTCAGGTTCTCTGCAACGAGTCCCTGGCATCAACGGAGAATGGAGAGGACCAGAGGAGTACTTACATAGTTCACGTAGACAAATCCGAAATGCCTGAGACTCTCGAGCATCATTCAGCCTACGAATCATCAAATTTCAAATGCATACATTTATTAAGTAGAAAATTTAATGAGGATTTTTTTAAAAAAAAAAAACCAAGAAAATAAATTATGGAAATAAAAAATTTGGCATTCCAAAAATTATATCTAGAGAAATAATAATTTTCCTTTAATTGAAATAAAATTACTAAATTAAAAAAAGAACTTGGTGTTGAGTGCTCTTTTTGTCAAACCACATATGTATTTTTACACCTTTGAAATCCACATCATAGTCCAATCAGCAAAAAAAAAGTTCAAATTTAATGGTCAAAGTCAAACTTAATGGTCAAACGGTATTTTTACACCTAATTTGTAACCACGTGTGTGCTTTTACACCTAAAAAAAATATTTAGTGTTGGACGCTCCTCGGGATAAAGCACATGTACATTTTTGTATCTTAACCCTTGAATATATCATATTTCTTTAATTAAACCACTAGGTATCAAGTGGTCCACATTAAACGTTAACTAATTTGGGTCAAGTTGCGCAAAAATGACAAGCCTCTCCTAACAAATATTTAATATAGCTACGTGCCCACAGTATGAACCCAAAACCTCTTGTACAACCTTGTTGGTAGAGAAGATAAATTTTGACACTAAAACAATCAAGTCAACAAATCAAAGATTTATTTGATTTTTATTTTAATGTTATTTTTCGAGTATGACAGATGGAGGAAACATGCTTTTGAATTTTTAATTTGCTTTCTAACCAAGACTCCTATATCGCTATCTAACGTTCAAGCCAAATCTGAGGAAGATCCGATTGATGACCTGACCATTTACATTCAAGGTTTGGGTGTTTCAAATGATTCACAAAATTTCAGCTTGATGTACAACAAACACTACAAAAATTTTGACTTTCGGCGACAACAAAAGTCGTCACTGAAAGTCAAAAAATCGCCGCTGAAAGTGTTTTAGTGGCGACAAAAAGTCGCTGCCGAAAGCTCAGTTGCTGATACTTTCGGCGGCGACATTTTAATGTCGCCGCCAAATGTAGAGTATCAGTAGCGACAATCAATCGCCGCTGAAAGTTCATCAAAAGCCACGAAAGCTAGTGTCGCCGCTGAAGGTAGGGTTTCAGCGGCGACAAATGTCGCCACAGATACTATTTTCGGTGGCGACAAAATTGTCGCCACGGATACTAGTTTCAGCGGCGACAAAAAGTCGCTACAGATACTTGTTTCGGCGGCGACATCTTATCGCCGCGGATATGGTTTTCAGCGGCGACAGATATGTCACCGCTAATATTGTTTTCAGCGGTGACTTATAGTCGCCACTAGGGATGTCCAAAAAACCCGGCAGTCCAGGTGGTCCGACCCGGCCCGGTCTGACCCGACCGGTCTCTCTGAGAAAAAAATGGTATGGGACAAAATCATGCAGACCAGACCAGACCGATTTGGTCGGGCTGGACCGGACCTCGGGCCAGTATCTGAGACCTCCTTGACTAGCCCGGTCTGGCCCGATATCTATACATATATAAAAAAAAATAAAAAATCCAACTTAACATCTAGGTTAACTGGTACCCTCTATGGTTGTGTCCCTCTTTACTCTTTACCGTGGAAGTGCCATCAGATAGCATGGACATCTCAAGGTCTTCATCACTCTGAGTCTTCTTCTTCCAGCGGAATCAGTGAGTCTTCTGCTTCCTTCAATTCGTCCATCGTCCATCGTCCATCTCTCATCAATCTTTACTCTTTACCGTAGAAGTACCATTCAGATAGCATCGACATCTCGAGTCTTCATCACTCTGAGTCTTCTTCTTCGAGCGGAATCAGTGAGTCTTCTTCTTCCTTCGATACGTTCATCGACCTCAGTCCATCTCTTGTCGACTCGTCCATCGACCTCAGTCATCCGTAAGTTTTCTTCTTCCTTCGATTTAAATCTCAGATACCCTAAGTCACTTTCCCTTATGTGTTGCTTCAATTTACTGAATTTAAATCTCCCTGCCTCTCGCCCCTTGCTTCAATTTACTGGATAGTGATTTTATTTGAGGGGATTAGTGTGAATGTTGTGGTAATAATGTTAACGCATGCAGCAATATGTACAAACTACAGAGTATTGATGAACAGGCCTATCTATAATTTGCTTCAAACATGTTTTGTATTGGAATTTTTTGAGGCATGACTACAAAAACAAGGAGGGAGTTTTTGTTTCTGGTTTTATGTCTGGCTCGTAAGTTTTGCTTGATGTTTTGTATATCAATGCCAAAAGCAAGTATTTCTTTCCGTACATGAAATTTATTGTATTGATTCCAACTCCCCTTTTACATTTAGGCTGTTGGCTCTGTGATAACTTATTCTTGCTCACCCCTTTTTAAGGTTGCATTATTGCTATCGTCATTGATTTCTTTATCCTATTATACAAAGCAAGATGTTATTATTATGGCTTGGTGACTTGGTCTTTGAGAAAGTGTTAACCTGCCTCTGTAAAATTTAATTAGATTCATATTTTCTATTATTATCTTTTGTTGAAAAGAAATTTGTTTTTTAATTATTGCTATTTTAAAGTTTGAATTATTGTTTCCAGTCTTTTAGGAGTTTCAAATAAGTAGCAAATTGTTATGATTTTTTCCTACTTTCTTGCTAGAAGTTGTTTTCTACTTTCTTGCTTTAAGTTGTTAATTTCCATTTGGAATAAGGTATGAATGAATAAAAGCATTCAATATTTGCACTACTGAATTTAACTCCACAAGACAAGACTAGTCCTTTTCAAATCTCTTGATTGTGTCGTAATTAATTAACAACATGGTTCAATAGTAGTATTATTTGACTTCAAATACTATTATTAATTAGTATAGTAATCATAAGAGGAGCATCATATTTGTTTGTTTCTGCTGGCTTTTAAGGACAATGACAAACTTTAATAACCATCAATTAATTTAAAAATAATAAAATATTTAATAAACGATTAACATTATAGTTAAAACAAGACTAGTTATATTATCTTATTATCATCTTTGATTCTCTTGTTATATTATCTTTGTCATTATCTCGAGTTATATTATCTTAGTTATATTATAGTTTGATTCATATTTGATTCATAGCTTTATCTCCAGCTATATTATCTTTGTCATTATCATGTTGGTTATTTCTGTTTAGATATATTATTAATTTTCTATGTGAAATTTAATTAGATTCATATTTTGTTGGGCTGTTGCAGATTTGATTCAGATTTGATGAATCAGAACGTAGTAGCAGTAAAAAACAACCATGGCCAAAGAAGTAACTTGAATGTTGGGCTGTTGCAGATTTGATGAGTGTTTTGGTGGCTATTGCAGATTTAGGGAAGCAAAATAAGTAACTTGAATGTTGTTATTTTATTTTGTATTCTTGTTCAATGACATGATGTTGGAGATTATTATGGGTTTAGGATTGAATTTAAGATGTTTGCATGTTTATTTATTGTCCCGTAGGTGGTTCTTTGATTTAATTATTGTTCTGGAAGTGGCAAAAGAAAAATGAAAAAAAAAAAACTGGTACCTGGACCAGTCTGGTCCAGCCCGAGCTCCAGCCCGAGTGGACCAGACCAGACCTCGGGCTGGATTGTCCAGCCCGAGGTCCCTCCTGGATCAGACCTCGGGTTGACCCCCAACCCGGTCTAGTCTGGTCCATGGACATGCCTAGTCGCCACTGATACTCTCTTCGGCCGCAAATACATGTTTTCAGTGGCGACACAATTTTTTTTTAATTTTTTAAATGTAAATTGATAAAATTAAAAATTGTACCACAATTAAAACCTGTAGCACATTGATTAATATCATAAGAAACTTGAAACTAACAATATATTAACTAACAATGATATAAACATAAATGTTCAAAATTAACATGAAATATTTAAATTTTCTATAAACAAAGTCTAAAGGTTGTTCATTGGAAGGAAACATCAAACATAAAACTATGAAGAACGATCAGCTGGTGGGACAGGAAGGCAAGTAGGAGCTATTACTTGCCCCTGTTGCATTAAGGGTCCTTTTGGATGGGCTTTTTTCATAAAAAAAATCACTTTTTTAATGCAAAAAAAAAAAAATCATTTATGTGTTTAGATGATATTTTTTTAAAAAAGTAAAAGTCACAAAAAAAAAAGCTAAAATGCTGCTTTTTTTAAAAGCTCCAATTTTGAGCTTAAAAAAAAGCACTACAAAAAAAGCACAAAAAAGCACTTTTTTTAAAAGCTCATCCAAACGGGCCCTAAAACAACTAGAATCCTCTGCTCCATTTGTTTCATCTTCTCATCAAATTGTGCACGTTCTTCTGCGCGCTCTACTTGCATCCTTGCACGTTCTTTTGCGTGCTCTGATTCCATCCTTACACGTTCTTCTGCGCGCTCTGATTCCATCCAACTCTAGAAAGGTTGTCTTTTTGTAAAGTTTGATGCCGAAACAAGGAACAAATAATCATTATTAGCAAAGAGCAATAGTCCTTGGTAGGAACATGATACTATAAAAAAATTTCAACATATACTACTATATATATTTTATTTATTTAATTATGAGATGGATATAAATGAATCCTGGAATATTGGAGAGCGAAGGACAAACTTTTCCCTATTGGACAGCCCATAGGATATGAATGAAGGTTCAGAGAAGTAATAAATAAAATAATATCATTTTTAATTACACATTGACTATCTCAAATAAAATAATAAGAAAAATCATAATATGAAATAAATTTTAATGATAATTAAAATAAGAGGCTATTTATATTAACATAATCAAATTCAAATTGAGATTTTTTTTTTTAAAATTTCTTTTATTAATTATTGTTGGAAAAATAAGAATTTAAAAAATAATTTTAAATATTTTACAATATATAGGTTGTTTTGATTTATAACCTTATTGAGAGTGTTTGAATAGATATGAATTTTTCACTTACAATCTTACTTTTTGTGTGTGTTTTTGTAATACCCTAAAATCTGATCTATGATGAGCATCATAGTTTAGTGAAAAATACCTATTGGGGATAGGTGAAAATATGTATTGTCAAAACATTGTAAAATACTTATTATATTTTCTAGGGAAATTTCTAATGAAATTAGAGGGAAAAGTGATAATGTGCCAAGATTACCAAAATGCCCTTATGAAGCATAAAAATGACTTAGAGAAATTATGAAAAATCCTAAAAGGCAGAAAAATAATTATTTGAATTAAGAGAGTATATTATCTCTAATTTTGGTAATTTAATAAATTATAAAATTGGAAAAATTAAAGAGTGATATTCAAAAAGTATTGGAAGGACCAAAATGCCCCTGTAAACTCTAAAATAATGCATGAGTTATGAAATGCTAATGTTAATGCAAAAGTTTGAAGATAAAGGGTTATCTTGATTAAGAAAATTATCCACAATTTATAAGAAATTAATTAAGTAATTATTGGCTAATTACTTAAGCATAAACAAAGGAAAATTCAAGGATAATTATGTAAACTCCATAATTAGTGGTTAATGGTTAAAAATTAGCATAAATATATTGGCTAATTAATTGAAAAATATTGAGAAAAATAAATGAGATTAGGTATTTTTGAGCCTAAAAACAAGTTTGGACCAATAGGAAAAAGTTATGAAAAAGTTATGTAAAAATAATTAAAATAATAATAATTAATTAAAAAATAAAATAAAAATAAAATATTTATTTTATGAGAGGGCCGACATCCATGGTGGGAAAAAGAAAAGAAAAAAGAAAAAAACATGAAAAAGGAAATAGGAAGAGTAAAAAGAATAAACTCTAATTAAATATTAATTAAAGTAAAATAGTAAAAAGTAAATAATTATCTATAGGAAACGGATCCTATCTAGAGAACCGGAACAGGATTTCTAAAGTCAGGATATAATATTGATCAATGGATTTTTATCCTGAATTGAGCTGTACCTGGAGTAATTTCCGAGATCGGTAGAAGAAGTTAGTAATAAGACGAAATAGGGAAAATCTGAAAAATAGGCGGATAGTCATAAAATTAAGATTGTAACAAAATAAATTATAACTCAACATCTGGAGATGAGTTTATAATTATCTGGACGTATTTGGAATCAGTGGATTTTTCTCCAGAGGTTGATGATTCCGGAATTCAATTTCGTAACAGTGCACGTTTTTCGAGAAACTTCGGCTGGACCGTTGGAACCCTAAATAGGACCAAAATTTAAGTTAAACTAGATACTTTTGATGAGAAAGGGAAGATCTTCGAAGTTATGAATCCAGAATTTTGAGATTTTCCGAGATTACGCGAATCGGACGCCGATCGGGAAAACTTTATCGGTACGGGCCTTAAAGCAACCATGAATCATTACATTGAACCAAGCATTGGCTGCCACCTCTTCATGCATGTCGACCAAGAAGCTTCAATGGACAAGATTTTGCCTTTTCAAACAAGTTTGATCCAAGGGCTTAGATCAAATTGAAAAATGACCTTTGTATCCCTAGAATTTTCTATAAATACCCCCTTCACCTTCATTCATTCTTCACACCACTTCTCACTAGAGAGGCCGAAAATTAGAGAGAGAAAGAGAGAAGGAGAAAGCTGGGGGAAATTTGCAGCGAAGCTCTGGGTAAGTTTTTCGGTACTTAGTCTTAAGCTTTCGGTAGTTTTAGTAGAATTGTTAGTTAGATCTAGGAAGTAGGAGATGAAATTCCTATTCTTGTTTTTAAGCCTCATTGCATTGAAAGATGCTTGACGAGGTAAAAACATAGTAGGGATTGAGTTTCTGAAAGTTGGGAGTTAAAGTGACGAAGTGCTGGCGAAATTCCGCTGATTAGGGGTATAGAGGCAAAATGGTAATTTTTACCTAAAATGCCAGTTATGATGTCAAATCACTAATAGATGTGATATTACTTTTATAGGACATCACGTGGCATTGGTTTTTGTGCAAGCTATTATTTTGTGTAGGATTTTACATACGGCTCGTGTTTATGTTACGTCCGTGTTACAATCATGCAATCATGCATCTATTATATGCTTATGTGATGTTATCTTTCTTGTTATGTTTTTAATATCTGTCATCCGTATACTGTTTTATTTGAGCATAAGGTTAACCGTTACCTGAGATTCAATGCGGTAAATTGAATCTCAGCTGTAGCTTCAGGGTCAGGAGGACCACGGATCGAAGATCGAGGCAAGCAGCAGGAGTAGGCTTTCGGCCGAAGATATCTTTACCGCTTTCTGTATTTCCTTTTGAACACTAGGATTATTGTACTCAATACTATGTTACACTATGGTTACGTTATGTAAAGGATCAGTTACTCTTCCACTCCAATGCTCTACTCTGATTGAAAAAAAAAATTTGGCTCTGAAATTGGGATGTTACAGTTTTTAGTGATAAGTTGGAGCTATTGGGCTTAATTAAACTCTCTTTATCTCACAATAGACCCAAAAATTAATTTATTTTTTCATAATAAATTACATCAATAAACATATTTATTGTATATATATCATAAATAAAAAAGAAAAAAAATTAAAAAAAAAAAAAGACTTTCGGCAGCGACATTTTGTCGCCACTGAAACATACTTTTGGCGGCAACATATGAGAGTCGCCACTGAAAGTATGACTTTCAGCGGCGACAAATTTTGTCGCCGATGAAAGTCATACTTAAATAAAAAATAATAATACTTTCAGCGACGACATTTTGTCGCCGCTGAAACATACTTTTGGCGGCGACATATGATAGTCGCCACTGAAAGTATGAGTTTTAGCGGCGACAATTTCTGTCGCCACTGAAAGTCATACTTAAATAAAAAAGAAAAAAAGAAAAAAAAAGAACTTTCAGCAACGACATTTTGTCGCCGCTGAAAAATACTTTTGGCGGCGACATATGAGAGTCGCCACTGAAAGTATACTTTCCGCGGACTTTCAGCGGCGACAGAAAATCTCGCTGCTGAAAGTCATACTTTCAGCGGCAACATTAAAAGTCGCCGCCAAATGTCGCCACTGAAAGTCCTTTTTTTTGTAGTGAAATGAATGACTATCTGATGGTTTAATTTGCTTGATTCACAAACATTCTGAGCTTGGTTGAGGACTCCAATGATATATCAGACCGTCGAAATCAAGATCAATGTTTGAAACGGAATCAGTTTCTTATTCATCCAAAGAATGAGTAGGGAGAGTTCCTCCAATTTGGACATTTTAAATTGGATCTGGATAATCCAGATTTATTTTATTTTTCTACTTAAAAAAAAAAATTATTTTAATGGATGAGCAAGGAAACCGGTTCGGTTCCTGTTTGAAACACCCACAACAAATTCCAACGAGATCTGACAAAAAATCATTTTCCAATCGCAGCAGTAAGAATTTTGAGCCTTCACCTAATAGTGAAATCTTCTGGCCCTTTGAGCAAAAAAAAAAATCTTCTGGCCCTACAGTCAACACGGTCCCTATTACAACCTCGTTGGTTGAGAGGATAAATTTTGACACTATAAAACAATCAAGTCAAAAAGTCAAAGATTTATTTGATTTATATTTATATTGTCATTTTAGAGCATGACAAGAGAGGAAAATTAACACGCGCTTTTCAAGATTCAACGTGCTCTGTAACAATTGACAAGGCTCTCCGACGGCCAAAGATAAAAGCATAACAGGATCACGTGCCAAGAAAAGAAAAGCATATAAAGAAAAATTGATTATTAACTTCATATATATAATAAATGTGTGGAAGAAAAACCAAACAGATGTGGAAGAAAAACCAAACAGATATAGACAGGCTAACACTTGCATGGGGCATCAATTCCTGTCCTTTCATTTCATTAATGAATTAACAATACAAATTACAAAGTTGAAGATAAGAGGAAGCAGCCTACTTGTTTCTCGCGGTTGGTGCACATGGTTATGAGAAAAAGACATGCCACTTGCACAAGTGCTACTGTGATGCCTATCCACAGGCCCTTTTTTAGCAACAACCCAATATAATTGTCAAGTTGCTCTGCAACGAAGATTCCCCGTATTGATAAGGAAGCTTCACAGAAACCTTCTTTTTCATTCGCCTAAAACTGCAATGCTCTCTGCTCAGATATCACTATTGCTCTTAGCTTGCCAGAAAAGGTTTGATCGATCCAGGTATGTTGATCTTCTTCCTCATTCCTTGTCTAATTAAAATGTCTATATGTTTGAACTATTCATCACACGCTTTCGGGAAAAAGCCATGTTCCTAATGAGTTCAATGATGGTCGTCTGTTTCTAAGATTTTATATTATTTGAAAGGATTTCACACATATTTTCCTACATTACAGTGTTAATGAGTCAGCTGCAAATTTCATGATTGTGAACACTGTGCATTAATTTGCCGTAGACACACACACAGACACCCCAATGCAATGATAATGATATATTGGGACATTGATTTTTATTTTTCTTGGTGCTGATTGTGTTCTTGATCTGTTACTTTCACACCGTCTTTAATTTCCGCTTGTTTCAGTTTTTTAATGATATATTAAAGCTTAAATAAAATTTCTGTAAGATGGTGAATCTTAATTATATATTCTGTGTTTATTTCCGTTCTGCCATATAGACCAACTTCAATTAATGGAAATGCTCGTTAAGCGTTTAGAACTATTTACTTTCATGTAACCCAAGTAAGAGATTGGTTTTGGCATATTTTATAAATAATTGCAAAAAGATCAAATTGCTTCTTAACTAATCCAATGGGTTTACTTGCAAATCAAAGATGTTGATTTGTAATTCTTGAAAAGTTGACTTGAATCCATATATGAAATTTGAATAAGTAGTGCAAAAATTATGTACATTCACTTGTAAATATAAGAGGTTTAAATTGTAAATCTAAAAAGTGAACTTGTGAATCCATAGGTAAAATTTGAGTAAAGGATGATTTATTCAATTACATGTGTAAAAAGTGGCACTTAAGTACTTCAGAACTTTAAGACTTCACCATTTGTTAGCAAATTTGCGCGACTTATTTATAAATCAGTCCCTTATCATAACTTATTCATAAATTTTTACTTGGGAAAATGACAGAAAAAGTGAACTTTAAAATCTTGTTGATTACAATAGTAATGAGATTAACAATAACAATAAAGCAATTGACAACTTGTTTTATTGGAAAATCACCTATTTGGGATTTTGAAATTCAATTGGTATTTTTTTAGGATTTTCCCTTTTCTTTTTATTGCCAGATATTCATAATTTTTTCCTATTTTATTATATAGGTTTTTCATATCAAAATGGCCTTATATCCATGCTAGCCATGCTGTAGATACAAATTGAATTCACACGAGAGTAAACACATAACATTTGAACAGTGTTATTATGTTTATTATAATGCTATTATTATAATTTTTTTCTAAAGTTAATTATTATTGGAAACTTGAGTGGCCGGATTAGCAACCAAATTTTTTAAACACCCTATATTTTTTGTTTATGTCCAGCAATGGCGGTTTTTGCTACTTCTTCCCAAGTTCCTCGACAAAGATATGATGTTTTTATCAGTTTTAGAGGTTCAGACATTAGACATGGATTTCTAAGCCGTTTGACAAAGCAGTTACGGCAAGAGAGGATAGATGTGTATGTGGATGAAAGGCTAGAGAGGGGAGATGAAATATCATCTGCGCTTCTTGAAGCAATAGAAAGATCAACAATTGCACTGGTGATATTCTCAAAAGACTACGCTTCTTCAAGGTGGTGCTTAGAAGAGCTAGTGAAAATCATGAAATGCAAGGAAGTCAATAATCAAATTGTAATTCCAGTTTTCTATAATATTGACCCATCACACGTCAGGCATCAAGAAGGAAGATATGCAGATGCATTTGCTCAACATGAGCAAAAGTTCGAAGATGATTTATTGCGAATTTGGAGATCTGTCTTGAAAGAAACAGCAAACTTATCTGGTTATCATTCATCAAATATTACGTAAGTTGTTTTCTCTTTATGTTTATTCCATATATCTAATCATAGTTTATCAATTATATGCCTTCCCCATAAAAATCTAAAAGTAATAAAACTTACGGTTAATATTATTGTTATTTTAACAACTGTGTGATTTTTTTTTTCAAAAAATAATTTCTTCCTATCAACATGCCAGCGATGAATCTGATCTTATTGATCGAATAATCAAAGACGTGTGGAAAAAATTGGAAGATAAAAGCACAATTGAGCCGAAGCGCCTCATAATTGGATTTGAGAAAAATTTGACTACTATTGAATCATTTATGAAAGTTGACTCACAAGAAGTTGGAGTTCTTGGGATTTGGGGTAAAGGAGGAATGGGTAAAACAACATTAGCTCAAGTCGTATTTGACAAATTTTCCTGCCAATTTGATAGTTCTTATTTTGCATCAAATGTGAGAGAGGAGTCGAAAAAGCTTGGATTGACTTGTTTGCTTGAAAAAATACTCTTTGTACTACTAAACGAAAAAAATCTCACACTGAAAGGAAGACCCAACGCTCAAAGGAGGCTACGCCGAGCAAGAGTTCTCCTAGTGCTTGATGATGTAGACACCTCTAGGCAATTAAAGTATCTCATTGAAGAAAATCTTTCATTGGGACCGAGTAGCAAAGTGATCATAACAAGTAGAGATAGACATGTTTTGGTTAATGGAGGAGTTCATGTAGTACATGAGGTGGAAGAATTAAACGAGGAAGAGTCACTCCAACTTTTCTGTAGGCATGCTTTCAAGCAAGCCTATCCGAAAATGGGATATGAAAAGTTATCAGTGCAAGCAATTCAATATGCCGGAGGCCTTCCTCTAGCATTACAAGTCTTGGGTTCATATTTGAACTCCAAAGATACAAAAACATGGGATAGTGCCCTTAAGAAAGTTAGAAAACATCCTAATGTGGAAGTTCAAAATGTATTGAGGGTTAGTTTTGATGGACTTGATATACCAGAAAAGAGGATATTTTTAGATATTGCATTCTTCTTTAGAGGAGAAAAGAAAGAAGATACTATAAGGATGCTAGATGCTTGCGATGATTTCTACACGGATTGTGGAATGGATAACCTCATAGATAAAGCTCTCATAACTATTTCAAGAGGCAATACAGTAGAAATTCATGATTTACTACAAGAAATGGCTGAAGATATAGTCCGTGAGGAGTCTATTAGAGATCCTAGAGGACGAAGCCGATTAAATGATGCAAAGGAAATTCAAGATGTATTGAAAAATAACAAGGTACGAGAAGGATGCATTAACTTCCCTTTTCATTTGTTAAATTTTTTTAAAAGAATTTTAAAACTACCATTATCTAATATTATTTGAAATTATGTTATGTTAGGGAACGGAAGCAATTGAAGGCATTATATTGGAGTTTGAAATTCTACACTTGAGCGCTAAATCTTTCCAGAAAATGAGTAATTTAAGATTTCTCAAGATCCAATCTCCTCGATTGAAGTTTGGATATGATCATATCAAAGATCCTGCTACCATTTATTTTCCTCATCGTCTGGACTCACTTTCAAATGAACTAAGGTATTTTTATTGGGAAGAATATCCTTTCAAGGCTCTACCATTGGGTTTTTGTCCAGAAAAACTTGTTGAAATCCATTTGCGAACTAGCAACATAAAAAAACTATGGAATGGTGTGCAGGTAATTATATACTAATTAATTGATGTTTTAGTCTTTAATTTATTCAAATTAAGATGGGTTTTTCAATAACTTCCCCCTTTGATTGTCACAGGATCTAATGAATTTGAAGATAATAAATCTCAGCTTCTCCGATAAGTTAAAGGAGTTGCCTGATTTCTCCAAGGCGTGTAACCTTGAGATAGTGGACCTCCAATGTTGTAGTAATTTGCATACTATTCATCCATCCATCTTATCTCTCCCTAAACTTGTTTCTTTGAATCTAAGCCATTGCTTCAAGCTAAAGAATCTTCATGGGGAAAATCATTTGAAATCTCTCAAGCATCTCACGCTGGATTATTGCACAAGACTCAAGGAATTTTTGTTATCATCAGAAGAAATGAGAAGTTTAGAATTAGTTGAAACTAGCATCAAAACATTGAACTTGCCAATTGGACGGTTCAATAAACTAGAAGATCTAACTCTCGGTCAGCCTCTCGAGAGCTTTCAAATAAATGAGCTAAGTTGTTTGACATCTCTTAAAAAATTCTCTCTTTCTTATTTTAGAGGAGTACTTGAAAAATCAAAATTACACATTCTGTTTGATGCTTGGCCTTCTTTAGAAGAATTGCATTTGACATACTGTGAGGTTTTAGAGATCCCTGAAAATATCAGTAGCTTGTCATTGTTGAAGATTCTATCACTACGAGGAAGCAGCATAGAGAGTCTCCCTCATAGCATCAAGCATCTTTCAGAGCTGAAACAAATTGATTTGCGTGAATGCAGGTGGCTTAGAACCTTACCAGAACTTCCATCTTCCATTACTCATTTTTATGTAAGTGAATGCACATCATTGGAGACCATGGATTTCACACTGATGAGAGCAATATATAACAACGCTGGTGAGGTTAAAGTTTGTTACCCAGGAAGCACAATTCCAAAGGGCTTCAAATATTCTCAGATGGGGAAGAATTCCATTACTATTGAGCTTGCGCCACCTTCTTCTTCTGACCAATTGTTGGGTTTTGTTTGTTGTTGTATTCTTCCTCCAAACCCCAGATTTGTCGATAGCGGCTCTGACTTTGCAATTTGCAGAAAATTCCACTTTGAAGATGATGAGATCAATTACAAGGATGAAAAGGAATTCCCTCTCCTCGGGTGTCTGCTGAGAGATCATGTTTTTGTATGGTATGAACCAATGGAACAAATATTAAAGGGAACTCAAAGACGGAGATATGATGATGAGGGCACCACTTCTAAGTTCGCATGTGAATTTTTCATCAGTTGGGTTAATGGTCGTTGGGACCATCTTGATGACTTGATAGAAGTGTGCGGACTTTGCCCAATATATGCATCAGAATTACAAGAGTCAGTTCAACAAATGGAATTAAAGCTGGAGATGGGTACAGAAATAGAGATGCCAAAACCAAAGAACTTTATTCAAAGTCTCGGGATCGCGTGTTGCATCATGCCCTGTTACATTTGTGAATTGTTTTGTTGTTCTTAATATTTTAAAGTTTAAGTGATATTTTTCTATCATATTTCTTATATTTAAATAGCGTAATTTAAAATTTTCAGATTTAAGTTAGAATTCAAAATTTACTAGATAAATTTAATAAGTAACTCAGAATATTTTTGAGCTATAAAATAACTAGTTTCCAAACCAATCATCAAATTTAAACTGATAACCATTTAGCCAAAAATAAATAACCAAATTATAAAATGGGAGCCATAAAAAATAATGAAAACGAATTTAGTATATAGATAGAAATATTTCAAACCGAACTTTAAAACTTAATTCTCAACCAAAAAAATAATAAAGAAAGAACATAAACATTAAATTCAAATATTTATGATCTATAAAAAAAATTATTTCCAAACCATTCAAATTTAAAATAACAACCGTATAGTTCAAAATTTCATATTCTTTAACCAATAAAAAATAACAACTACAGGAAAAAAAATTTAAAAGAAATCAAGGAATGTCCACATAATATAATTAAACAAAAACAAAAAATAGTTCAAATCCATTAAGAATAATAAGATCAAAAAATTTCAAATTGAGAATTTTAAGAATTTCAGATAACAAAAATAAATTTTATTTTATTCAATCATTCAAATAAGAATAAGAACAAACTTTTAAACAGTAATTTTGAATCAAACAAATAATATAACAAAAAGGAATATTTAGTAAAAAAATTCACTTTAAAATCAAAGATAAAAAAGTTTAGTTCAAAAAATTCACATTCTAAAAAATCTAGTTTATATTTGTATATTATCCGAATCTCTAGCCCTCTTGCAACATCAATGCAACAATACAGACAAGATCTTAGTGTCTATGCCGATAGCTAGCTTATGCTTAATTTTTCGTTTTGTTTCTCTATTTAAGCTTTTGAGTCTGTTACAACTGTGGTACTGCACTATATATTTCAGTGCAGATTTCATGCTTGTTCTTTAAAACATCTAAAATCATCCTAGAAATTATTCATATGCATCTCATAAGGTAAGATTCATCCCTAATCAAAATGATGCTCTGAACATGCTTAGGTCAAAAGCTATCTTGGCTGGCTTCCCCTTTCCAATACTCTATAGCAGAACAGAAAATACTGAACTCGATTGTAAATTAGACGCAATAATCTAAAGCACCCGAAATTCAAACAACTTCCAAGCACCTAATTGGTGCTATTAACTGTTCAATTCAAACCCCAAAATCCAGACAGAATATCAAAATTCGAATATGAAGTTCAGAAAGTCTCTGATGTAAACGAATTATTACCAAATTGAACATTCAGACCAGGGCCACTTTTAACTAGAGGTGTCAATGGTCAGCTCCAGGGTCTTACAGCTGGAAGGAAAAGGACCAACTCCAAATGCCGTCTCCACACAACACTTTCAAACAGAGATTCGAGAATAGTGCATATCACCAATCAATCTTCGACCCGTCGGAATCAAATTATCAGAACCATAGCATTTCAGGGAGAAGAAAACCCAAATATTTGAGAAGACTAGAGAGATTGGCATCAGAAAGAGAGGGAAATTGAAAATCGGAGAGTGTCTAGCAAAAGAAAAGGCACATATTTAAATCGATAGAGCGCACATGAGAGGGCGAGAGCAAGATTACAATTGGGATTGAGTGAGTAGAATTGGATGAAACAGGCATCTTACTGTTGCTCTATTTCATCTCCTTTTTGTTTATTCACCATCTCAGGCCTGCTGATGATGAGGACATAGGAGGCGGCATGGTCAAGGCAACAAACTTGGAGGAATAAGCCTCAAGGGATATGCATGAAGGCTTCATGCATATTGGGCTTTGTTTTATTCTCCTTACTTTTAGTTATATTTTTGTAATAAGGCTTATTGGGCTTTGTGTGTAAGCATAATTAGGTTAAACTCAATATGGATGTTGTCCACTATATAAGGGAACACCATAGCCTCTTTGAGGGACGGCGAATTAAGAGTTAACCTTTTGGTGAGAGACTAGCTTCTCAGGGTTCTTTTGAGAATCTCTCGAACTTATCAAGCAACAATCCTTGTGGCGTTCTTGGGCTTATCAATTCTTTGGAATTGTGGCGCCTACCTATTATCCAGTTTTCGTGCTATATTTCTTGGTTTCGTATCTCCATATTCCCCTGTCCGTTTTTGGTGTTTCTTGATCCAAACTCGTGTTTCGGAACGTCATCTTTCACCTCGTTTTGGAATCGCTCAAATCCGACGTCTGTAGCGTTAAATACGTTCTGCTCTTTTTCCGGACGTGCTGGAGGCTGAATCTTCGGTGCGAATTCCATTCCTTGTCGATCCAATCGTCCCTTTCTTTCGGGAATCATATCATGTGGTATCAGAGCTCTCGGTTCTAAGATTGGAATTGGGTTTTCTTGGGTAATTTGTTCTTTCAATCTTCTTGTTTTTGTTTCTTTCAATTTCTTGTTCAGTTCACATATTTCTGCACTTGGTTCTTGGTGTTCATCCCTTGTTCATCATTGTTCTTGAATTTTAATCCTTTCAATTCATGTTTCTTGATCTAAACGCCGTTGATAGATCCTCTTTGGGATTCGTAAAATTTTAAATGGATGAGATTCCTTCCGCTGCGTGTACGGATCCCAACAGTGGTATCAGAGCCAGGTCAACCGTGCATTTAGATTGGGTTTTCTATGTGCGAATATATGTGATATATATGCAATAACCGAATCCTATATGCGTTGAGATCGATATATGTTTAGAACCGATTATACATGCGATGTATATATGTCTAAAACCGAATATGTTGATGCGTTTAAATTGATATATGTTTACCGAATCATGTATGATTTAAAACGTATTCTCCCTACAGGTTCGCGTGGTTCTGAATCGTTCAGGATCACACTGAGGTCGGACGTTCTGAATCGTTCAGGATCTATGGGGTTTGAAATTTTAGAAATTAATTTCGAAAATAACGTTTTTTCCTAGAAACAAATTTCGAAAACAACATGTTATTTTGAAATTAATTTCAAAAAATCATGTTTTTTTTTCCTTGACCCCGCCCGCTAACTAACTAGCGGGACCGCCGTAGGGACCCCGGTTGATTGTTCGTAGATGTGAATTTAATATAACTTGGTTGAGAAGTAGTCAACTCCAATCAATCAAGATATGAATATGATTCATCATATTAAAATTCAATCAATCAATCAAGATATGAATATGATTCATCATTTTAAATGCGATCAATCAATTAAGATGTGAATTTAATATAACTTGGTTGAGAAGTAGTCAACTCCAATCAATCAAGATATGAATATGATTCATCATATTAAAATTCAATCAATCAATCAAGATATGAATATGATTCATCATATTAAATGCGATCAATCAATTAAGATGTGAATTTAATTAACTCGATAATTTAATCATGATATTTTCTTTCATATTGTATGAATTAATATTTGTTGTGATTAATTATTCAAAGTTGTTTGGGTATGGTGAACAACATGGCTCTAGAATTTACAAGTGTTGTATTATTTAAATATGGCTGCGAGCTATGCCTCTCTCTAAATATTCTTGATGTACATTCTCTTCTCATCTCACTCCTCAATGTTAAATGAGGTTTCTCTTGATGTATTTCTCCTTTTATTATTTAGAGAAGTCCCCTCATTGGCTTGAGAGGATTATAGGTTAGATGAGCCATGTTGTGTCACGGTTTTTAATTATGTTTTGATTTGATCACTTTGCATGATTAATTTAGAGTTTATATGAGATACAATCGTGATTGCATTCATATAAGTAGAATTAATAGGATTAATTAGATTATATCAAATATACCCTCTAAATAAAATCTTAAGTCGTAATGCCGCCAATTAATGAATACTTGTCAAAACCTAGATCACTCATTTGTATGTTCCACCAAAGTGGATGCACTTGAGTTATCTTGGTGAGACAAGCGTGAGTAATGGTGATACTCAACATTCATTATTGTCTTGACTTAATTGAGATTATCAAAACGGTTTTGGATCTCAAGGCATTAGATGGGATTAAACGTGCCGGGTCATATGATGATAGAATCCCATAAAGATCTAAGAGTTACATGTGATGTAATTGGCAAAGAGGTTGCCTACCTCTAAATAACTTGATTTTTAAGCGTCACCTTAAGCGGGCTTAAATTTAAGTCAAATATGGATCTTAGCCCACTAATTATAATGAGGGTTGTTAATTCAGGGGGGAGATTATTAATCAACTTTGCATATCTTTTAGTTGTAGAATCATATCGTCTAGTAATACGCAACACCATCAATGCGATCGGTCCTTAAGAAGGACGAACTCGATGAGACAAACTTTCTTGACATGTTTGGGAACTTAAGCGTTGATCCTAAACACGAAAGAAAGGAGTATCTCATAAATCAACCCATTCCTTACGAGCCTGCAGCCAATGCTCCAAGAGTTCACAAAGATGCTTACTTGAAGCATCACGATGACTCTATGGATGTAGGATGCCTGATGCCTGCCACTATGGTTCCATATCTACATAGAGATCTAGAACTTGTGGAAACCTCTGAGATGATTTTTCATCCTATGGAAATGTTCCAGCAACAGGCAAGGCAAGAGGCTTAGATTCCCCATGTCCCGGGGAGTTAGCTATAGATGTGATCTTGAACTCACTCCTAGGAAGTTATGATAACTTTGTCATGGATTACAACATGAACAACATGGAGGAATCAATTTCTGAATTGCATGGGATGCTCAAAACAGTTGAGCAGAGCATTAAGGAGAAGCCCAGCACTGTTTTGTTGGTTCATAAAGGAAGGGGTAAGAAACCGAAAGCCAAGAAGGCAAAACCTCCGAAGGATGGGGTCTGCTTCTTCTACAATGAACTTGGTCATTGGAAGAGGAATTGCAAACTCTACATCGAAGATCTGAAAAGAACAAGAAGGATAGCGGGGCTATCACTTCACGTATCTATATCATAGATATTCACTTTTCTACTTCCTCAACATGGGTATTAGATATTGCATGTGGTTCTCACATTTGTATAAATGTGCAGGATCTCAAGGATAGTTGAAAATTGAATGGACATATTTATGACAAAAACTACCAAAAGGATCAAGTCAAATGATTTGAATCCGACCTACCTATGGCATTGTCGTCTAGGCCATATAAATAAGAAACGCATTTCGAAACTCCATCAAGATGGATTTCTTAACTCATTTGATTTTGAATCATTTGATACATGTGAGTCTTGTTTATTGGGAAAGATGACAAAGACACCTTTTACTGGGCATAGTGAGAGGGCCACTGATTTATTGGGCCTCATACATACTGATGTGTGTGGACCAATGAATACATCTGCCAGAGGAGGTTATATGTACTTCATTACATTTATAGATGATTTTAGTAGATATAGATATATCTATCTAATGAAACATAAGTCTGAATCTTTTGAAATGTTCAAAACATTCCAAATGAAGTGCAAAACCAACTTGGTAAAACAATTAAAGCACTTCGATCGATCGGGGGGCAAATATTTGAGCCAAGAGTTCATTGACCATCTTAGGAGTTGTGGGATCATCTCACAACTAACTCCTCCTGGAACATCACAATGGAATGGTGTTTCTGAGCGGAGGAATCGAACTCTATTAGATATGGTTCGATCTATGATGAGTCAAACAGATCTTCCACCTTCTTTTTGGGGCTATGCCCTAGAAACAGCTGCGTTCACACTAAATCGTGTTCCGTCAAAGGCAATTGAAAAGACACCATATGAGATATGGACTGGGCAGAAACCTAGTTTGTCATTTCTTAAAATTTGGGGATGTGAGGTTTACGTTAAACTGCAAGCCTCTGCTAAATTATCATCCAGATCCTCAAAATGCCTTCTCGTGGGGTATCCTAAGGAAACTAAAGGATACTATGTCTATATCCCTACTGATAATAAAGTGTTTATTATCCGAAATGGTATCTTTTTGGAAAAAAGAGTTTATCTCTAAGAGAACCAGTGGGAGTAAGGTGTACCTCGAAGAAGTTTGAGAGCCACAAGACAACGTAGAACCACAGATGGAAACCGGAGAAGACTCACAACAAGATGTTGAGCCTGCTCAAGTAACATAAGGCCCACGTAGGTTTGATGGAACACGGCTACAGCCTCAGAGATATGGATTTCTGATTACTGGAAGCCGTGATGTTTTGCTCATTAAGCAGAATGAGCCAACTACCCATCGAGAAGCCGTGGTGGGACAAAACTCCGAAAGATGGCTTAATGCCATGAAGTCTGAAATGCAATCCATGTACGACAATGAGGTATAGACCTTAGTCAAGCCACTTGAAGGTGTAAAAACCGTTGGGTGCAAGTGGGTTTTCAAAGAGAAAACTAACATGGAAGGCAAAGTAAATATCTTCAAGGCACGACTGGTTACAAAAGGATTCACTCAAACTCATGGTGTGGACTATGATGAAACTTTTTCCCCAGTTGCAATGGCCAAATCAATCAGAATCCTTCTTGCCATTGCATCATATTATAACTATGACATATGGCAGATGGACGTCAAAACAGCCTTCCTTAACGGAAAGCTGCTTGAGGATGTGTACATGACACAACCTAAGGCTTTGTGCGTCCGGAGGATTCTCGTAAAGTATGCAAGCTTCAAAGGTCCATTTATGGATTGAAGCAAGCATCTCGGAGGCTGGAATCATCGTTTTGAT
Organism: Acacia pycnantha; assembly: GCA_025563575.1. Lineage (NCBI taxonomy): Eukaryota > Viridiplantae > Streptophyta > Magnoliopsida > Fabales > Fabaceae > Acacia > Acacia pycnantha. The sequence continues at coordinate 4,292,388 of JAMWYP010000018.1, read as the reverse complement.
GAAGTAGTCAAAGAGTTTGAATTCATTCAAAACATTGATGAACCTTGTGTTTACAATAAGGTTAGTGGGAGCATAGTTGTATTTCTAGTGCTTTATGTAGATGACATCCTACTTATAGGGAATGACATTCCTACCTTGCAGAGTGTCAAGTCTTGGTTAGGAAAGTCTTTCTCAATGAAAGATTTAGGCGAAGCCACTTACATCCTAGGGATCAGGATCTATAGAGATAGATCCAAGAGGCGATAGGCCTAAGTCGAGTACATACATAGACAAGATACTGCATAGGTTCAGTATGCAGGATTCTAAAAGGGGTTACATGCCCGTGTCTCATGGCACCCATCTCAGTAAGGGCCAGTGTCCTCGTACACCTGATCAAAGAGACCGCATGAGTAAGATTCCATATGCCTCCGCTATTGGATCTATCATGTATGCCATGTTATGTATTCGACAGGATGTCTCATTTTCCTTAAGCATAACCAGCAGATATCAACAAGATCCCGGTTAGAATCATCGGATTTCTTCAAGAATATCCTAAAGTACTTAAGAAGGACTAAGGACTTATTCTTGGTATATGGTGGATTGGAAGATGAGCTCGTGTGACAAGTTACACGGATGCGAGTTTTCAAACTGACCAAGATGATCGAGATCGCAACTGGATATGTGTTCATTTTGAATGGTGGTGCGGTAAGTTGGAAGTGTTATGAGCATAGCATTGTAGGCGATTCTACAATAAAAGCCGAGTATATAGTAGCATTTGATGCGGCTAAGGCCGTTTGGATCGAAAGTTCATTACTGAACTAGGGATGGTTCCTACCATCTCAAATCCAATAGACTTGCTTTGTGAACAATAGCGGCGCTATTGCACACACCAAGGAGCCTAGGTCACATCAAAGGACCAAACACATACTCAGGCGATTTCATCTTATTAGAGAAATCAACGATAGAGGTGATACAAAAATTATGCAAAGTACCAGGAGAAAACAATGTCGCTGATCCTGTTACTAAGCCGCTTACACAAGTAAAACATGAGCGTCATGTTAGGGCAATGGGAATTAGGGTAATTAATGATTGCACCTAGTGCAAGTGGGAGTCTGTTGGAAATTATGCCCTAGGGGAAAGTCATTGTACTTTAAATGTTATTGTTATTTAAAGTATTCTCCTTTAGTTATCATTTCATTTGCATGTTTATAATGATAACTGATCCCTGGATATATCTAATAGATTATCCTAAATGTCCACAGTCGGTCATCTACGCGGGAGCGAGATGAGATAAGACAGTATGACTTTGATGAGGTATGGAGATACGAATCAAAGTCATAGGCACTTGTAAGAGTACAAGGTCTTGGATTGACCCACTATGAGAAAGCCGCATGGATTTAGTCATAAGCTTATCTCATGTATAACCGCGTCATAACGCCCTTTGACTGAGATCATCATGGATTCCTACATGAGAGTCGCCGATCTTTGACCTAGTCAAAAGTCACCTTTGACCGGGTGATGATAAAGGCTTGGATTGGGATCAGTGGTTTTATGTAGAGGAATGTGAATGGTCAAGATGGAATTTGTCCCTCACATTTGTAGAGAGATATCTTGGGCCCTCGATGAGTGAGTCTAAGAAATGTATGGCCATACTACGATGGAAAGGAGTTTCCATTTCAATTGTTAGAATACTCAAGAATCGAGAAAGTAATGGTCAAGAACAGGAAGTTGACATTATCCATGCCTCATCCTTGACCAAGTTATCGCGTGACAAAAGGGACGTGACATGGTTGTATGATAGGTTGTATCGTATCATCGATCCCCATATGAATTGGGTAGTCGTAATGTCTTGCTAGAGGCCGCTTGCGACTTGTGGGTCTGGTACAATATTGGCCCACCGCCAATCTCATGTGGGCCTATAGGTCACACACAAGAATAGCCCAATACGAGCAATAGTGTCCAGATTCATTGAATCTTAGATATGTCTAAGATCTAATGAATACAACATTTAATCTAGGATGGATATATGTATACATGTGTATATATATATATACATAATTTCGAAATTAAATAATAATATTATTATTTAATAATGATATTATTATATAATATTTGTTTTATATTTAATTTATTTGATAAATTAAATATTTAAAACAAATAGAGATATTGTATCTCAGATTTGATTTTCGAATAAAGATGTAGTATCTCATATTTAATTGAGTTGAGATATAGTATCTCAGATTTAATTAAATAGATAGATATCATATCTTTGATTTGATTTATAGGAATAAATTAAATCAAAGAAGCTTTTAATGTGGATTAATCAAATAGATTAGATTAGATCTCATGATGATTTAATTAGTATGATTAATCCAAATTGAAATTCAAAGACTAATTGATATTAGTCTTGGATATTTTAATACTGGCCCAATTAGGGTTTTAGAAACTCTATAAATAGATATTGATCTAAGTCGTATTATAAGGAGAAAACTAACAAGCCTCAAAAGAAGTCCTAGAGAAAAACGAGAGACACAAAGTAAGAAGGCGCTAGCACGCTGCCATACGTGTTGGAGAGCTGTTCGGTGGGATACCGGTAGAGGGAGTGGATTCGTAGAGTCGGCTCCTAGAGATTGATCGAACAAGAAGGTGTTAGCCCACGTGTTCGAGAAAGGACGCATACCAAATTCGTATAGGTACGGTTTCTCTAACGAACCTTGATCTAAACGCCGTTGATAGATCCTCTTTGGGATTTGTAAAATTTTAAATGGATGAGATTCCTTCCGCTGCGTGTACGGATCCCAACAGTTAGTACTGCTCTCTCTCGTCCAAAAACACTTATTTTCTCATGTGAGACTGGTTCAACACAAATATAGGTGAGACCATCATACTGTAATGAATTGCTTATTGGATGATGGTTGAATAAAAGTCTCTGAATTTCTCATGTAACACTGGTTTAGTCCCATTTTCAAATCCAAAAGCTAGAGAAAAAGGTATGATGTATTTATATACACATAGCGATCAAGGAAAGCCAATGAGACCAGTACTGAATTGCCATTATACTTCCGAAAATGTGTTATTTCATATATTTATTAGATCACTAATATAACCTATTAATTTGTTTATTGACTTGATTTATTAAGTGAAAATTGTGGAAGATTACTCTAGTTATAAAAAATAACTAAATATAATATCATGACAATAAGAGGAGAAATATGGATTGAATTTGCATCTTGTTGATATTTACAACAAAAGGGACAGCAATTAGCATCTTGTTGATATTTCGAAGAATCCATGCATAGGAGAGAATCCTCCAAAACTGCATGCATCACAACAAACTTAAAATGCCTTTGAATATATCTTTTTTTTTTTTAAAATTAAACCACTAGGTATCAAGTGGCCCCCATTAAACCTTAACTAATTTAGGTCAAGTTGGAAAGAGCCACGCAAAGTCGACAAGGCTCTCCTAACAAATATTTAACATAGCTTTGTACGACGACCCACTGTATGAACCCAAGACTTCTGGTTAAGTCAACACAACCTTGATTGTCGAGAAGATAAATTTTGACGCTATTAAACAACCAAGTCAACAAATCAAAGATTCATTTTCTTTTTTGAGTATGATGACAAATGGAGGAAATTACACGCATATTAAATGATGTTAAAAACTTGCCTTCGATCTGAAGCTTTGGAGAAATTGTGCCAAAATACGCCTGCGAAGACCCCACGCTGAAGGGAAATTTGAGCAGGCACAAATGACGGGCGGTGGGGCTACAATTATACTGTTTGACGCGTGAGGGGTGGGGAACACACCCCCCTCACGAGTCAAAGAGGGAGGTGGGATGTCTGCCACCTCCTTAAATGGTGGCAGCTTTGTCTGCCACTAAGGACCCGTTTGTTAGGAAGAAAGCTTGGGGAGGGAAAGGGAAGATCCCAATCTTCTCATGGATTTTGGCTGTTTGTTACACAGAAAGTCCAGTCAGCAACTCACTGGAATTGGACATTTTCCCTTATTTGAGGGAAGATGCTTTCCCTCCGAAAATGGAAGGAAAGCTGTCATCTTCCCAGGAAGATGGTTTTTTGACAGATTTACCCCTGAAATTCAAATTTGGCGGGAAGTTCGAACTTGGCGGGAAAGTTCAAATTTGGCGAATTTTTTTTTCTTCAAAAGTTCGAACTTAACAATAATATATATTTTTTTAAATATATTTTAGAAAAAAAAATATTTTTTTTTTATTTTGACTTAATTAAATTTGAGGGTAAAATAGACATTTCCTAATTCCTTATCAACTACCACCTCTTCATTTTCTTCCTACCAAACAACTCAAGTCATCTTCCCTCATCTTTCAAATCTTCCTTTCCATTCATTTCCCTCCTCTAAAGTTCCTTTCCCTCCCCAAGCTTTCTTTGTAACAAACGGGTCCTAAGAAAAAGTATTAAACAAAATAAAATTGAAAAGTTAAAATTTTGAGCCTAAGGTCGAACTTGGAGTTAAAGAGGAAGATTCTTGAGACATTGAGCTTAAGCCGGTTGGAATTTGTGAAGCTGAATGGGTCAAAGGGACTAAAAGGTCTATCACAAAACCCAGATGAAGTATCACTTATGGTCTAAGCAAATGAAACGTAAAATAAGAAATGAATTGTCCCAAAAATTCGTTCAGTAAGACAAATCAATAATGATAGTAATATGTGTGTTTTTTGACTGATTTAATAGTCAAATTTAATATTGGGGGACAGAAGGACAAAATTGCTACGTTTTGTAAACTTTTGGAGCAAAATTGCTCATCAGTGAAAACTTCCGAGACAAAAATGATACTTAACTTTATTGTTGATTGATGAGGTGACATGCCACGTGTGCACATTAGTTAAACTTAACGGAGGGGTAAAATTGCTCTGTTATGTAAACTTCCAGGGCAATTTTGTACAAAAAAAACTTCCGTCTACCCAATGTTCCTCCGCCAAAACTTCCGAGACAAAAATGATACTTATCCCTTTATATATTCATTTTGGAGCATGATAATTGTCAAAGAGAGTAAACGCGCTTTTGAATATTTAACTTGCGTTGTAACGAAGATTCCCCGTATTGATAAGGAAGTTTCCCAGAAACCTTCTTCTTCGTTTAAAACTGCAATGCTCTCTACTCGGATATCACCATTGCTCTTAGTTTGCCAGAAAAAGGTTTGATCGGTCCAGGTATGTTTATCTTCTTCCTCGTTCCTTATGTAATTAAAATGTCTATGCTTGAACTATTCGTCAAATGCTTGTCAGAAAAAGCCATGTTCGTGGTGGTCTGTTTCTAAAATTCTACACCTCCGGTCTTAACTATAATAATACTTTTATAGTATAATTTGTACTATAAAAGTGTTCCTATAATTAAGACCGGAGTATATAATTTGAAAGGATTTCACTCATTTCCTCCCTATATAACAGAGTTAATGAATCAGCTGCAAAGTTGATGATGGTGACTCATGTGTGTTAATTTGCATTAGGTTTACACTCACATCGATGCAATGATAATGATATAATAGGACATTGATTTTTATTTTTGTTAGGTCATAATTGTGTTCTTGATCTGTTAGTTTCACACCATCTTTCATTTCCACTTGTTTCAATTTTTTGATGATATATTAAAGCTTAAATAAAAATTTTTAAAGATAGTGAATCTTAATTATATATTCTGAATTTCCGTTCTGCCATATAGACCAACTTTTTTTTTTTTTTTTGGTATTCCATATAGACCAACTTTAATTAATGGGAATGTTCGTTAAGCGTTTAAAACTTTTTACTTTCATGTAACCCACCCAAGTAAGAGATTGGTTTTGGCATATTTTATAATTAAATTACCAGCCAATAAATCATAGGATTTATATAGTTTATATAGAATCAACTCAAAGAAATCAAGAAACATGCCAGGTCTTTTGTTTTCAAAGAAAATTTTACAATAATTATTATGATCTTGTTAATTTGTACTATTTTTAATAAAAAAAAATCACGGTGTAAGATTTGCTCTTTCAATTACAAAATCAAATTCCTTCTTTTAGCCTACTTACAAAGGTTTGATGACCAGATGATATTTTATTTTTCCAAATACATCATTAGTTGTTGGGAGGGGGAAAAATCATTTTTAGGGCCCTTTTAAGTCTGACAATCCCAAAAAATGCTTCAAGATTCTGATAATCCCAAAAAAGGCCCCAGGGCCTTTTTTGGGATTTTCAGAATCTTGGGTGAGTTGTCAACGGGGCTGATATAGTTGTTAACGGGTACTGATATAGTTGTTAGCAAAGTGTTGTTAACGGGGCTGATTTAGTTGTTAAAACCTACCCGTTAACAACTATATCAGCCCCGTTGACAACTCACCAAAAATTCTGAAAATTCCAGAAAAGACCCTAGGGTCTTTTCTAGGATTGTTAGAATCTTGGGGTTTTTTTTTGGGATTATCAGTCCTAAAAGGACCCTGAAATGGATTTTCTTTTGGGTGGGGGTGCCTGCTGCCCCCAAATTTTATCCCACTTCCCAATTGTGTTTTTCTTGTTTCTTTGGACTTCTAAATTCTATATAAAATCATTGATATTTTGATATCTTATAGACAAAAAAGGTACTATTTTCAATTTTTTACAATTTTTCAAAGATTTTACATAAAAATCTGCACAGTTTATTTTTTTATTAAAAGTATTAAATCTTTGAAAAATTGTAGAAAATTGAAAATAACACATTTTTTTCCATAAATTATTAAAATGTCACTCATTTTATGTACAATCTAATGGCCTAATGAAATAAGAAAAAAAAAATATTTGGGGGCAGTAGGCACCCCCCCCTCCCAACAACTAATGATGTGTTTGGAAGAATAAAATATCATCTGGTCATCCTTTGTAAATTTTGCATTTTGATAAAAAAAAAAAAAAAAGTCTATGTGCGTTTGATTTTTCATTTTGATAAATGCAGATTATTGCTTACGACTCGTAGTTAAATATTCGCATAATGATGAAATGATTTTGTTTTTTATATTCCTTGGGCACAACCAATGCCGCCATCAATATGATATAATTAATATAAATAATCCCTTAATATATTTTTAACTCATCAAATATAATAACCAACAAATGGAATATTCCTAATATATTCCTTTTCTCTCCTCAATTATTGAAAGCTTAATTATTTGTAAGTGGAAGGAAGATCAAAATACGGACAAAAATGTGAAACTTGCCATTTTATTTTATTGAGCTGGGATGCCTGATGTACCCGTATGCTCTTCCTGCTGCCCTTAAAATTGATGGACTTCCCAAAAGTTTTTTTTTTTTTTTTTAATTTTTCTTTTTACTATTAGATTCTACCTAAAATGAGTGACATTTTGATAAGTTATGGGCAAAAAATGAAAGCTAATTTCAATTTTGTTTTATGATTTTTCAAAGATTTTTTTAAAAACTGCATGTTGCATTTTTATTTTTCATTTAGAGTACTAAATCTTTGAAAAATCATAAAAAATAAAATAAAAACAGCTCCATTTTGTACCCATAAGATATCAAAATTTCACTCATTTTAGGTATAATCTAATCATGAAAGAAACCTTAAAAAACATATTTGGGAAGCCCCATAAAAGATGAGGGGCAGCAGGGAGGGCCTCCAACCCTATTTTATTTTCGAGCATGACAAATGGAGGAAATGCTCAGAAGCCAACTTGCCATTTTAAATTATTAATCTTGCTTTCTAGCAAATTAAAAACTACTCCCCCTATTGATAAGGAAGTTTCCCAGAAATCTCCTTCATTTTTATAAATTGGATAGCTGAAGTTAACACAGCCATCTTCATCACTATCGCTCTTAGTTTGCAAGACAAGGTTTGATCCATCCAGTTATGATCATCTTCTTCCTAATGAGTTCCATGATGTGGTTTGGTCTGTCTTTCTAAAATTTTATAAACATTGAAAGTATCTCATAATTTTTTTCCTAGATTAAAGAGTTGATGAATCAGATTCAATGTTCATGAATCTCGATTGCGTTCGAGCTAGCTCTGTTTTACCGTCTTTCATTTCCACTTGTTTGAATTTATTTTATAATGATGTTCAGCTAAAAACAAAATATATAATGATCCAGATCAATATATTAAAATTTAAATAAATTTTTCTATGAGATTTGGTGAGCCTTAATCATATATTCTGAATTTCCGTTCGAAGTTGATCAACTTCAATTAATTAAAGTTTCTCCCCTCCTTTTGTTTGGCTGTGAAATTTTTTAAGAAAAAGAATTGTTTGGAGATGAGAGATAAAAGTTTTTATTACTCAATTATCCTTAGTAAGACAAATGGTTAGAACTAATACCACTCTGGTCCTATTTATAAGTCCCTTTTGACCAAAAAAAATTTGGTCCTATTTATAAGTCCCTTTTGACCAAATAAATGAGATTGTGACAATTTTGCCCATATTAATTATCCAATGAAAATAGAGAGAGAAGAAAAAGTTGAAAGATACCCAATCATAAATAAGGGTAAAGTTGAAAATTTGCCCCATAATCATTGAGTTAACTACCTCTCCTTGGTATGTGTGATTTGGTCAAAATGGGACTTATAAATAGGACCAGAGTGGTATATGATTAGATATTGTATAATTGTAATTAGTGTTTTATCTGTGTATATACTAGTGGGTGATGTGCTAGCTGTTAGGAATGCCAGGTGTCTTGCACAGATATCTAAGTAACAAATTCTGTACCATTCCTTTGTATTCCTTCTGTTATATAAACAGTGTCAGTGCCAACGCTAATTATTCATTCGGCTTTTGACATATTCTCTTGTTTGCTAGTATCTTTGATTTCCTTCTTTATCTAAGTAACAAATTCTGTACCATTCCTTTGTACTGTATTCCTTCTGTTATATAAACAGTGTCAGGGCCAACGCTAATTATTCATTCGGCTTTTGACATATTCTCTTGTTTGCTAGTATCTTTGATTTCCTTCTTTATCGAAGTAACAAATTCTGTACCATTCCTTTGTATTCCTTCTGTTATATAAACGATTAATGGAATAACGCTAATTATTCATTCGGCTTTTGACATATTCTCTTGTTTGCTAGTATCTTTGATTTCCTTCTTTATCTAAGTAACAAATTCTGTACCATTCCTTTGTATTCCTTCTGTTATATAAACAGTGTCAGGGCCAACGCTAATTATTCATTCGGCTTTTGACATATTCTCTTGTTTGCTAGTATCTTTGATTTCCTTCTTGGTATCAGATCACAGGTGCATACGTTGATTTTTCAATATCTTCGCTATTGTAATATCCTAGAAATTTTGTTAATGATAAAAAATAATAATAAACTAATTAATTAATTGACTTATTGAGTTAATAAACAAATACATTGTTGAAATTGTAGGGATCCCTAAATTATAGGAGATTGAGATACAAAAAGATAGGAAATAAATGTGAATAGAATATATTTAAATTTCAAATCTGATTCTGATTATATATTCCATATATTTCATACTTATATTCAAAGTTATAATGTATCTGTAAATGAGAAGTCAGGTACAATAGCCCAAATATTTAGAAAATAAAATAAAAATTATTATGAATTTATGATAACTATATTATTAATATGAAAATATGAGTTCATGAGGGGTAAATATGTTTCTTAACTTATTATTTTTAATATTAAAAAATAAAATAAAATATTCTTCTTGGTAATGCAAGGAAATAGAACCATATATGGGTGGTTAGACATGAGGTGTTGGGCTTAAAAATTACCGATGAGGTATTTGATTTTTGTTGCTTTTTTTTTTTTAAAAAAAAGAAAAAGAAAAAAAATTGTCTTTTTTTTTTTTTAATCTTTCCAAACCTTTTATCCCTCTTCTCCACCGATGAGTACGGGCAGAACAGGGGGAGTGAATTTCTGGAAGCTTCACCATTGTGCTCAATCCTTCTCTATTTAGTGTTGTCGTTCTTCCCTTTCCGGAGGTTGGTGTGCGCGGGTGGGGATGAGTCTCTGTCATTCTTCTCCTTTTCTCGGTATTTCTGTCGCTCCTCCCTCTGTTCCACCCTAGTCGATGCCGTTAGTGGGTGTGGGCAAGCATCTCATCTTGTCTCTTCACCTTCGGTCGGCATTGTTGCCTTCTGCGGTCTTTGCGGTGTGGGTGATTTGAAGTTCTAATTCTTTTCTCCATCTTTCTCTGTATCATGGCGTTGCTTTACGGGTGAGAGCAGAGCATTGCCTTCTCTTTGTCTCTTGCTTCAGTTGTGTGGGTATGTATATCATCTTCTTCCTATTTCTCTGATTTCCTGAATGCTTCCAAGTCTGATTTTTGTATAAATTGCTGCCTTTTCTTTTTGTTGTGTTGTGCGTGGATTGGAGGAGGTGGGTGGCTAATTCATTAATCAGTAATTAGGTTGAGTTATATTAATTAGTTAAGATTATATTTTTAGTTTTAATATATTAAATTTGGATTGTGATTTTAAAAGAAAAACAGATTATTCTGGAAGGTTGTAATATAGAGTGCACATAGGGTGTTTGATAAAATGCTTGAGAGGAGAATTTAAAGGTATAATGGTTAAATATATCATAGACTAAATCATGAAATTAAACAAAACCTTGGAACCGATTTTGCTATCGTGATAGGCATGGCTGGATGTTCTTTTTTGTTTTGACTTGAAATTTGATTATTGTGAGGTGCTTGATCAATTGTTTGGTTGTAAAACTTGAGTTGTGGCAAATTAGTGTGACAAAAATGTTTGTTTTATGAGTTAATATTGAGTGGCTACTAGGTGTTTGTTGAAATGTTGAAAGGAAGGAAACTTAATTTGATATGTTGCTACAGTGTTTATATAGTGGTGATGAACTTATCCACACACACACATCAACTTGAATTTAAGTCTTGCTCAAATGTGGAATTTGAAAACTTTATGTCTTCATGGTCATGTTGGGAAGAGGTCTATTGAAGAATTCCAAAGATTAAGTTGTTGGAAGGGATTTGTCTTCTTTCCTACAAGTGTGAATGTGTGGCTATGCAATTTAATAAAGAAAATAACGAATAAAATCATCTTGAGTTTGGGAAGGATGTTTAATCTTGAGAATACATGAAATAAAGGAATTACATTGAGGTGTTGATATTATTCTATTGATTAGGCATTTAGGTGGCCACAAGGGTGACTCTCTTGGGAAGTTTTGGAAAGAGTGAATTATATTTTGGGAATGTATCAGGTGAGTGAATAACGTCTTATTATAATTCTTATAAATGATATTTGACTATTTTTATGTTTTAATTTTATTACAGCACTTCCTGATCATGATTTCTCCAATGAAAGTTTATTAGAATTATCTAAGCTTCTCATTGATATTGAATTCAGTAAATAAAAAGGATTTATATTTAACATTATTGGTCTTTTCCATTTCTTTTGATGAAAATTTATATATGAAATCTGAAAGGAAGTTAAATTTATTTCAGAATCGATCAACCTTGTATGTCAAGGTTAAATTGAATATTTGTATATCTGACTTTTCGAAGTATTTGATCGGTTTGAATCATGCATGGAGACGGTGAAAGGATTTTTCAAATGAATAATCTATTGAATTGTGCTGAAAATAAATTATATTTTTGATATAGATCTTATGCATACTTGAAAGTAGCATTTGAGATATTATTCATGGACCTTCATGCTGGGATCCTTGATTGTGAACCGCTCCTCATGCGATTTCATCATTAGAAGCTCTTTTCATTTTTAAAGTCAAACTAATCCCACGCATGTTTGAAAACGTTTTTGAGAGGACTGAATACAGAATGCTGGTTACTAACAGCAGTACTGTTAGTCCTTGGTGCACCATGGTTAACCTCGAGCTCGCTTGATATTCGTGGGATCCGTTCTCATGCTTGTTATTCGTGGGTCCTGTACCTGCGCTTGTTTCGTGGCCTCGTGCTGCGCTTGTTTGGTTACTTACCCTCGTGGACTGTGTGTCCACGTTTGTTTTCGTGGCTTTGAGCTACGCTTGGTTAGTTACCTTCGTGGACTGGGTGTCCACGCTTGTTATCCGTTCTGTTGAAGTCCTACGGAATGATGAAATTTGAGATTTATTGTTTTTTTTAAAACTGGTTCTAAGAACAAATTGTTTTATTTCCTAGTTGGTATTTGTCTGTTCAATGATCTTCTATACTGCTTTTATTATGCTTAGTAATAAATTTTTTTATATAAATTTGTTTATGGTTATGATTCGTACTTGGAAGTTGAAATTAACAAGTTATCTGTTTAATATATATATTTTCATCATATCAAGTTATTTCTTTACGTATTTTAGTTATTTTCATTACATTTTATTAATGGGACGTTATTCACTGGAAAAATTTATTTTGGCTTCAGATAACATAGCTGACCATATGCATCTCGTGATCAGTGAGGACGTCACTACTGAGTGAAAGCTTGCAGATTCATGGTGAACAAATTTTAGTTGATGTCCACGTAAACCTTTGCTTTTACAACTTAGATGCTCCACGTAAGCTATAGGCAGGATCCTCACCCTACTCTTGTTCGGTATACATGTTGATACGGAGTGGAGCTCCAATTTAATTAGAAACTTATAAATATTGTTAGAGCAATCATATAAAAAAAAAATATGTCCAAGGAATCTATATTCCATAGGGTATGTGAGTCTATTGGTAGGTGCAAGATATTTTATATGTTTAGGCTAAAGGAATGTGAAATTTTCTCATATTCCAAGCCGGTCACTCCTAAATTTTCAGGGTGTGACAGCTATGTCGTCTTCTTCGCAGACCTCCGATGACTCTACTGCTCCCGCTGCTCACAAAACTTATTCTCTCTTTCACTCATCTAGCCAAACCACATCCATCAAGTTGGATAGGACTAATTTCCTAGATTGGGAATCTGTTGTGTTACCTCTTATTGAAGGTAACAGGTTACAACATCATATCATCGACACGACCTCTGTTTCGTCGATGACTTGATCTGCCTCTGGGTCTTCACTGACAATTCTTAACCCAGATTTTGAAGAGTGGTATGCTATTGATCGCATGCTGGTGGATGGCTTCGCAACACCATGACTTAGGAGGTGGGTGCTCAACTTCTCCATTTACTGTACTCGACCTCTGGACTGGAGCTTATACACTCACCAGTGCCTTTTCACGCTCGAGGGTCATGGTTTATCAGGCTGAGCTCCATCGAACCAGGAAGAATAGGTTGCACATGGATGAGTACTTAGCTAAGATGAAAAACATTGCCGATCAACTGGTGCTTGTCGGTGCTCCCATTTCTACCGATGATCTAATTCTCCATACGTTGAATGGTTTGGATGCGGAGTATAACACCATCATTGTGACACTGATTGATCAAATCAGATTGCCCTGGGTAGACGCTCAAGCCTCTCTTCTGGCATTCGAGAGTCGACTTGAGCAGCTTAATCAACTGTCCTCCCTGTCGCTCCAACCATCGATCAATGTAGCAACCAATGGTCCCTCTGCTTTTGACAAAAACTCCTCTGCTCTTGGTTTGTGGTCCCTGGCAAGGCTCTCGTGGTGGACGTGGCCATCAGTTAAGAGGTGGCAGACCTGGCACTTGTGGTGGCTCACCCTCTGGAGGTGGTGGTCGACCCTATTGTACTTACTATGACCGCCATGGTCACTATTTTGAAACATGTTATCAACGCCAGGATTCCAACTCTGTCTATTCTCGTGGGTTAGCTTCTGGCAATCATAATCCACAAGCATACTATGCCAATCCCCAGGTTATAGCTGATCCCGACTGGTACGTTGATAGTAGAGCGAGTCACCATGTCACATCGACCTCCACTCAGCTTGATTCAACAGTGCCCACAGGTAATCGTTTCATTTATACCTGCACTGGTCATAAAACACCTATACGAGGCTATGGTTCAACCTCTCTAAATTCCAATTTACAACTCAATGATGTCCTTGTTGTACCCACTGCTACTAAAAATCTGGTCAGTGTGAATAGGCTTGTTCAGGACAATCTAATCACAATTACTTTCTCTGATTCTGGCTGTTTTGTGAAGGCAAAGGGCACAAGACAAACTTTAATGATGGGCACATCAAGACAGGGTCTCTATAAAATGAGTAAGGTCACTGCTCAAGCTCATTTGGCAGTCGCAGACAAGAGTAACAATGAACTTCTCAAATGGCATTATAAACTTGGGCACCCCAGCAATAAAATATTGCGTCAAGTCTTACACTCTTGTAATGTCAATATTAAAGTTACCGAGTCTTTTGTATGTCCTGATTGCCAGTTTGGGAAATCGAAGAAACTACTATTCTCTCATTCTCTATCTCATGCTTCCTCTCCCCTTGCTCTCATTCACACTGATCTTTGGGGCCCCTCACCAGTTCAATCTGTTAATGGATTTAAATGCTACATTCACTTTATAGATGACTATAGTAGATATACTTGGATATACCCACTCAAGCACAAAGGTGAAGCCATTGGAGCTTTCAATCATTTTCGCAAATATGTTGAAAATCAGTTTAATACAACCATAAAATCAATCTAGTGTGACAACGGGAACTGAATTCAAGCAATTTATTCCTATAGCTAATGATGATGGAATTGTCATGAGATATACGTGTCTATACACTTCCTCTCAAAACGAACAAGCAGAGTGAAAACATCGACACATAGTTGAAGTTGGTTTAACTCTACTTGCCCAAGCTCGTCTACCATTAACATACTAGACTCAGGCATTCCAGACGGCTATTTATACTATCAATCGTCTTCCCACGACGACTCTTGATGGAGATTCTCCTATGTTCAGACTCTTTCGCACCAGTCCTGACTACAGTTCATTGAAGCCATTTGGGTGTGCTTATTACCCATATCTGCGACCATATAATGCCCACAAACTGCAATATCATAGTCAACAATGTCTTTTTCTTGGACCAGCTTCCCAGCAGAAAGGCTTCAAATGCCTCAACTCCACTAGAAGAATCTATACTTCTCATCATGTGGTTTTTGATGAGTCTCTGTTTCCATGTTTTTGAGGCTTTTTTAATAGTCGGTCAACTTCGTCTTCTACAGAGTCTACTGTGCCGATCATCATTGTCCCGTCCATGGGCTCTATTTCTTCCACCTTAGATAATCAGAGTCCAATTAATCCTAGTCCATCTCACAGTGTTGCTGACAGTGTCGAAGGATGTTGGTCCAGCTCATACATCTCCTAGTCCAGCAATAACTCCTCAAGTCGAGGCCCAAAATGAGGCCCAGGTTCTGCCTTCACCGTGTGCACCAGCTCGTCACTCACAAAATCATCACCCGATGGTGACACGCGCAAAGGATGGAATCTCCAAACCTCGATACCCCTTTGTGGGTCTGCTCAAATCTGAAACTCCATCGTTGCTGGCTTAGGCGAGTGTCCCTCGCACCGTCACTACCGCTCTTTCTTCTCCATCGTGGAAACATGCGATGCAGGATGAGTTCGACGCCCTGATTCGGAATAAAACCTGAACTTTGGTGCCCTATGATCGAACTCAGAAGCTTGTGGATTGCTGCTGGGTGTTTAAAACGAAATTCAGAGTTGATGGCTCAATTCTCAAGCACAAAGCTCATTTTGGTTGCAAAAGGCTTTCAACAGACTCCTGGCCTTGACTACTTCGAGACTTTTAGTCCAGTTGTTAAACCTACTACTGTAAGGTTAATTCTTACTCTTGCAATTACATTTCACTGGAATATAAGGCAGTTAGATGTGAATAATGCTTTCCTTAATGCCTTTCTCAAAGAAACTGTGTTCATGCGTCAACCAGATGGGTTCTATGATCCGAAGAAACCCAATTATGTGTGCAAACTATCTAAAGCAATTTATGGTCTTAAACAAGCCCCTCGTGCTTGTTTTGATCGCCTACGTCATACACTAACTCAATGGGGTTTTCACAATTCAAGGAGTGATATCTCTTTGTTCTTTCTCAAAACTAAGACTCTTGTTGTGTTTGTTTTAGTTTATGTGGATGATATACTGGTCACCGGAAACAATAGCAATTTCATTAATCAGTTTATTGTGAAGTTGAATGAAATATTCTCTTTGAAGGATTTAGGTCCTTTGTACTACTTCCTTGGTTTAGAGATTCATAGGGATGCATCTGGTCTCTACCTTAATTAGATTAAATACATACTTGATTTGCTAGATAAATTTCACATGTTTGATTGTGCCCCTGTTCCTACTCCTATGGTCACTGGTCGTCAGTTCACTGCCTATGATGGTACACCTATGTCTGAATCTTCTCTATATGGACAAGCTATAGGTTCTCTTCAATATGTTACAACCACTAGACCTGATATTGCTTGCTCGGTTAACAAACTCAATCAATTCTTGTGTTGTCCCACCGATGTACATTTTCAAGGTGTGAAGCGAATTTCTCAATATCTTAAGGCTACCTATCATTATGCTCTACATCTTAAGCCCTTTAAATCTCTTCAATTGATGGCATTCATTGATGCAGATTGGGTATAGACTTAGATGATCGAAGGTCTATGGCTGGTTTTTGTGTATACTTGGGTGGTACCCTAATCTCTTGGGCTTCTAGGAAACAAAATGTTGTGTTTAGAGCCAGTTCTGAGTCTGAATATAGGGCACTTGCTAATGGGGCAGCTGAACTCAAATGGCTGTGTGGTTTACTCACTAAGCTTGGTTTGTTTCTAAAGAGACCATCTACTATATGGTGTGATAATCTAAGTGCACAAGCCCTTGCCTCTAATCCAGTTCATTGCTCTTGACTCAAACACATAGATATTGATGTCCACTTTATAAGAGATCAAGTCTTGGCCGGAGATGTTAAAATTGCATATGTTCCTTCTCAACATCAAATAGCTGATTGTCTCACCAAGGCCGTAAGTCATACACAATTCTCTTATCTCAGGAACAAACTCGGACGGTGTTCCAAACCCTCTCGTTTGAGGGGAATGTTAGAACTAATATATGATTAGATATTGTATAATTGTAATTAGTGTTTTATCTGTGTATATACTATATATAGTGGGTGTTGTGCTAGGCGTTAGGAATGCCAGGTGTCTTGCACAGATATCTATGTAACAAATTCTGTACCATTCCTTTGTATTCCTTCTGTTATATAAACAGCGTCAGGGCCAACGCTAATTATTCATTCGGCCTTTCACATATTCTCTTGTCTGCTAGTATCTCTGATTTCCTTCTCAAATATAATTCTTCTCTTAATTACTTTGAAAGTTTTATACACTGCCGACAACAAATAATTTGACTCCCTAGAGCTGTAAATCTCATAGAATCCGAATCTAGCAGTTGGAGGAATCTGAATCTCATGGTATCAATTACTTTTGGATTTGGCCCTCTCTCCCGTAGCCATTGGGGTCGCCGCTTTCTACCTCTTCTATTCTCCCACCAAGAACACAGGTTTGATTCTTTCACTTTTATATTTTTTTGTCGTGTGGATGTTTATTTTCATTGTAGAACACACACATATTGAAAGATAAGTTAAATATATTCTCTTAATTTATTTTTTGAAAATTGTTAAAGCTATTCACTTCGCCGCCTCCGGCTGGGAAAGAGGGTGTGGCCTTGATTTTGTTGGAATGAAGGTCTGGGTTTTTGGAGCTTGAGGAAAAGATGATCGCTCACTGCTCACCCACCATCGAGCACCAGCACACACACCACCGTCACTCACCGCCAACACCACCCATCGAGCTGCACTTCATCACCGTCACTCATTGCCAACACAACCCATCGATTCCTCGTTCCTCAAGCTCGTTTGCGGACCACAAATGTTGGACTCAGGACGTGGTTCAGCGTTTAAATGCCAGCTCTCCCCATTGCCACGTTTCATGACATCTGGATAACACCCAGCACATTTAACACCAACCTAACAGATGTCCTCTCCATTAATGTTTTCTATGACTTTCGCTTCAGAATCTTAACTACATAGTCACTTCTATACCCCAAAAAAGCTCATTTGGATAAAACACATGTCTATTTTTACATCTTAACCCTTTTTTTTTTTGTTCAAGATCACGTATTTTGGCACTTAAGAATAATTTTGTGAGCCCCATGTTAAAAAGTAACAGCAATTAAATTGACTTAACAAATTGTCATTTTTGCAAAATTTTGCACCTCAAATCACACATTTTAGATGAATAAAAGGTTGTGAGTATTTTTATACCTTAACTTTATATTTTTATATATATATATATATATATATATATATATATATATATATATATATATATTCTGATTTTACATTCTGCCATGTAAATCAACTTCAATTAATAGGAAATTGGCTGAGAAATTTTTTAGTGAGGGTAATGAAATACTACATGTGGGTCTAGTTCAGTTTGTAGTAATATAATTCCTCTTTAATCTTTCAGGTTTTAGAAGCCGAATCTAGCGCTAGAAAGAAGCGGAGCATGGAGTTGTTAAGGGCACAGGAGAATGGATTACTTGTGGGTGTGGCCCTCTCTGCCGTAGCCATTGGGATTACCGCTTTCTATCTCTATACTTCCCGGAAGAACACAGGTTTGACTCTTTCCTCATTTCGTGTTTAATTTCTCTGCTTCTATCGTCTTGAGGAATGTAACAATAGTCTCAATGATTTGGAAGCTCAAATCTGAATTTTACATTCTGTGCCTTCAAATATAATCCACCTGTTTTAGCTAGTCCTCCAACCCATTTCATATTACTATTAAGGTTAATGTGTAAATCTAATAACAAAATTTTTCACCATAAGCGTGTGGCATCATTAAGTTTTAAAAGATGTAAAACTAGTCACAACTGTTTAAAAGCAGCAAAATTTTATGACTCCCATTATCAACAGTTAAATACAATGGCGTTGATCGTTAAATATACCCCATTGAATAAAAAATAGTGGCAATGGTTTTTTTTGGCACATTTCAAGGTGAACTATTTAATTGGAAATACCGAACGCAAAGCTGTTGTTTTCACATTAACTATTCACATGAATCTTTGCTTCACTCCTGAAAGGCTGAAACAAAACAAGATCGCACCTTTCATTTTATGAATTACTACATAAAATTAAAGTGAAGTGTAACAGCCAGCCCACCACTGTCAAGGACTCGGTCAAAGACCCGCGGTCCCCGGAGCCACGCCCTGTTGCATGCATGGTGTCTGGCCCCCACTGACTCCCATTACCATTGGTGCAGTGGATACCAAGGGGCTCTTAAGGCATGCACTCATGCTTTTGGTCGTGGCCTTGAGCCCTCGAGGAGGCATTCTTGGAAATTAATTCTTAAGGGATAAATCCTCTAGAGGAGGGGACAATTCCTGCCCTAGTGGGGGCTGGACACCATGCATGCAACGGGGCATGGCTCTGGGGATGAGGGTCTTTGACTGAGTCCTTGACAGTGGTGGGCCGTTACATTAAGCATGATGTCCCGGGCTTGACTGAGTGGTGTCTGGGACCTATTCATAATTTTTTTAAGAAAATAATTTATTATGTTCTACATATCAAATTAAACCATCATATCCTTAATTATATCCAAGCTACCCATGCTAGATACAAATTAAATTCGCATGGGAGTATAACATAAACGTTTGAACAGTTATTTTGTTTATTATATAATTTTATTATTGAGAACTTGAGTGGAGAGATTAGCACCCAAATTTATCAGTAATAATTAACCCCGTATGGTTTTTGTTTATATCCAGTTATGGCTGCTTTTGCTACTTCATCCCAAGTTGGTCTAGAAAAGTATGATGTTTTTATTAGTTTTAGAGGTTCAGATGTTAGGGATGGATTTCTTAGCCATTTGACAAAGCAGTTACAAGAAGAGGGGATAGATGTGTATGTGGATGAGAGGATAGAGAGGGGAGATAAAATATCATCTGCACTTCTGGAAGCAATTGAAAGATCAATAATAGCGTTGGTGATATTCTCAAAAGACTATGCTTCTTCAAGGTGGTGCTTAGAAGAGCTTGTGAAAATCATGGAATGCAAGCAAGTGAATAATCAAATTGTAATTCCAGTTTTCTATAACGTAGACCCATCACACGTAAGGCATCAAGAAGGAACTTATGCAGGTGCATTTTCTAAGCATAAAAAAAAGTTCAAAGATAATAACTTGTTGCAAGTTTGGAGATCTGTCTTGAAACAAACTGCAGACTTATCTGGTTATCATTCCTCAAATTTTCTGTAAGTTTTTTTTTTTTTTTTCAATCTATTCATTCAATATATCTTTGCATTGTTTATCAGTTATATGTTTTCCCCAAATAATTACATCTATACATGTATTATTTTCAGCGACTGTGAATTTTTTTTCAAAAATAATTTCTTCCTTTTACTATGACAGCAATAAATCTGATCTTATTGATGGAATAATCAAACATGTATCAAAAAAGCTGGAAGATAAATACACAATTGAGCCAAAGCATCAACTTATTGGATTTCAGGATAATTTGGCTGCTATTGAATCATTTATGAAAGTTGACTCACCAGAAGTCAGCGTTATTGGAATTTGGGGTAAGGGGGGGATAGGTAAAACAACGTTAGCTCAAGCCATGTTTGTCAAATTTTCCCCCCGATATGATAGTTCTTATTTTGTATCAAATGTGAGAGAGGAATCAAAAAGGATTGGATTGACTGGTTTGCTTGAAAAAATTCTCTCTGTACTTTTAAATGACAAAAATTTCAAATATGGAGGACGACCCAACACTCAAAGAAGGCTACGTCGGACAAGAGTTCTTCTCGTGCTTGATGATGTAAATACCTCAAGGCAATTACAATATCTTATTGAAGAAAATCTTTCATTGGGACCAAATAGCAAAATCATCATAACAAGTAGAGACAAGCATGTTCTTATTAGTGGAGGAGCTCATGTAGTACATGAGGTGAAAGAATTAGACATGGAAGAATCACTTCAACTTTTTTGTAGGCATGCTTTCAAGCAAGACCATCCCAAAATAGGATATGAAGAGTTATCAGTGCTGGTAATTCAATATGCGGGAGGCCTTCCTTTAGGATTAAAAGTTTTGGGCTCATATTTGAACTCTAGAAATAAAAAAACATGGGGGAGTGCCCTTAAAAAATTGAGAAAGTATCCCGATGCAGAAATTTACAATGTATTGAAGGTGAGTTATGAAGGACTTGATATACCAGAAAAGAGGATATTCTTAGACATTGCATTCTTCTTTAGGGGAGAAATAAAAGAGGATATTATAAGGGTTCTGGATGCTTGTGATGATTCCTACGCGGATATTGGAATAGATAGCCTTCTAGATAAAGCTCTCATAACTATTTCAAGAGACAATGAAGTAGAAATTCATGATTTATTGCAAGAAATGGCTGAAGAAATAGTTCGTGAAGAATCAAGAGAGCATCCTGAAAGACGAAGTAGGCTAAACGTTGCAAAGGAAATTCAAGATGTACTGGAAAATAACAAGGTAAAAGAGAAGGATGTGTATCAACTTCCTTTTTCATTCATTACGTTTTTTTTTTATAAGTTTTCATTCATTATAATTTTTTGAAGAAATTTTAAAATCCCCTGAATTAATATTATTTGATTTATGTTATGTTAGGGAAGTGATGCAACTGAAGGCATTATATTGAATATTGAAAAAGAGCTCTACTTGAGTGCTGACACTTTCCAAAAAATGAGAAATTTAAGATTTCTCAAGATCGAACCATCTTACATAATCAAGGGATCTCAATTCATCAATCATACCGTGTATCTTGTTGATGGTATTGATTCACTTTCTAATGAACTAAGGTACTTTAGCTGGAAAGGTTATCCTTTGAAATCTTTGCCACAAGGGTTTAGTCCGACGAAACTTGTTGAAATCCATATGGTTTATAGCAAAGTTTCAAAACTATGGGATGGTGTGCAGGTATCTATATATTAAAGCATGTTTCATTCTTTAGTCTAACTGAATCATGAAGGATTTTTTTTTTCAGTAACTTCTCTTTTAATTTGATTGTCATAGGATCTAATGAATTTGAAGATAATAGTTCTCAAATTTTCTGAAGAGTTAAATGAGTTGCCTGATTTCTCCATGGCACGAAATCTTGAAATAGTGGACCTCTCATATTGTAGAGAATTGCGTGGAATTCATCCATCTATCTTATCTCTCCCTAAACTTGTTTCTTTGAATTTAATGGAGTGCCTCAAACTAAAGAATCTACATGGGGATAATCATATGGAATCTCTAAAGCATCTCACGCTGAATGGCTGCATTATACTCAAGGAATTTTTGTTGTCCTCAGTAGAAATGGCAAGTTTAGATTTATTTGAAACTGGTATTGAAACATTGAGATTGCCAATTGGACGTTTCAATAAACTTGACGAGCTATATCTTGGTGGGAGCCGCCACGGGTGTCTTAGGAGATTTCAAATAAATGAGCTAAGTTGCTTGACATCTCTTAAAATATTCTATCTTCGTAATTTTAAAGAAGAAATTGACAAATCAAAATTAGTCACTCTATTTGATGCTTGGCGTTCTTTAGAAAAACTGCATTTGAGACGCTGTATAGTTTCTGAGATCCCAGACAATATCAGTAACTTGTCATTGTTGAAGATTCTATCACTACGAGGATGCAGCGTGGAGAGTTTGCCTAATAGCATCAAGCATCTTTCACAGCTGAAAAAAGTTGATGTGGGTGAATGCAAGAGGCTTAGGTCTTTACCAGAACTTCCACCTTCCGTTACTCAATTTTATGCTGACGAATGCACATCATTAGAAGCCATCGATTTCAACATGTCGACAATTTCTTACCATGATGGTAAAGATAGTTCATGGGGATTGGATAGATGTGATATGACAGAATTTATTCATTTCATAGTGATGCGAGCAATATATAACAACTCTTGTGAGGTTAGAGTTTGTTACCCTGGAAGCACAATTCCAAAGGGCTTCATATTTTCTCAGATAGCGGAGAGTTCCATTACTATTAAGCTTGCACTACCTTCTTCTGATCATTTGTTGGGTTTTGTTTGTTGTTGTATTCTTTCTACAAGCGACTTTAGCCATGGCGATGCATCAGTTTGCAGAAAATTGCACTTTGAAGATGATGAGATCAATTACAAGGATGAGGAGGTATTCCCTTGCATCTCTGAATCAAATACAGATAATGTTTTTGTATGGTATGATCCAATGGAACGCATATTAAACAAAACCCAAAGAAGGCGATTTGATGAGGGCACCACTTATAAGTTTGCATGTGAATTCTTCGTTGGAGGTTTTCGTTGTTATTCTCGTGTTGACGAATATGATCACTGGATAAAAGGGTGTGGAATTTGGCCAATATATGCATCAGAATTACAAGAGATACTTCAAAAAAGGGAATTAAAGCTGCAGAAGGGTACAGAAAAAAAGATGCCAGAATCTTTCGACATTATTATTCAAAGCTGAACACATGCATGCTCCTCAACAGCAATCGATTAAAGGCAATCAACCAATGGCATGCAAATGATCATTAAAGATAAATTCCAGCTGAAAAGATGCCAAAAACCATAAACAGGTACTTCAATTTCTTTCTTTTCTCTTTTCATTTTTCCTTTTCTGGCGTTGTGAGCAGAGAGGGCTGTAGTTGTGAATGCAAAGAAATCAATAGGCAAGTTTGTCAAATAAAGCTTTTAGTCATTACTGTCCTATATACACACACACACACACTTCTTTAAGAATAAAATAATCACAAAATAACAATCTTCTGTACAATCAAACACTCCAACTTAGCTTCTTCTCACCAATGGGTATGGATCTTCCCCTTATAAGTGGGAGGTCGCTGGTTCAATCCCGCTTATAACTTAGGCCGCTAATTATCCTTGTAATTCCCAAAAAAAAGAAAAGAAAATAGTGCCTATTTGGATTAGTGGTAAAAGCTTGCTTTTCCAATGTGATTTATGATGTATAAGATAAGTATGTGAGGAATTTTGTCTCGACTTATGTGAATATGCTTTTGAAATGCTAACTTAAACAAGCATGTAAAGTATAATAATTTTATATTTAAATTCTTAAACGATACTATATTACTACCTCCGGTCTTATATTAGGATAAAGTTTAGAGTGCAATTTGTACTATAAACTTTGTTTTATATTTAAGATCAGAGGTAGTATTTTTTATAATTAATTAAGATTAAAAAGCATGCAATATCTGTATAGTATTTTTTTTTTTTACCTCAACATTCATAGTATATATTGATTCGCACACTTTCTAATATAAAGGTAACATCTTACATTATGGTGTAACGCCCTAATTCCTATGTTTATTATGATGTCCATTTATGTCATAAATCTCTTATTAGACTAATTAGTGTGAAATTATTAGAGTGAATGCGTTAACAGATCAGAGTAAGTCACAACAGAAAGCATGCATAACGTTTGGACGAATGAGTGACTGATAACATATACCCAGACATATGCTAGTTAATTTAAATTCCAAAAGGAATATAAGCATGATACAACTTAAAATTCTTTGCGGTGTATCCAGTCGGCACGTTCGTAGTACAATTATCTGACTATTCAAAAATTATACATAATACTATCCCAAAATAATACTCCGGCCGAGTCCTCACGCGTGTTGCTTACCCTTTTCTCCGGCTCCCGATCCTCCAGATCCACGGGCTAGGGTAAATTCTGAGATTCAATCCCCATTGAATCTCAGGTAACAGTTAACCTCATGCTCAAGTATAAACAATATATATGACAGATATTCATTACATTTCAGCATTAAACATACATAGCACACAGCCCATGTAAATTAAAGTTCACAACACAACAATACATAACACACAACCCATGTAATGTCAACAATGTTTGCACTCTCACTAGTGCCACAACAACTTCTTGTGTCCTCAGCGCTAGGAAAACATACATACGGCATTATCATGACTATAACCCATGTAAAGCTAAATGTATATAAACAGGTGACCTAAGACCGAGTCTTAGCCACCGTGCATGATCCAAGACCCAGTCTTGTCCATGACTCTATGAATCATCCTCTCACATATAAGCATACAAGACATATCAGAGTTAAAGTTACAGTACGTGTCCGTACTTTAGTCTGCGTAGCTAGCAGTACATTCACCTTTCGGTACTGCTTCCTGACTTTCCCGAATATCTTATAATAGTATCACCGCATTATTTCCCTTATAAATAACATCCTACGAGATGTCATTGCCACTATTGACCTCTCTACCCCTAGTGGATTTGTTATTCCCTTTATACCCTTTTTAATTATTATTAATTAATAGTAACACTCTTTTATTTATTATTAATTAATAACTCCCTTTATTATTTATTCCCTTTTTACTAATAATAATAACAATATTTATTTTATTATTATTATTATTTTCTATTTATTACTTATTTATTTAATTATTTTTCTACAATTATTTAAACTCTCAAAGGCTATCCTATCACTTTAAATTAGGAGTTTAATAAATACCCATCATATAAATTATGCTTTAATGGTTCTCATGGTTTTACAAAATATATATATAAGAGCAATATAGATCATATACTTATATATATACACACACACACACCACGCAGTGAAGTTTTGTACAGTGACCTGCGCATTTATGTATTTAAGGCCACACTTCCTATTTCTTTTGGTTTCATTTATATAAAATAACTTTTACTTTTCCTTCTACTTCCCTGTACACGTTGGATACATATATGTAAAGTCACTTTTTACTTTTTGATAAGCTAAGTGGATATATAAACACTAATTACAGCCAAGCTTTGTAAATTCAACACAGTTTGAGTTATCCACCAACGCTTATCAATAATATATTACAAACACTACCAAGTTTAACTTAAAATCTCTAATTACCTATCAAACCGAACAAAGTACGTGCTATTTATAATGAATTGGAATGCAAATAATGAATGCAAATACTCTCCTGGCTTCAGGGAATGGAATGCAAATAATGTTTTTGTATGGTATGATTCAATGGAACGCATATTAAAGCAAACCCAAAGGAGATTTGATGAGGGCACCACTTACAAGTTTGCATGTGAATTCTTCTTTGGAGACGAGTTTTCTATTCGCAAGGTTGAAAGTGTTCGCCGGATAAAAGGGTGCGGAATTTGGCCAATATGTGCATCAGAATTACAAGAGACTGTTCAACAAATGGAGTTAAAGCTGGAGAATCGTACAGAAACATAGATACCAGAATCTGTTACAAGCAATACTAGTAGCCCAAATGTTGAAGTGTCCCAACATCAGCCAGCACGTGATTCTGTTAGGAGAACCAAGAGCAGCTGAAATGAGCCCACAGCCCCAAAGGATAACAACAAAAGTAACGCTTGAGAATGCAGTTCCGTCAAATTTTTAATGGGTAATTTCCTACGCTATACCATTCATTATTTGATCCATTTATATATATATATATATATATATATATATATATATATATATATATTTAAAAAAAAAGATACGGCAGACATGGTGAAATAATATTTTATTCATTATTTTGAATGGAGGGAATATTCACCTATAACGTATCTAGTCCTGTATATTGATAAGCTTTAACCTCCTTTTTTTATTCTTAATGTGACTAGCCTTTGAGTCTAATGCTGAACATCAGAAAAATATCCAGAATAATTAAGCTAGCACTCATGCTACTATCTCTGTTTTCTATCCATGGGCAAAATTGAAGAGGTAAGGGATTAATTGATCTTTAATGCGCACAATGTATAACATTTTCTATCCAAAGAGAAAAAAATGTTCTTTCTTTCTTTTGAACAAGAGGGTTACGATACTGTGTAAAATTCCATTCATATGCTTTACTCCCCTGCTTCCCAAACTCTGTTTTCTCAGATTTTGATTTCTTTTTCTCTTGTTTTCTTTTCAAAGAACTTGAAGGGGCACCATGTACATGGCAACACTTGTAATCCAAAGATTTCATTTCAATTCTCTTTGCTTTGTGATAGTCCTATTTTATTTCGTACTCCCTCTTGTCTTTATTATAAGCCACCAACTAGTAATTATATTTGATCTTTTTTATAAGGCACTTGCATGTTTCCAAAACACAATAATTATTTTTTTCATGTATGCCCATAATTAGTAAGGGTAGTGAGTGAAAGTAATAATTAATATAATATTAGAGTTTAGTGTAATTAGTGGGAGTAATATTGAAAGTTACTTAAATTTTAGGATAACTTTATTGATTTTAACTGTTTTTATTGGTTTGTGAGAATTGTTAGTTAGTCCTTTACAATAAGGACTAGAGGGAGTATTAGGAAAGAAAATCGGTGATAGCCTCCTCCACGCATGTGGAGTCATATGCCTCAGAGTATGGCCACTTTCTCCAAAACAAATGCCTTCAGCATAGTTCTTCAGGACACATTCTATCTGAAACAATTGCAGTAAGTATTACCATTTTAGTTAGATTTTTAATATTTTATGCTTCTGATTTTGCTATCCTTCATGTCACGCCCTTAATCATAATTAGCACTTCCATTCGCTTCAATAAATGTGTTTTGTGTATTCAGGCAAAATGTGGAAATTAGCTACTACCTTTTGCATCTTCTTCTTCATGCAATTAGTTGGAGCCGATCTGGCTTTGCTTTTGAAGCTACGTGAATTCCTGCACCAGAATTCGGTAACAATTCTAAATCTGGTAATTTGTTTCATTTTGAAAGCGAGACTCGTACACCAACTCATATAGGGATGTCAAATTCCCTGATGAGTTGACATCATCATAATGTTGGTTTTTTTTTTTGTGAAGGTTGCAAGCGGCGGCACCAAACACCTCAATTTGGTTTTATGGAGAAGCAGGGATGGTTAAAACATATACGAGGACTTATTTTGTATGTATCTTTGATCCTCCCTAATTGTGGAGTTTTTCAACTCTAGACTCAGTATCAGTTTATCTCTATGTGACTGATTTTATTTTTTAGAACCTATGTAAACTTACATTGCCTCTTCCAGAAAATGGAATGGATTACTTTGCAAAAGCATTCAAGTCATATTTATAAGACGGAGAGAGAAGTTTTTTTGTCTTATTTATTTGTTATATCATTAAGCATTTCACATGAATGTCTAATTTTGATCCTTCATTTATTATTATTATTTATATTTTGTTCTCTTAAGGTATAATATATACTATATAGGCGTATAGTTGAAAAGTTATGAAATTTAAGGCAAAGTTAATAAAAGTTAAGGTTTTTTTTTTTTTGAAACTTGTTGGAAGTAACTTATAAATATGTCTAAGGGAATGCTAATGAATAGTTCAACTTGCAATAAATCTTATTATTATATACATTGATATTATTGAATATGAATTTTCTTTTTTTAATTTTAACTTGTTATTGGCAGGTTTTCTTCTCAAAAGAAGCGCAGGTGAAAGAGATAATGAGGCTTGTTGCTCAGTCCTTGCTATTTCTACCACAAATATCGGACAAAGCATATCATCAAGTCAATTTCTTGTATCTCATGCACCGGAATGTGTTCATCTTATTGCAATAATAATAATAATTCAATGAAATCTTTGTTTTTGAAAAACAGAATGTACGGCATAGTCATTTTGTTAAGAAACATTGGTTTCGTCAAATTTCAAATCCAAAAGCTAGAGAGAAAATGAGCTGCTATTTTGTATCCTTAATGACTAAATGGTTATATATGAAGCCAAAAAGAAACTTAAAGTATGGCTTTCAAAGTTCTATAACACCTACCTTTCTCAAACTCTCAGCTCATTAAAAAATGAGGAACACAGACTTCATGAGAAACAGAAATATATAAAGCAGAGACTTCATTATTGCTCAATTGGAAAATGGAGATGGTGGTCCGATCCTTACACATCATGCCAGATGATCTTATTGTCTTAATATCTCTGAACTGATTCCTCAACGCAGGAGACATGAATTGTTTATTTTTGGGTTAAATACCAATTTTGTCCCTAAAGTACGCGTTCAAGAGCAATTTTCCCCCTTAAGTTTTAGACGGAGTAATGTTGCCCTTGAAGTATCAAAACGGAGCAATGTTGCCCCTCTGTTACAAACTCTAACGGTCAACTAACGTTGACTATTAGGGTTTCTAATAGAGGGGCAACATTGCTCCGTTTTTTATACCGAGGGCAACATTGCTCCACCAAAAACGTAGCAATATTGCCCACAGAAATCAAAAGCGGAGCAATGTTGCCCTCCGTTAGAAACCCTAAGCGGTCAGCGTTAAGTCAACTAACGTTGGCCGTCGAGTTTGCTTAGCAGAGAGAACATTGCTCCGTTTTGATACTTCATGGGCAACATTACTTTCACTAAAAGCTTAAGGGCAAAATTGCTCCTCGGAAGGTTATCTTGTGGTAAAAGTTGGTACTTCACCCTTTATTTTTCTCTAATTATTGCTGGGTGACTATATTAATAACTATTTTATTTATTTTTAACTTATTTTGGATGATCATTTAAAATAATACTCCCTCCGTCCCTAATTATAGGAGCAAATTTTGGAGTTGGTTTTGGTCCTAATTATAAGAGCAAGTTTTAAATTTTGTCAATTTTTTCCTATAATACCCCTATTTATACTTATTATTAGGAGCATTATATATATGTGTGTTTACATATATATGTAGATTTGTGTTTATGTGTGTCAATATATATATGTGTAGATATATATGTGTGAACACACACACATATATAAACATATATGTGTGTGTGTGTGTGTGTGTGTGTGTGTGTGTGTGTGTGTGTCTCTATGTATGTAGATAGATCTATATGTATACACATATACACACACACATATATGTATACACATGGCTATATAAAAAACAACTAATATACATATATAAACTAATATGTCAGTGGATATCTCAACGTAAGACAAATTAGAAACACTTATAATTAGGACAACTTGTGTCGTTTTAAATTTATATAAGGACATTTTAGGAAAATGAGTAAAATTAACTAATTTAACTCCTCTCCTTAATTCTTCCAAAATCAGTTAAATTACTCCTATAATTAGGGACGGAGGGAGTAATAATTATTATTATTATTTGATTGATGTACAAGGTTAAGTTCTGAAACTATAGGAAGAAGGGGTGTTCGAGAGGGCGAGAGAGCGTCAAAAGTTGTACCTTGTTGGCTCTAGGTTGTGTTGTTCATGTTTAATTTTAAACATCCACTTATTTTGTTAATGTTTTTCTCTAGTCAAAGAAGCTTTCTGGTGTGGTCAAGAATGTGCCGCGGTGCAACTGTGTCTCTCTCAACATCGGGGCTTTGTGGAAAAAGAAGAAAAATGGTCAAATCTGACCTGGACTAAAATGATTTTTTCCCCCCAAAAGTTCTTATAGGGACTTAAAAACAGTTGTGGGGTAAAATGAAATTTATAACTTATGGGTATTTTTATGTAATTTTCTATGGACCTTTTTCTTCACAGATTTGCAATTTTCAGAAGTTCTGGGGAATTTTTGTAATTTTATTAGTCCTCATAAATATTAATTCGTCCCAATTGACATTTTTCACATTCTTCAATTTTTCTTCCAAAACACTTCCAATGAAAGATCAAGTATAAATATAAGGTGGCATCAAAAGTCCAAAAAATCATTTACATGAATAATTAATGACCATTTTTCCCCAAATTAGACTTAATTCAATCTAAATATCTATCACTCAAATTAGTGCTTAATTATGTAATAATATCCTAAGAAATACATTAAATTCCCCAATTTAATCATGAAACAATTTATAAAAACATGGTTCAGTTAATGGGCCTAATTCATTTATGGGCTGAGTTTTGAGTTTATTATGAGAAAAGGAGGAAAAGGGGCCCATTAACTATTAGTGAAGCAGATAAGTCAATTAAAGATATGGATTTACCGCTAAAGTTGACATAGATGGTAAGGGATTTGGTCAAGTCCCAAAGGGATGTGTGTTCGATCCCCGTTGTCGTCGCTGGGACTCCTTTGGTAGGCGATCTCGTAAGTCCCCATTAAGTGCTCAAAGAGCCCGAGGCCGTGCCCTAGCCTTGGTGGGGGACTGATGCCGAACCCCTCCAAAACCTTTTTGCACCAAAAAAAAAAAAAAGAGAGATGGATTTACCAGTAGCCTTCTCGGTCATTCTTCTCTGATGCTTTGGGGTTGCGGGTTCGAACATGGTATTTTTATTGGGATGAATATCCTTTCGAGGCTTTACCAATGAATTTTTGTCCAGAAAAACTTGTTGAAACCCATTTGCGGACTAGCAAAAAAAAAAAAAAATTATGGAATGGAGTGCAGGTAATTATATACTAATTAATGGATGTTTCAGTCTTTAATCTATTCAAATTATGGTGGCCTTTTTAGTAACTTTTCTCTTTTGATTTTTAGAGGATCTAATGAATTTGAAGATAATAAATCTCCGTTTCTCAATAAAGTTAAAGGAGTTGCCTGATTTCTCCAACGCATGTAACCTTGAGATAGTGGACCTCGCATGTTGTTGGAATTTGCCTAGTATTCATCCATCTATCTTATCTCTCCCTAAACTTGTTTATTTGAATCTAAGCAATTGCGGCAAGCTAAAGAATCTTCACGGGGAAAATCATTTGAAATCTCTCAAGCATCTCAAGCTGAGTTATTGTAGAAGACTCAAGGAATTTTTGTTATCATTAGAAGAAATGAGAAGTTTAGATTTATCTGCCACTGGCATCAAAACATTAAACTTGTCAGTTGGTCGGTTCAATAAATTAGAAGATCTAACTCTCGGTCGGCCTCTCGAGAGCTTTCAAATAAATGAGCTAAGTTGTTTGAAATCTCTTAAAAAATTCTCTCTTTCACATTTTAGAGGAGTACTTGAAAAATCAAAATTACACATTCTGTTTGATGTCTGGCCGCCTTTAGAAGAATTGCATTTGACACACTGTGAGGTTCTAGAGATCCCTGAAAATATCAGTGGCCGGTCATTGTTGAAGATTCTATCACTACGAAGATGCAACATAGAGAGTCTCCCTCATAGCATCAAGCATCTTTCAGAGCTGAAACAAATTGATTTGGGTAAATGCAGGTGGCTTAGAACCTAACTAGAACTTTCATCTTCCATTACTCATTTTTGTGTAAGTGAATGCACATCATTGGAGACTATGGATTTCACACTGATAAGAGCAATATATAACAACGCTGGTGAGGTTAAAGTTTGTTACCCAGGAAGCACAATTTCAAAGGGCTTCAAATATTCTCAAACAGGAGAGAATTCCATTACTATTGAGCTTGCACCACCTTCTTCTTCAGACCATTTGTTGGGTTTTGTCTGTTGTTGTATTCTTTCTGGAAACGACATCTTTGGCTTTTATCCTCTCAGTAATTTGGGAATTTGCAGAAAATTCCACTTTGAAGATGATGAGATCAATTACAAGGATGAAAAGGAATTCCGTCACCTCTAGAAAATGCAGAGAGATCATGTTTTTGTATGGTATGATCCAATGGAACAAATATTGAAGGGAACTCAAAGATGGAGATATGATGAGGGTACCACTTATAAGTTTGCATGTGAATTTTTCATCAGTCAGTACTCTAGTTCTCGGAACTATTCTCGGGACAATTATTTTGATCCCTTGATAAAAGCGTGCGGACTTTGCCCAATATATGCATCAGAATTACAAGAGACAGTTCAACAAATGGAATTAAAGCTAGAGATGGGTACAGAAACATAGATGCCAGAATCATTCAACGTCACAGAGATGCCAGAATCAATCAACGTTATTCGAAGATTGAGGAACTTGAGTTGGATGCCCAGCTATTTGAGAAACGCTTGAGAGTTGAGAGAAATGCAGTGCCAACCAATTTTTTATGGGTGTTTTTCCTGCTCCATACCATTATTTGATCTAAATATATCCTTTTTAAAAAAAAAAGATATTTATTCATAATTTTGAATAGAGCTAATACTTTCCTATAATATTTCTAATCCTGTTGGTATGCTTCAACCTCCTTTTTAATCTAACTGAGATATTTCTCCAGTTACAGATCTCCAATCATGTGCAGGATGGATTAAGTTGTTGAATCTTAATTTAGACAGTCTTACTCTTAATGTGACCAATGCTGAAGATACATTAAAATAATGAATAAACATCAGAAAATCTCCAAAACTAAGCTAGCACACATGCAACTATCTCTGTTTTCTATCCATGGGAATTCAACTGCAATAAAAAAACTGAAGAGATAAAGGATTATTTGATTGCCAATGTGAGTTGGTATAGATGGTAAAGGATCCAGGACTAGGCCCTTGGGTCGTGGGATCGATCCCCTCTGCCGTCGTTAGGACTCCTTTGGTAGGCGATCTCGTAAGTCCCCAGTAAGTGCTCATAGAGCCCGGGGCCGTGCCCTGGCCTTGGTGGGGGACTGATGTCAAACCCCTCCAAAACTTGTTTTTTACCAAAAAAAAAAAAAGGATTATTTGATTGTTCTATCAATAACATTTACCATCCAATGAGAAAATTATCCATTTATTTATTTGAACAAGAGGGTTACAGTATACAATTCCATTCATGCTTTACTCCCCTGCTCTCCAAATTCTGTTTTCTTACGAAGAGTTTGAGTGCTATGGCTCGTCTGGTAGTAAATATTGTCAATACATTGAGCCCTATAACGTAGTCAAACTAAATGATGGTTTGAATTGAATATGATGGAACTAGCATCTATAATCTTCCACAACCTTCATTACTGTTCGATGTGCCCATTCTTTTCTCCAATTGTTGACTTTCGTGAGGATTATGAGAGTCATTCTTTAAACTCGGATAGTTTCTCCCAGTATTGTGTTTTAAGTTGGATTTTTAATATTTTATGCTGATTTTTGTTAAGTTTCTGATTTTGTTGTGCTTCATGTCACGCCCTAAATCATAATTAACACATCAATGTGTGTTGTACTCAGGAAAATTGTGGAAACGAGCTATTACCTTCTGCATCTTCTACATCTTCACGCAGATCCAAACTAGTTGGATTTAATCTGCAGGCTTCGCTTTTGAAAGCTGCCTCTGAAGATTGTGTGAATTCCTGCAGCAGAGTTATGGGAATTTCAGAATTCTATGGTAGTTCTGAATCTGGTAATTTGTGACTTTGTGTCATTTATAAAGCGAGACAGATACGCCAACTTAAATAGGGAGATAGGTCCGGGGCGGACCTAGAAAAATACTTGGGGGCACTAGTAGTGGGGAGATTCGGGGGTTTGGAGACAGTGTCCCCGATTTTATTTTTTATTTTATAGAAAATTTTAAATGCATTAAAAAACATAAGAATATAAATAAGAAAAAAAATATCAAAAAAATATTCATGAAATCAAGTGAATACTGATGATGTAATAATAAATGCAAGTAGAAAAAAGAATCTAAAAAATTTCAGCTTTTGAAATGAAAAAAATTAAGAAAAACGAATTGTTAACTATTAATTTAATTTTCTAAAATAAAGTAAGAGAAGCTGAGAAAAATGTTAAGATTACTAGATGTTTAAAAATCTGGTAAGAGCGAATTATTATAATAGAATATATATTTTCAAATAAAAAGATCATATTTTTTTAAAATAAGAACGAGAAAAATCAACCAAATAAAATTTCAAGAAAAGAAGAATAAAATGTACAACAATCAGAACAAAGTATCTAGGAGTTTAAGCTTTTTGAAATGAAGGAAAAAAATTGTCAACTATTAATTTAATTTTCTAAAATAAAGTAAGAGAAGCTGTGAAAAAAATAAGATAATTAAATATTTAAAAATATGGAAATAAAATAAAATAATTATAAGTATATATATTTTTTCTAGTCAATTTTCAAATATAAATATAATCGATTTTAAAAAATAAGAACAAGAAGAATCAACAAATAGAATTTCAAAAAACAAAAATTAAAGAAAAAGAAGAAGAATCAAATGTAAAACTATTAACAAAAAAAGAATCTAAAAAATTTCAGCTTTTTAAATGAGAAAGAACCATAAAAAGTAACAGAAACTGAGGAAAACAATAAGACAAATAAATGTTTAAAAATCTTGTAAGAAAAACGAAATTTGACCAGAAAAACATATTTCCAAATCAATTTTCAAACAAAAAGGTAATAGGTTTCAAAAAACAAGAACAAGAATCAACCAAATAAAAAATCAAAAAAAAGGAAAAAAAAGAAGAATCAAATGTAAAACAATTAGAAAAATGTATGTAAGAAATTTCAGGTCTTTAGATGAGAAATGACAAGAAAAAAAAAATTAACAATTAATTTAATTCAAAATTGAAGTAAGAGAAAGTAAGAAAAACAATAAGATAAGTAAATCTTTAAAAATATGGTAAGTAACACGAATTATTTTCCAAAAAAAAAAAAAAATCAAATCAATTTTCAAATGAAAAGATAATAGGTTTTTATAAAATAAAAACAAGAATAATAAACCAAATAAAATTTCAAGAAAATATGAAACAGAAGAATGAAATATAAAACAATTAGAAAAAAAGTATCTCAAAATTTCAGTTTTTTAAATGAGAAATAAAAAGAAAAAGGAATTGTTAACTATTAATTCAATTTTGAAAAATAAAGTAAGAGAATCTGAGAAAAAGATAAGTAAATGGTTACAAGTCTGGTCAGATGAAAAGATAATACTCCCTCCGTCCCTAATTATAGGAGCAAATTTTGGAGTTGGTTTTGGTCCTAATTATAAGAGCAAGTTTTAACTTTTGTCAATTTTTTCCTATAATACCCCTATTTATACCTATTATTAGGAGCATTATATATATATGTGTGTTTACATATATATGTATATTTGTGTTTATGTGTGTCAATATATATATGTGTAGATATATATGTATGAACACACACACACATATATAAACATATATATGTGTGTATGTGTATGTGTGTGTATGTGTGTGTGTATGTATGTGTGTATGTGTGTATGTATGTATGTGTGTCTTTATGTATGTAGATAGATCTATATGTATACACATATATACACACACATATATGTATACACATGGCTATATAAAAAGCAACTAATATACATATATAAACTAATATGTCATGGATATCTAACGTAAGGCAAATTAGAAACACTTATAATTAGGGCAACTTGTGTCATTTTAAATTTATATAAGGACATTTTAGGAAAATGAGTAAAATTAACTAATTTAACTTCTCTCCTTAATTCTCTCAAAATCGGTTAAATTGCTCCTATAATTAGGGACGGAGATAATAGGTTTTAAAAATTTAGATGTGTATGCATGTGCGTGTGTGTGTTCGTGTGCGTGTGGGGGCAAAAAGAATTTTATACCACCGAAGTTTTATCATGATAGATTTTTTTATTATAACTTTCTAATATGTTAAAAATATATGAACTTTGAGATTCTAAAATTAATAATTTTAATTTTTTTAACATATTGATTAATATTTATTTATTTTTAGTTTCTTAAATGACTAAAAATATATATCAAACACATTTTTTTCTATCAAATAAAAGAAAATATATGTTTGAGAGATTGTATTAAGTCATTTAATTTAAATTTTGATATTTTTTTCCACAAGCATTTAAAAAACTTACTCAAATTTTAAAAAGTTTGTGATATTTACAAATTGTCAATTAAAATTTAAGATTTAACATTAAGGGTAAATTAGTAAATAAATTTTATTTTTATATAAATTTTAATTAAAAATATTTTTTTAGAATAATCTTAACGGGAATTAGCAGTTTGGACTTAAGTGTATGTTTTCAAAATAAAGAGGATGTCTGTGTAATTATAACAAAATAGGAGGGATGTTAAAGTATTTTACTCTATATATATTTTTCTTAGGTTCACAATTTATTTTTATGTAAATGTAACCCTAGTAAGAGTTTTGCCATCTTTTATTAAATTTCAAAAGCCAAATAAATTGTAGGATTGAGATAATTTATTATTCTTTCCCACAAAAATATGAAATCAGAGTAACAAAGAAGCACGCCGGGCCTTTTGTATTCAAATAAAATCTACAAGAATTATTATGATCTTATAATTTTTTTTTATAAAATTGTTGATATTTTTATTGTTATTATTCAATAATTTATACTATTTCTTAATGTTTTTAAAAATAAAAGATGTAAGAGTTACTCTTTCAATTACAAAATAACTTGCTTGAGCATTCCTTTTCTTATTCTATTTTCCCCCCTTTAGTATAAGCTTTTGGACATAGAAACAAAGGATCGATCATACTTCAGAGTTTACCACAATGAAGCCACCAATCTTTATTTTCTGGAAAGATTATGAATATGTTCCAAATACAAGACTTGTTTATAAATAAGCCTAATGAATATAGATATTGAAGTTTTTACTCTGTGCGTACAAAATTTATACAATATATATTTATTTACGTATAATAATTTATCAAGTTATTCTCACCAATAAAATTTTCAATGGGACTTTTCCACAATTTTTCTTTTTAAATATTGAAATAATACCAATTTCCATTTTAAATTAACCAACTTGTTTTTCTTTTCAATTTTTTTTTTTTTTTTTTTTTTTTTTGCCTTAGTCATATTTAACGTTAATTTAGTTTCTAGCTATACAAGTAGGTCCTGTATGGTGGCAATATAAAAAAAATAGTTTCCACAATTTATATATATATGTTTGATACTTATTTATAAATAGTATTATTTACTAGTAATTTTTAAAGAAAATTATAGTTATTTTTATTTTTAAAATTATATTTGTCAATATTTTCTTAATTTATCTTTATTGATGCTCCCTCAACAATAATCAAAAAGGAAAGTGAATGTGTGAATTAATGAAGATAATTAGAGTATTTTAGAAAATATATGTCATATTAATTAAGTTAACCGACTTTTTTAATCTAATTAAATTGATAAATATGTGTTATATTAACGATTGAAGGGAGCACTATGCAAAGGGGAGCATATTCCTTTTCTATGTTTTTTCCCGCCAGAGCATGTTCTTTTTCCCTTGGTTGTAATGGGTAAGCATATGAAATGAGAATACAAAATAAGAACATAGTGTTCGCCTAGTAGTATAAAAAAAGTTTATAGACGAATAGTTGGGGCTCAATTCTGCCTATACTTTTGTATGTCCTTCTAAATAAATATTCTCTCCAATCCATTTTATAAGGCGTTTCTAACTAATTCAAAGGTACGAATAGTTGGGGCTCAATTAATGAACACGATTAGACAAGAAGAAATCCTTTGGTTTCAAAAATCAAGGGGTAGGTGGTTGGTGGAGGGAGACCGAAACACAAGGTACTACCACACTAAAACTCTGATCCGAAGAAGGCGAAATAGAGTTAAAATGCTAAGAAACAACAATGGAGAGTGGGTTGACGATGAAGAAACCATTGCAGGCCTGTTTCAGAACTTTTACAATATTATGTTCAGAGAAGAGAAGGAGCACAGAGAGTGGATCTGTACAAACCAACAATAGGGGGATGTAGATATTGAAATGAAAAGAAGAGTAGGAAGAGATGTACATGATGAGGAGGTGAGGAGAGATTTCTTCCAGATGAATGGCTTCAAGGGGCCTGGGGGAGATGGATTTCCTGCAATCTTCTACCAACAAAACTGGAAGGTAGTGGGTCCAGAGATAATTAAATTCATAAAGGAAATGTGGCGGTGCCCGGAACGGATAGGGGAAATCAATGATACATTATTGGTCCTCATCCCCAAAGTAGATCAGCCGGAACTGGTGAGTCAATTCAGGCCTATAGCTTTGTGTAATGTCATATATAAAGGCTTATCTAAGTTGCTAATCAATAGATTAAAACCCCTAATAGATAGATTGGTGTCTCCACATCAAACTAGCTTTGTGCCTAAAAGAAGTATACATGATAACATCATAATTGCTAAAGAAGTAGTTCACTCTATGAATAGGGTAAGCGGTAAAAAAGGCTATATGGTAGTAAAGATTGATTTGGAAAAAGCCTATGATAGAATGTCTTGGGATTTTATTGGTAAGGTGCTAGATGAAATTGGGCTAGCTGCACAAATTAAAAATGTTGTAATGGGTTGTATGCGTTCGACTAGTATGTCTATCATGTGGAATGGGTGTAAGAGGGAGGAGTTTATACCATCTAGGGGTTTGAGGCAAGGATACCATCTTTCTCCATATTTGTTTGTATTGGGGATGGAAAAGCTATCCCACATTATCTCTGATGCTGTTAATTCTAGAAATTGGTGATCTTTACGGTTGGGAAGAAATGGGAGTGAGGATCTCATCTCCTTTTTGCTGATGATTTGCTACTGATCTATGAGGCTAATATGGATCAAATATGCTCTGTTATGGAGGTACTAGACAAGTTTGATGATGCATCTTGTAATACCCTAAAAACTGACTTAGGGTAAATATCAAAAATTAGGAAAATTATACCTGTTGACAATAGGTAAATATGAGGTCTCAAATATGGGAAGGGATTTATCATAATTTCTAGGGCAATTTCTAGTGAAATTAGAAGAAATAAAGTGCTAAAATGCCCTAATTGAACTAAGAGTTATAAAAATACTGTGATAAATCCTAAGAGGCAATAAAATAATTATTAAAATTAAGGGAGTATATTGTTTCTAATTTTGGTAATTTAATAAAATATAACTTGGGAAAAATTAAAGGGCAATAATCAAAAAGTATTATAATGACCAAAATGCCCCCGTAAATTTTAATATAATGCATGAGACATAAAATACTAATGTCAGTGCAAAAGTTGTGAGGTAATGAGTTATTATAATTAAGAAAATTATCAACAATTAGTGGGTAATTAATTAAATAATTATTGGCTAATTATTTGAGTTTAAACAAAGGAAAATCCAAAGATAATTATGTAAAACTCTATAATTAGTGGTTTATGGCTAAAATTGGCATAAAATATATTTTCTAATTATTGGAAAAATATTAAGAAAAATATATGAGATTAAGTAATTTTAAGCCTAAAAACATGTACGGACCAATAGGGAAATTTTTTTAAAAATTATATAAAATAATTATTTTATATAATATTAATTAAATAAATAAAAACATAAAAAAAAGGACCAGCTGGCCCAAATTTTGGTCAAGTAAAGGATAAGATTTTGGCAAATTAATATTATGATATTTCTAATGCAAGTGGTGTTAAAAAAATAATATAAGTTGTGATTAAGTTGTAAAAGCAAATAGGATAAATGACCACCGATAGAAACTAAATCCTATCTAGAAAACCATGAACAAGGTTTCTAAAACCAGAGTATATTAGAAACAAGTGAATTTTTATCTCGGAGTTGGCTGTCTCCGAAGTTATTTCCGAAACCGAAAAAGGTAATACTAGGCGGCTAAGAATCTATCTGATATTCAAAAAGCAAATCAGATAAATGAAAATCTATAGAAACCAAACCATAACTTGAAATCCAAGAATGAGTTGGTAAACATCTGGGCATTTTATGAATCAGTGGATTTTTGTCCCGAAGATGTTGTTACCCGAAGCGATTTCCGCAACTGAAGGCGGATATCCAAAATCTTCAGCGAAATAGGGGAGGCCCTGAATGGGATCAAAAATTTAGTTGACCCAAGTATTTTGGAAGAGGAAGAAGAGATCTTCAGGGCTGTGTTCTCGGATTTTTTAGATTTTCCAAGATTACGCGATTAGGACACCGAACGAGGAACTTTATCGGTACAAGACCATAAAGTAAAAGCATCACATCACCATTAATGTGAAAATTCTGCAAATGGAGAGAGGGGAGGTCGGTTTTGAGCATTGGATGGCCAAGATTGTGCCATTTCAAAGAAGTGCGATCCTACGGTCCAGAATCCGTCTAACAAAGTGTGAATAGTAACCAAATTTCTCTATAAATAGCTTCAACCTCTCTTCACTTTTCTTCACCAATTCACTAAGCTTATATTCGAAAATTTGGAGCAGAGCAAGGAGGAGGAGTCAGGAAATTTGCGCGAAGCTCTGAGTAAGTTCTTCGGTCCTTAGTCTTAAGCTTCGGTAGTTCTTTCAGTAGTTAGAGTAGAAATGCTAGTTTAGTCTTTAATCTTCCAAGTATGATTAGATATCATGTTTAGGGGTAATTAAGGCACTAATTTCGAAAATCATGTTGGAGTCGGAGATATGGCAAAATTTTGGAAGATTAGAGTCAAAGTAGCGAAGCTCTGGCGAAATTCCGCCGATTAGGGGAATAGGGGCGAAATGGTAATTTATACCTAAAATGCCTATTATGATGTCAAATTATGATAAATGTGATATTATCATTATAGGATATCAGTAATCTTGTTCCGCTATCTGACGTGCCGCTGTCGGACGTTCTGCTGTTTTCCATCAAAAGTACCGTTTTCTGCCAGAAGTACCGACGCTCGTCTACGAAGGTACGTTCGCGTACTGTAACACTAACTCTGTGCTGCTCATATACATATATGTGATAGATACATTCACGGATAGAGGCTCTTTTTAGGGTTTATCTTTTCCGTATTTACTTTCGAGAACAATAGGATGACTGTATCAATACTATGTTACACTATGGTTAATGTTTTGTTATGGATCAGTTACTCTTTTGCTCCAATGCTCTACTCTGATTGAAAAAAAAATTCACTTTAAAAATGGGATGTTACATTTTTGGTATCAGAGCATTCATTCTGGCATAAATTTAACTATGTTACCACGGACAGTTTGGTGCCGAAGGCAAGGCTAGTCTACGTGGTTGTGGCAATCATTTGCCGTGAACTCGGTGAGGCCCCCATGGTAGACACTTATGAACTCGGTGAGGCCCCATGCCATTCTATTCGATTAACGGAGTTAGGTTCTCAAGCCTTTTAAACTTTGAGCATATTTTGAAAATGAGTGCGATATGACCACGGTGTAATGTGTATAGATGGACGAGAGATGCGATTCCCTATACCCTTTGTCACGAAAGATGAGGCGTCTAGT
Organism: Acacia pycnantha; assembly: GCA_025563575.1. Classification (NCBI taxonomy): domain Eukaryota; kingdom Viridiplantae; phylum Streptophyta; class Magnoliopsida; order Fabales; family Fabaceae; genus Acacia; species Acacia pycnantha. Next base: position 4,250,709 of record JAMWYP010000018.1, on the reverse strand, counting down.
TAGAAAGTCCATAGTACAGGGAATGGTAAGACACAGGTTGAACTCGACAACCACGATACTCGGATAACCCTGAACCGGTACATGATCCGGATCCAGTATGTTACCTTGAGCCAATGGCTAGTATGCCTTTTGAGCCGGAGAAAACCGTAGAATCAGATCATTCATCTGATGATGACAATCGTGAATATTTTCAGCTGTTAAGCTATCGAGATGATTCTGAGAGTGAATCCTTCTACGAACCAAACATCCTACGACATGTTCTAACTACGAACAAGGAGCTAATAGGCACCCTACGATCAAAGCTCTTAGACGGAGAACGTACAAACAATTTCTCTTCCTTTCTAAATCATCTCCAAGAGCTAGTTTTAAACAACATGTGAACCAGAAACTGTAAGTTACGACAACGCAGGAATATACGATATAACCACTGGTCATAAACCAGCTGGATGATGTAGTATATGTTAGCATGTACATTACATCTTATATGAAATATATGTTTTTGGTACCAATTCTTGTGCTATTTCTGATACGTACATCTGTTATTATTAAATAAAGGAAAAATAAAATATGGCAAACTTAAGAGGTCTTGGTGCACCGAGGTAGAGGTAGAGGCCGAGGACGAGGTCGAGGTAGAGGAGAGGAGGCGGACAACCTCAAATTAGAGCAATACTGAACTTGGAAACCAAATACGAGAACAACCGGAACAGAGCGAAGTACAAGAGCGAGGAGAACTCTCCAAGAGCAGAGGGCTCTGATAGACGAACTCATAGCAGAGAGGCAAGAAAGACAAAGACAATTACAAGACCGTCAAGCTGAGGAAGAGCGAGATACTGAAGAAGAAGAAGAAGAGGAGAACGACGAAAGTAATGGACACCATGAGGAAGATGAGGAGTCTGATAGATCCCAATCACCTCCTCGACACAGGAGAGGAGAGAAAACCACACAATACTGGGTTAACCAATTCAGAAAATTTTCAAAGTGATTGAATGCCCTGAAAATCGCAAAGTTCAACTTGCGATCTATCAACTAGAAGGAGAGCGCGAGCCGTTGGTGGGAAGTCATAGCGGCAACCCTACAGACACGTTACAGTCCTGTTACATGGGAGAAATTTTTGGAAAAATTCCATGAGCAGTATTTTCCTCCCTCTGTGCAGATGAACAAAGAGTCGGAATTTCTCCACATCCGACAGGGTCAAGAGGAATATTTTGATGACTATTATGCCCGATTCACCAATCTATCACGATACTCACCGCACCTGCGTAAGAACAATGATTAGAGCAGTATGGTGAATATTTTGATCCACGGGCTGAAGTATGAAATAGGAGAAAGACTTATGTCTCAACGATTCCAGGAATCTTCAGGAATGGTCCGAGATACTATCGCTTAGTAAAAGTCTATGTCAGTTGTAAACCGATTCGAGCGCTAAACCAATCTTGTATTTTTTATGCTTGTACGGATCCTTTTGGGATGCATACATATGTACTAGCTACACCATTAGGTGTGAGCTCCTTAGTTTCTAAATCATGTATTGGATCAAATTACGAGTATAATATAGATTTTCTTCCTATTTCACAACATCCACGACATTCTCAATTATGTTAAACTGGTGGCAGTGAAGACGATGACCATGAGGGTATAACATTCCCACAAGCGGAAATAGAATTAATACAGAAGCCAAATCTTTACTTAAAACAACTCGAGTCATATACATAGCATCGCTAGATGACGTTACTATAGGGCTACGATGTAGAAAGTAGGTATCAACCGGATAAAGTAAGCATCGTGTAGGTACTCTCCATAGAAAATTTGTACCAGTGTCTCACATGACGATTCAAGAACAAAGGTTGCTTAAGTATGGTGAAAGCTAACTCCTGTCAAAGGAAAATTCCCCGTGAAACTATAACTACACCCTATAAAGCCGATCTTTCAATTTTGCTTATAATCGAGATGACACCAATTGACGCCATGTATGGGAAGAAGTCTAAATCACTTATATTTCTCAGCAGAATTGTCAGAGCAAAATTTTTCTTAGACCAGATATGGTTGATCACGTCTCTAAATGTTTTATACGAGTCACAAAAGATCGTGAGAATCTTTTGGTATTTGTGATGATCGTATGTTTTTCCTAAAAGCCGGTGTCGGTAGAACACCTCAAAGGCGATCATGTAGTCCGCATTACGTGAGATCTTTCAAAGTATTCGTTGAAAACGAACCAGTCGCTATTTATATGGCCTTATTCCCGAACTTGATTAGATTTCCATAACGTTTTCCATATTCCTTAGTTATTATAATCCGACCACGATTAAGTCATTAAGTATTAGGTATCTTATGTTGCCATGGTGTATGGGAGCCATGGAGATATTTTTGGTATCCATTTTGGTATCTGTGGTGTTGACCGCGGTGTATGGGAACCACGGGGAACATCATATATCAAAGTACGAAATGACAAGATCTTTAGTGGTCAAACCAGAGCGAATTCTCGATCACCGAAAGAAGCAGCTGAAAGACAAAGTGAAGATCCGACGCGTATAGTCCGAAGTTTAGTTAAGTACGGAGTTTAGAGGATAGAGTACAAATTTCGAGGACGAAATTTTGTTTAACGGGGGGAGAAATGTAATACCCTCAAAACTGACTTAGGGTAAATATCACAAATTAGGAAAATTATAGCTATTGACAATAGGTAAATATGAGGTCTCAAATATGGGAAGGGATTTATCATAATTTCTAGGGCAATTTCTAGTGAAATTAGAAGAAATAAAGTGCTAAAATGCCCTAATTGAACTAAGAGTTATAAAAATACTGTGATAAATCCTTAGAGGCAATAAAATAATTATTAAAATTAAGGGAGTATATTGTCTCTAATTTTGGTAAATTAATAAAATATAACTTGGGAAAAATTAAAGGGCAATAATCAAAAAGTATTATAATGACCAAAATGCCCCCGTAAATTTTAATATAATGCATGAGACATAGAATACTAATGTCAGTGCAAAAGTTGTGTGGTAATGAGTTATTCTAATTAAGAAAATTATCAACAATTAGTGGATAATTAATTAAATAATTATTGGCTAATTATTTGAGCTTAAACAAAGGAAAATCCAAAGATAATTATGTAAAACTCTATAATTAGTGGTTTATGGCTAAAATTGACATAAAATATATTTTCTAATTATTGGAAAAATATTAAGAAAAATATATGAGATTAAGTAATTTTAAGCCTAAAAACATGTACGGACCAATAGGGAAATTTTGTAAAAAATTATATAAAAGAATTATTAAATAATTATTTTATATAATATTAATTAAATAAATAAAAACAGAAAAAAAGGACCAGCTGGCCGAAATTTTGGTCAAGTAAAGGATAAGATTTTGGCAAATTAAATCATGATATTTCTAATGCAAGTGGTCTTAAAAAATAATATAAGTTGTGATTAAGTTGTAAAAGCAAATAGGATAAATGACCACCGATAGAAACTAAATCCTATCTAGAAAACCATGAATAATGTTTCTAAAACCAGAGTATATTAGAAACAAGTGAATTTTTATCTCGGAGTTGGCTGTCTCAAGTTATTTAAAAGCAGAAAAGGTAATACTAGACTGGCTAAGAATCTATCTGATATTCAAAAGCAAATCAGATAAATGAAAATCTATAGAAACCAGGCCATAACTTGAAATCCAAGAATGAGTTGGTAAACATCTGGGCATTTATGAATCAGTGGATTTTTGTCCCGAGATGTTGTTACAGAAGCGATTCATATTTGAAGGCGGATATCCAAAATCTTCAGCGAAATAGGGGAGGCCCTGAATGGGATCAAAAATTTAGTTGACCCAAGTATTTTGGAAGAGCAAGAAGAGATCTTCAGGGCTGTGTTCTCAGATTTTTTAGATTTTCCAAGATTACGCGATTAGGACACCGAACGGGGAACTTTATCGGTACAAGACCATAAAGTAAAAGCATCACATCACCATTAATGTGAAAATTCTGCAAATGGAGAGAGGGGAGGTCGGTTTTGAGCATTGGATGGCCAAGATTGTGCCATTTCAAAGAAGTGCGATCCTACGGTCCAGAATCCGTCTGACAAAGTGTGAATAGTAACCAAAATTTCTCTATAAATAGCTTCAACCTCTCTTCACTTTTCTTCACCAATTCACTAAGCTTATATTCGAAAATTTGGAGCAGAGCAAGGAGGAGGAGTCCGGGGAAATTTGCAGCGAAGCTCTGAGTAAGTTCTTCGGTCCTTAGTCTTAAGCTTCGGTAGTTCTTTCAGTAGTTAGAGTAGAAATGCTAGTTTAGTCTTTAATCTTCCAAGTATGATTAGATATCATGTTTAGGGGTAATTAAGGCACTAATTTCGAAAATCATGTTGGAGTCGGAGATATGGCAAAATTTTGGAAGATTAGAGTTAAAGTAGCGAAGCTTTGGCGAAATTCCGCTGATTAGGGGAATAGGGGCGAAATGGTAATTTATACCTAAAATGCCTATTATGATGTCAAATATTGATAAATGTGATATTATCATTATAGGATATCAGTAATCTTGTTCCGTTGTTATTCATTTATCAGTCGTGCATTGTTTTAGTCAAAGTACAGTTTTACGCCGGAAATGCAGAAGCGCTGCGTCTACGAAGTGCGTTCGCGTCTTGTAACACAAACTCTGTGCTACTCATATACATATATGTGATAGATACATTCACGGATAGAGGCTCTGTTTAGGGTCATAGGTTCGGATAGAGCTCTGTTTAGAATCATGGTCGGATAGAGGCTCGTTTAGGTCACCGTTATACATCTGATTTCACACGGGTTATAGACATAGTAATACGTTTGAGTTTTCCTAGCACCGAGGACACGGCAGTACAACGTGGCCTTGGTTTATGTCTGGACACTTTATGGGACTTTACATATTTCTCTTTGCTTATGTCTTGTCATTATATTGATCATGCATACGCTTTATGCTTTTATCTTGATATCTTTCTTTGGTATGTCATGAATATCATCATCCAGTATCTTTATTTTATTTGAGCGTAAGGTTAGAATTTCGAGATCCAATGGGGTAAATTGGATCTCATTGTATGCTTCAGTCGGAAGGACAGGATTGGAGATAGGGGCAAGCTGCCTTGAGTAGGCTCTCGGACGGAGATTTCTCTTTATCGTTTTCCGTATTTACTTTCGAGAACAATAGAATGACTGTATCAATACTATGTTACACTATGGTTAATGTTTTGTTATGGATCAGTTACTCTTTCGCTCCAATGCTCTACTCTGATCGAAAAAAAAAAATCACTTTAAAAATGGGATGTTACACCTCTGGACAGAAAGTTAATGCTAATAAAACTAGTATATTTTTCTCTTCAAATGTGGAAAGAGGATTGCAGCGTGAAATATGTGCCTATTCTGGTTTTAAAAAGCTTGATGATTTGGGGAAATATCTTGGAGCTTATATGTATGGGGGGAGAAGCAGTAGGAGTCATTTCCAACATTTACTCGATAAAATGCAAAATAAATTGAGTAGCTGGAAAAGGCAGACTCTGTCTTTAGCTGGTAGGCTAACTTTGGTGCAGGCAGTCACAAATCAACTGGCAGTCTTTTCTATGCAGCATGCTCGACTCCCTCTGGGCGTTAGACAACAAATGGTGAAGCTGCAAAGAGACTTTGTTTGGCAAAAGACTGAAGAGAAACGGCCAATTCATGCTGTAAGTTGGGATTTGATTTGCAAAGAAAAAAGAAATGGGGGCTGGGTTTGAGAGAGTTGGAGGCAATGAATGAATCCTTATTAGGGAGAGTTGCTTGGAATATCATAGCTAAACCTCAAAGCCTATGTTCCAGTGTGCTGACCAAGAAATATGGTAGACACTGTGTACTCAAAAACGAATGCATAGCAAAAAATACTGACTCTGAAATGTGGAAGAGTATAAACAGTTTATGGCCGAAGGTGATAGCTAATGTTGGTTGGGAGGTTGGAAATGGGGAAGAAGTCAGTTTTTGGAATGACAAATGGATAGAGGGAGGTGTAAGGCTGGGAGACATGTGTACCGAAGCCTTAACAGAAGATGACAAGTTGATCAAGGTGAAGGAAATGGTGGGGACTAGTGGTGCCTGGAGTGTAGAGAAGTTTGGAGGTAAATTGAATGAGGAAGGCAGAAAGCTTTTGATGGCTACCTTACCCCCATATGCTAGCCATGAGGAGGATATTGTTAGATGGGGAAAAAATTTGGAGAGTTCCTATGTGGTCTCTGAGATGTACCAAGAGCTGAGGAAGGAGGTGGGCAAGGGCGAATGTGAGTGGGCTGTACTGTGGAAGTGGCAAGGGCCAAGGCGCATACAAATCTTCCTTTGGTTGGCAATGCACGGTCGTCTTCTAACTTGTTAGAGGAGGAGTAAACTAATGGGGGGTGGGTCAAATTGTTATAAGTGCCTGGAACAATGTGAAAATTTAATGCACGTTCTAAGGGACTGTGTTGTAGCACGTGACCTATGGTTGGAGTTGTGGGATGGGAGAGTTGCACCTGATTTCCTGAATAAACAGGGGCGGGACTGGTTTGGGTGGAATCTAAACTTCCATCGGAAAGAGTGGAGGCTGATGTTTGGGGTGACTTGCTGGCTCTTGTGGTCCTGGAGAAATAAATCCTGTTTCCAAGAGGGGTTTGAAATGCCAATGAATAAGGGATTCATAGTGGCATGGCATGTTAATGAAATCAAGCGAGCAAGGTGTGACTTTGGGAAAGTATACAGGACAAGTCAAGATGTTGAGATTAAATGGCTGGCACCGCTGGAGGGGTGGACGAAAATTAATGTGGATGGTGCATCTAGGGGAAAGAACAACCTGGCTGGTTGTGGAGGCCTATTGCGGGGAAGTGATGGAACCTGGATGGGCGGATTCTCACGTAAACTGGGCAGTTGTACAGCGCTTAATGCTGAATTATGGGCTGTGTTAACTGGCCTAGAGGAAGCATGGCGCAGGAAGCTTGACTGTATTGTGCTGGAGAGTGACTCATTTGCTGTGATTCAGAAGTTGTGAAAGTTGCAATTGGATGAAGATGCTGGAACACAGATGTTGGTGGCGATCAGAAATGTCATGATAAATTTCTCCAGGTTGATTTTTTCGCATGTGTACAGAGAGGGTAACAAGTGTGCAGACATTCTTGCTGGTTTAAGTCTAGTACAGGAGGAACAACTTGTTATATTTGATAATCCTTCGTCAGTAGTTAGAAATTTGTTATACAGGGATTTTGTGGGTGTTTCATCCACCCGCTGTGTTCTGATTGTGGAATGAGTATGGGCTGAATGCCCCCTTCTTTACCAAAAAAAAAAACTAGTAAAAAATATTAAATTTGGCATAAAGTTTAAGTGATTTATAATATTACTGTTATTAATTACACTAAACTCTAACATCTTATTAATTTCTACTTGTTCACCACCTTCATTAACTATGGATATCATTTATGAAAAAATATTTAATACTTATTGAAACTTTCATAACATCTTATAAAAAGAATTAAAAATACCTTTTAGAAAACACTAGTCTTTAATTTGTAATATCCTGAATTTTGGGCTAAGAGACTTGAGGATAAGTCTGTATCAGACAGACGACTAGACCCAGTTTAGAAACTGTGATAGTATTATGAAGAGGAATTAAATGAAGTATGACATAAATTGCACATGTTTGGAAGAAAATCAAACAAGTTTATCTTTAAATACCACTTGTATTCATATGAGGCTAAGATGACTTTCAACTTGGACACTTCAACATGGTAATTAATGTCATGAAATGATAAACAATTCTTCCCCTCCAAGAAAAACAATTCGGCCAAGGCTAAGAAAAAGAGGAAGATAAAGAGACAAGTAGAATTTTCAAGAAATTGGACACATGGCTAGTTAAGGAGAACATAAGGTAAATAGCCTTTGACTTTGAAATATATTAATGACATGCATATGTCATTGGATGACATCATAAGTTGACTTATGAGCATAAGTCCAAATGCAATTATAAGGCATAAAATCTCCTTAAACTCATGAAGCATTTCATCCAAATAAATGAAAGGATGAAGACACAAGTAATTTAATTTATGGATAAGGCAAAATCAAAGCAATAAAACCTAAGAAGACAAATGTCATCACATGAAGTTGTTTGACTTCATGAAAAAGACACTTATCTACTTATATTTAATGCAAATTGGAATAATTAATTATCTCCTTCAAGGGTCAAGGCTTTCGCCAAAAGAGACAAAGAGAAGAAGGATACAAATGACACATAAAATGATAAGAAACAAAGAGATAAGTTCCTAAGTTGCCAAGTGTTTTCATGAAATGGAAAGTTGACTTTGATAAGAACATAAGGACATGTATAATTAATGGAGATTGAAGCTCAAATATTTTCCTTCTCAAGCCATATAAGTCGGCCAAAATGAGATAAGGGAAAGGAGGAGCACAAAAATCACATGTTGATATAATAGTCAAAGATAATTCCCTAATTTGACAAGTGTCTTCACAAGTGTTATAGTTGACTTTGAGTTGGACACAGGCATATCTATTCAATGATATTTGAAGACTAGCTAGAATCATTCCCTCACAAAGTCATTAATTTCGTCCATAATTGGGACAAAGAAGAAAAGATATAATTCAAGCATAAATGAGACCAACTAAAGGAAGAAGTCAAAAAGGCTAGACTTCTTAGCCAATAAGAAATAACCAAGAAGAAGACCTAAACCTAAGCTAAAGATATACATGAGACAAACTAATCTTGTGCCAAAGAAAGGGAGCATTTCAGCCAAGATGGAAAAGGCAAGTAAAGTCAAGAAAAATCTAGAGAAATTGAGAAGAACACAAGTTAAGAAAACTTCAAGGACCTATGGATAATGACCAAGGGAGATATTTTTACATGGTTTTCAACTATTACATAAGGACTTCTCTCCCTTATTTCATGACACCAAGTCGGTACAAGAGAGAATAGAAAATAGAGTAAGAGTTATTTCAAGTAAAAGAAAAGAATAAAAGAAGGCATACAAGTGGGATCCAAGGTAAGTAAGTGAGAACTATGCTAAAGTAGCCTTCTATCTTCATGAATATCCTCCAAGTCCTCATGAACAACTTTGTATGGTGTTGTTTAGCTCAAGGCCGAAACATACAAGGGATTCAAGGAGGGAGTAATTCAAGAGAAACCAAGTTCAAACCAAGTAAGTCATTTATCTAACTTGTGATTTGGAATTTTTGGTTCTCGTCCATGATAATATAATTGGTGACTATGGAAATTAATATTTTCTTAGAAGAGGTGCTGCCAAGATGTTAAACATGGTTTAATGAAGATTATAACCCAAGATCATGACTTAGGAATAAAGAATAAGCAAGATGTGAAGTTACATAATTCAAAGAGAAGAGTTTACATAAGTGATAACATTATTTATATTGTATTACTTTAAGTCTATCATTCCTACTCAGTTGCTGGGAATTTGTTATCTTGTTGGTCAACTATTTTTAGGTAGTAACCCTAATCTCATATGCTTTAATTTGTATGTCTCTGTATGTATGTTTTACCATGAATATGTAGTTGATTATTTCCAAGCGCTGTGGAACCGGAACATGCTGTGTGCATTAAGAGCCTTGTTGTGTGACGTGCCCTGCAGTTTGTGCTATGTGCTATTAGGATTACTAGTTCCGGATTAGGCTGTGTGCCTTGCTAGAGCTGGTCAAGAATTTTAAAGGTAGGAACTTGGAGCAATAATATGGATTCCAAGGAGGCTGCTGATGAAGACTTGGTGTCTCTATATAGGAGACTGTATATAATTTATTTGTGGTCCGAGTATTTATTTTGGGATAACTATATAATAACCAAGGTTTTGAAACCTGGATCAAACCGGAAACCGGCGAAACGGACGGGAAACCGGTCCGAGTTAAGGAGAAACCCCGGGTTCCGAGTTGACCAGGGTCAACTCGGCCTGAAACGGCCGAGTTGACTGAGTCAAATTCGTTGGGATTTTTTTTTTTAAAAAAAGATCGCCTGAAGAAGTGAAGGAAGAAACTAAGATGGAAACAAAGACCCACAGGCCACGACTCGAATGGAACCTCTCACTCTGACTTCAACAAAAGCCAGACCATCCTCTTCCTCGGAAGGCATGGAAAATAGACTAATTTTCTTGATTTACCTTCCCAAAGCTTGATGGGTTTCTTGTGCATGACCTCTCCAGCGTCGGAAAGCTCAAACGCAGAGTCACCATAAAACTAGACACGAGAAGCTGTAGGTGAAGAGAGAAGAAGGAGATTTGGGGTTTATTTTGGAAGTGTAAGGTGAAATGGCCTTTCCCATCTTTTAGTATAGGATTTTGTGCTCTGAGTCTCTGACCATTCTGGGAAAGAAGTAAAAGAGTCACATCATCATTTAATTTTATGTTGGTTTGGTGGGTTCAAAACTTCAAATGGGGTTGGGTTGTAAGGCTATTGAAAGGTGTGTTGCATTGGTTGCTTCAATTGCTTGTTTTGCATCTGCGTACGTGGTTTATTATTATTATTTTTAAAATATGAATATTTTTATCTATTTTGATTAAATTATATTTTTAATTAATATCGATCGACTCTCACCGACCATCGCAGCCTTGACCCGATCCTCTAGCGGTTCAGTGACCGGTCCAAGTTTCAGAACCTTGATAATAACCCTTCAGGGATTTATCTTTTCCGTATTTATTTACCTTACCAGTATTTTATCATCCAAATTGTTTGCATGCTTTGCTACGTAATTCACTCTTATGCATGTCGTTAAGTAATATAATTTAATAATAAAGGTAATAGTAAGAATATATCACACTACCCGCCACTTAGAAAGGTAAGGCTGGTAAGGGTGTAACAGTTTTATATAATGAAATGAATTGGGATCAAGTGTGCAACTTAATACAAGCAATTCAAAATTTGCACCAAAATTATTTCTTTTCAAATTAGAAGGGAATGAATTAATGGTTTGAAGTTATAGACGAGATTGGTTTTGTGATCTTCCACTTATAAGAAAGCTTTCATACCACCCCTCTAAATACTAGTTGGCCAATTAGTCACAGCAATGAAGGAATGTTTACCGGTTGCGCATACACACATATATAGATATAATCAAGAACTTAGATGCGTTTGAATATTGTGAATGATGTTTAAAATCTCCATTCAAAGCCCCACATTGATTCTTTTTCTTTTTTCTTTTTTTTTAAAAAATCTCCATCTATCCCAGGGTGAAGCCAGATTTGAAATTAGGAGGGGTGAAAATTACAGAATAGAATCCTAAAGGGATAAAATTACAGAATCGAACCCAAAATTTTAGAAAATTATGCTTTAGTCTCATAAATATTTCAATATTTTCATTTTAGTCCCTCCATGAGCCTTTTGATAGGGACTAAAGTGAAAATATTTAAATTTTTCTGAGGCTAAAGCATAATTTCCTAAAATTTTGAGTCAAATTCTATAATTTTAGGGGCGGTGGGGGCCACCCCTAGCCTCCCTGATTCCGCCCTTAATCTATCCCGGGTCGGTGAGTGTGAACCATGGCTCAATGATTAATATTTAATACAAAAAGCCAACAAATCAATTAAGTGCTTCGAACACTACTAATCTATTCAGGTCAAACAAAAAACCCTACTAATTATCAACCAATAAAAAAAGTTAACCTTGTTGTAATGGAGATGACAAGTCAACTAATAACTTGGATTTTAAATAATTCAACTTGCTTTCTAACAAAGACTTGTTCTTCACTTATAAATTGGATTGCCGTAGTTTACCCAGACATCATCATACTATTGCTCTTTGTTTGGAAGAGAAGGCTTGATCGATCCAGGTATGACTGTCTTCTTCCTTATTCCTTTTGTATAATATAATGTTTATGTTTCAACTATTCATCACATGAAAGTCAGGAAAAGCCGTGTTCCTAACGAGTTCCATGATGTGTGGTGATCTCTCTTTCTAAAATTTTATATAACTTGAAATGATTTCATACCATTTTTCCTACCTTACAAAGTTGATGTTCATGTATGCATGATTGAATTAATATTGTGGCTAAACTTGCATAAGATGTGTGTGTGTGTGTGTCTTTGTGTAATTGGGACATTGATTTTTTTGGGTGACGATTGTGTACTTGCGTAGTTTCACCGTCTTTATTTTCCACTTCTTTGAATTTTATAATGATACAGCAATAAATTCAAATTTAAATAAAATTTATTCTGATTTTTCGTTCGGCCATGTACATCAACTCCAATTAACGCCGTTAAGAAAAATTCCAATTAACAAGAATGCTCGTTAAGCGTTTAAATTGAATAATTCCATAACAATTTAATTTTGGCCAAGAGATTATAGCTTAATTGTCACTTTTTACCTCCAATTATAAAGGAGGTCGCATGGGCTTTATACCCTATGTGTGCTGCCTGATGGTCTTTAGTATTTAAAGAAAATCTTACGATAATTATTATAATCTTATATTTTTATTCTATCAAAGGGGTGATCATATTATTGTTATGTCTGCACTATTTTTAATACTTTTCAAAAATAAAGGTGTAGTAAGAGCTTCTCTTTCAATTACAAATCACTTGGCCAAAAACAAAAATACAAATCATATTCTTTATTTTTAGGAAAAATTATGAATATGTTTCAAAGACAGAACTTGTTTATAAATAAATCTCATGAATTTACCAAAATACAGTGAAACTCCAAGTTTCCTTAGTGTTATTTTTTACAGGTGCAAAACCAAACTGCCCCTTGACTAATCTATGGGGTTTGCTTATAAATTAAAACAGGTTGATTTATAAATGTAGAAAGTGGACATGTAAATCTTTACATGAAATTTGAATAAGTAGTGCAGAAATTATGTATATTCATTTGTGAATCTAAGAAAGTTTGTGTTGTAAATCTAAGAAGTTAACTTGTAAATCCATATGTAAAATTTGAGTAATTTAGTCATTTGCATGTGTAAAAAAATGGCACTTAAGGACCTTAGGACTTTACCATATTTTAACAAATTCTCGCAGACTTATTTGTAAATGAGTCCCGGCCCTTATTTGGGACTTATTCATTATTTGCTACCCACGCCATGCTAGTAAAGACTACATTTGAATGTGCCTAATGTTTCTTAGTTTGCAAGACAAGGTTTGATCCATGCAGGTATGGTCATCTTCTTCCTAATGAGTCCCATGATGTGGTTTGGTCTGTCTTTCTAAAATTTTATAAACATTGAAAGTATCTCATAATTTTTTTTCCTAGATTAAAGAGTTGATGAATCAGATTCAATGTTCATGAATCTCGATTGCGTTCTAGCTAGCTCTGTTTTCCCATCTTTCATTTCCACTTGTTTGAATTTATTTTATAATGATTTTCAGCTAAAAACAAAAAATATATATAATGATCCAGATCAATAAATTAAAAATTAAATAAAATTTTCTTTGAGATTTAGTGAACCTTAATCATATATTCTGAATTTCCATTCGAAGTAGATCAACTTCAATTAATTAAATTGCTCCCCTCCTTTTGTTTGGCTCTGAAATTTTTTAAGAAAAAGAATTGTTTGGAGATGAGAGATAAAAGTTTTTACTCAATTAACCTTAGTAAAACAAATATAATTCTTCTCTTAATTACTTTGAAAGTTTTATGCACTGCCCACAACAAATAATTTGACTCCCTAGAGCTGTGAATCTCATAGCAGAATCCGAATCTAGCAGTTGGAGGAATCCGAATATCATAGTATCAATTACTTGCGGATTGGGCCCTCTCTCTCGTAGCCATTGGCGTCGCCGCTTTCTACCTCTTCTATTCTCCCACCAAGAGTACACAGGTTTGATTCTTTCACTTTTATATTTTTTGTCGTGTGGATGTTTACTTTCATTGCAGAACACACACATATTGACAGATAAGTTAAATCTATTCTCTTAATTTATTTTTTTGAGAAGGTTGATTGAATTAAAAGAAAATTGTTAAAAAAAATTGTAATTATTGTTATGCTGAATAAAAATGATTATAGAATTTGTAATTTTTGTATAATTTTGTTTTCAAATATGATAGGAAAAATCCTTATAAAAGACTGTTGAATTATTCAAATTCTAATTTGGGTTGTTAAATTCAACAAATTCTAACTCAAGTCATATAACCTAGAATATGATTTTAGAATTCAATAATTTTACCTTACCATTCCTTGTTCGAGTTGAACATTTACATCTATTTTTTTTTTTATAATAAAAATACATATTTATTAATTACACTCTCCCCCTCTGCAACAATTTTCATTTTGCAAAAGTTCTCCCTCTCTCCACCTATGTTGCGGCAACTTATTCCATCTCTCCCCCACTCCACACCTCTCTCTCTTTATGTAACACCTAAAATTCCATACCTCTTATTGTTTAAGAAAACATAGTTTTTAGAAAAACAACAGAGTTTGAGGTGCTACATCAGAGTAATGCGGAAACGGAGAGCATGCACTAATAATTGGACAATGAGTAACTGAAATAAAATACCCCGACATATGATGATGCCTGGCGTATGCTGGTTAAATTGAAAATCCTGAAGGAATATTCATGTGATACAATATACAGAGCTTTGTATAATTACAAATTTTACATGGTAACTAAACAATCTAGACCAAGCCTTAGTTAGACCTGGGGCGATGAACCTAACTCAGTTAACCGAACAGAGTGGCCAGGTAGGTGTCTATCATGGGGGCTTCACCGAGTTCACGGCGACTTATTGGCTGACCCACATAGACTAGCCCTGCCTTTGGCACCAAATTGTTCGAAGTAACCTTATTAGATCCATGCCTGATAATAGGCTCTGATAACGTCTTCCGGCTCTTGTCTCGTCTGGTGCATTATTACGACTTTGCCCCTTGGTTCCTCTCTATGACTCCATCTACCAGTACCCTCTCTGATTCTCGATCCTTTCCTGTACTATTGGTTAAGACTGAGGTCCAATGCCCATCAGACCTCAAGTAATGGTTAACCTCATGCTTATATAAACAATATATGGATTACAGATATTTACAACATTAACAGAACATGAGCACACAACAGATATATCACACACAACAAGCGTATCCCAATAGCACATAAGCATAAAGCAGATGTGTCGCACACAGCAAACGTATCCCAATAGCACATAAGCATAAAGCAGATGTGTCGCACACAACAAACGTATCCCAATAGCACATAAGCATAAAGAAGATGTGTCGCACACAGCAAACGTATCCCAATAGTACATAAGCATAAAGCAGATGTGTCGCACACAACAAATGTATCCCAATAGTACATAAACACATAACAGATGTATCACACACAGCAAACTTAAAGTTATCATCTATCCCATATAAGCATACAATAAGCATCAGAGTTAGTGTTACAGTACGCGAACGTACCTTTCACAGTGTAATGGCCAAACGTTCGGCCTTCTGAACCCGACTCCGGACTTCCCGGATATCCTAAAGGATAACACCGTATCCATTAAGTTATAAACAATATCCTAACAAACATTTTAGTCATAAATGACTATTTTACCCCTAACTTCAGAAAATCGCTAACCGATAAAATTTCGTCAGAGCTTCGCTACGCTGACTCTCAACTTTCAAAACTTACTTCCTACCATGTTTTTACCTCGTCAGGCATCTTTCAATGCAATGAGGCTTAAAAACAAAAGTAGGAATTTTGTTTCCTATTTCCTAGATCAAACTAACATTTATACTAAGAACTACTAAACAAAAGACTAGAAACTTAAAAGCTTACTTACCTCTTGAAGAACTTCCTCTTCCTTCTTGCTTCCCACTTCTCTCTAGCTTCTCTCTACCCTTTCTTAGAATGGTTTTTGGTGTGAAAATTATGAAGAGGGTGCCTCTATTTATAGGAAAATGGTGTGGCACTTTGGTAGTTCCATTGAACTTTCTCTTCTTAATTCTCAACCCTTGGATCTAGGTTAAATCTTGAACTCTCATCCTCACCATTCACTCTTCAAAAACGTCCTCGCTCTCTCCCTTATCTCTTCCACCTTTTTAACACACCTTGTTGGCCTCTTTTATGTCCACAGGCTTCACTTTATGCTAGCTTTATCAAAACATTGCATTGTTGGGCAATTCCTCACCTTATGTTTGTGTAGTTTAGTTGAAAAGATGATAGTTTTAATTAAGTTTTCTTCTTCAACTTACTAATCTCATAGTCATGGCTTCATTAGGTGTTTTTACTAGCCTTTTAGTCATTTTAGGATTTATCCCAAAAGTTAAGGAAATGATTTTGGAGATAACCTACTTTGAACTAAAAATACACTTGTTCGTAAAAAGTCTTTATGTTAGATCTATGATTAATATATTTCAGTACATAATTTATTTTCTATCGGATCTCATTTATCCAATTGGCTTTTAAACTCTCAAAATATCTTCTACTTTTCTCTCTCCCAAAACCCTTGGCTCACAACACTCAACATACTCACAACTCTCACACACCACACATTACACACACACACACACAACTCCCTTTTCTCTTTCCTCCACTACACTCAAAACTCTCTCTTACACACACACACATACACACATACACCAAAATATCTAAGTTGTATGTGCTTGGTAGAAAATTCTTGCACCCTCTTTCAAGCTACAAAAATCGTCCCCCTCCCCTTTTATTATTTTAATTTTGTATTTCAACTTATCTAACATTATTTAGAAGAAAATCTCCCATTAATTTAATAAATGGAGATTTAATTATCTACTAATTGTTGACAATTTTCTTTAATTGGATTAATTATTTTCTCACAACTTTTGAGTTTACTTTGGTCATTTATGCTCCATGCATTAATTTAAAAATCATAGGACAACTTATGGTCCCTAAAATAATATTAGATTTTGCCTCTTTAAATTCCAAGGAAAATAAACAAATAAATTACTAAAATTAGAGACAATATATTTTCCTATTTTAAATAGGTATTAATTTCCAAAATATAAATTTTGGGGTATGACACTTTATTAAAACTAACGTTGCTCTTCATTTGCAGATTTGTGAGGTTTTGTATTTTGGTTCTGTTGCTTGAGATTTATTCTTCAAGTGGGATCGTAATCATCATAATAACAACATTCTTCAAGAGCATTGCTATGTGGGCAGCCCACCTCTGTTTTGAAGCAGCAAAAATTTCACTCCAATTTCAATTCAAACCCTTTGTTATAGTTTCATAGAGAACATAATTGATGCTTGCTGCTGGAATGACTTTGAAAAGGTTAGCTTTTCCTTTTTTGAGACTCCGAGACAAGTTATCTTTCCTTCTTTCTTTTTTCTTTTTTATATAATAATTTTCTTTCCTTTTCCTTTTTTCTTTCCTTCTTTTTTTTTTTTTTTGACTTGATTCCGCAACAGAGGTGGAGGGAGGGAGAACTTTTGCAAAATGAAAATTGTTCGAGAGGGGAGAGTGTAATTAATAAATTTTTATTTTTATTTAAAAAATAGATATAAACATTAAACTTAAATGAGGGATAGTAAGGTAAAATTATCGAATTCTAAAATCCTATTTTAAGTCATATGACCTGATTTAGAATTTGTTGAATTTAACAACCTAAATTAGAATTTGAATAATTCAGCAGCATTTTATAAGGATTTTTCCAATAGGATATTAATAAAATACTGTAATTTTTACTGTCTCATGTCAAGATTAATAAATTGTATAATATAATGAAGACAAAATAAAAGGAGAGAAAAAATTTACCTAATTTAATTAGATTAAGAAAGTTAGTTAACATGACATATATTTGTAGTAAGTAGCGCAAAAATTATGTACATTCACTTGTAAATATAAGAGGTTTAAATTGTAAATCTAGAAAGTTAACTTGTGAATCCATATGTAAAATTTGAGTAAAGGGTAATTTATTCATTTACATGTGTAAAAAATGGGACTTAAGCACTTTAGGACTTCACCATTTGTTAGCAAATTTGCGCAACTTATTTATAAATGAGTCCCTTATCTGGAACCTATTCATTATTTCTTACTTTTTTTGTCAGTTATTCATAATTTTTCCTATTTTATTATATATGTTTATTATCATGCTATTGTTATAAACTTTTTTTTCCTAAAGTTATTATTATTGGAAACTTGAGTGTAGACGTTAGCGTTCAAATTCATTACCTGATAATCTTTTTTTATGTCCAGTAATGACAGCTTTTGCTGCTTCTTCTCGAGTTGATCAGGAAAAGTACGATGTTTTTATTAGTTTTAGAGGTTCAGACGTTAGAGATGGATTTCTTAGCCATTTGATAAAGCAGTTACGGCAAGAGGGGATAGATGTGTATGTGGATGACAGGCTAGAGAAGGGAGATGAAATATCATCTGGGCTTCTAGAAGCAATAGAAAAATCAATAATTGCGTTGGTGATATTCTCAAAAGACTACGCTTCTTCAAGGTGGTGCTTAGAAGAGCTAGAGAAAATCATGGAATGCAAGCGAGACAATAATCAGATTGTAATTCCAATTTTCTACAATGTAGACCCATCACACGTGAGGCATCAAGAAGGATCTTATGCAAATGCATTCGCTCAGCATGAAGAAACGTACAAAGATGACTTAATGAAGTTGCAAGTTTGGAAATCTGTCTTAAAAAAAACTGCAAACTTATCTGGTTATCATTCTTCAAATTTTTTGTAAGTATTTTCTCTTTCTATTTAGTCAATATAATTTGTCACGCTTTATCAATCAATGTGTTTCCCCATAAAAATTTTTAAAAAATTATATCTATATATGCATGTATTATTTTTTACAGCTGTGTGATTTGTTAAGAAAATAATTTCTTCCTTTTAATATGGCAGCAAAGAATCTGATCTTATTGATCAAATAATCAAAGATGTATCAAAAAAGCTAGAAGGTAAAGACACAATTGAGCCAAAGCGTCAACTTATTGGATTTCAGGAAAATTTGGCCACTATTGAATCATTTATGAAAGTTGACTCGCATGAAGTTAGAGTTATTGGAATTTGGGGTAAGGGCGGGATAGGTAAAACAACATTAGCTCAAGTCATATTTGACAAATTTTCCCCCCGATATGATAGTTCTTACTTTGTATCAAATGTGAGAGAGGAATCAAAAAGGATCGGATTGACTTGTTTCCTTGAAAAAATTATCTCTGTACTATTAAACGATGAAAATCTCACACATAAAGGACGACCCAACACTCAAAGGAGGCTACGTCGAACAAGAGTTCTTCTAGTACTTGATGATGTAGATACCTCAAGGCAATTACAGTATCTTATTGAAGAAAATCTTTCATTGGGCCCAAATAGCAAAGTCATCATAACAAGTAGAGACATACATGTTCTTATTAGTGGAGGAGTTCATGTAGTACATGAGGTGAAAGAATTACACATGGAAGAATCACTTCAACTTTTTTCTTGGCATGCTTTCAAGCAAGACCTTCCCAAAACAGGATATGAAAAGTTATCAGAGCGGGCAATTCAATATGCTGGAGGGCTTCCTTTGGCATTAAAAGTTTTGGGTTCGTATTTGAACTCTAGAGATGGAAAAACATGGGAGAGTGCCCTTGAAAAATTGAGAAAGTATCCCAATCCAGAAATTTACAATGTATTGAGGATTAGTTATGACGGACTTGACATATCAGAAAAGAGGATATTTTTAGACATTGCATTCTTCTTGCAGGGAAAGAAAAAAGAATCTGTTATAAGCTTGCTAGATGTTTGTGATGACTTCTATGCAGATTGTGGAATAGATAGGCTTACAGATAAAGCTCTCATAACCATTTCAAGCGACAATAGAGTAGGAATTCATGATCTGCTACAAGAAATGGCTGAAGAAATAGTTCGTGAGGAATCTAGAGAGCATCCTGAAAGGCGAAGTCGATTAAATG
Organism: Acacia pycnantha; assembly: GCA_025563575.1. Lineage (NCBI taxonomy): Eukaryota > Viridiplantae > Streptophyta > Magnoliopsida > Fabales > Fabaceae > Acacia > Acacia pycnantha. The sequence continues at coordinate 4,230,891 of JAMWYP010000018.1, read as the reverse complement.
ATTCAAAAGAAATTCAAGATATACTTAAAAATGGCAAGGTAAGAGATGCTTTAACTTCCTTTTTCATTCATTATTTATTGAAGAATTTTTAAACTCCACTTGTTTAAGATTATTTGAATTTTGCTATGTTAGGGAACTGATGCAATTCAAGGCATTAAATTGAAGTTAAAGGCATCACACGACATATTATGCTTGAGTGCTGATGCTTTCAAAAAAATGAGTAATTTAAGATTTCTCGAGGTTGAAACTTGCGGCAATGTTCATCTTCCTAATGGTCTAGACTCACTGTGTAATAAACTAAGCTATTTTTATTGGGAAACATATCCTTTGAAGTCTCTACCATTGGGTCTTTGTTCAGAAAAACTAGTTGAAATCCATATGCCTTTCAGCCAAGTTGCAAAGCTATGGGATGGTGTGCATGTAAGTATATATTATTTATCCATATTTCATTCTTTAGTCTAACTGAATTATGAGGATTTTTTCCAGTAACTTGTCTCTTTTAATTGCCACAGAATCTTATGAATTTGAAGACAATAGATCTCAGCTTTTCCTTCAAGTTAGTGGAGTTGCCTGATTTGTCCATGGCACAAAACCTTGAAAACTTGTACCTCCTGTATTGCACAAAGTTACGGAGTATTCATCCATCCATCTTATCTCTTTATCAGTTATTATTTTTTAATATAACGGGACGCTGGAAACTAAGGAGTCTTTACAGGGGCAACCATATGAAATCTCTCAAGCTTCACACGCTAAAAGATTGTGGTAGTCTCAAGAAATTTTTGTTGCCATCAAAAGAAATGAGAAGATTAGATTTATTCAATTCTGGTATCAAAATATTGAAATTGCCAATTGGACAGTTCAATAAACTTGAACAGCTATATCTTGGTGGGTCTCTCAGGAACTTTCAAATAAATGAACTAAGTTGCTTGACATCTCTTAAAATATTCTCTCTTTCTCATTTTTATGAAGATATTGACAAATCAAAATTAGTCATTATGTTTGATGCCTGGCGTTCTTTAGAACATATGTATTTGAGATACTGTGTCATTCTTGAGATTCCTGACAATATCAGTACGCTATCGTTGTTGAAGACTCTATCACTACGAGGATGTTTAGTGGAGAGTTTGCCTAATAGCATCAAGAGTCTTTCACAGCTGAAAGAAATTGATTTGGGTGACTGCAAGCGGCTTAGGCTATTACCAGAACTTCCACCTTCCATTACTCATTTTTATGCAGACGGATGCACGTCATTGGAGACCATAGATTTCAAAGTGATGCGAGCAATATATAACAACAACTCTTGTGAGGTTGAAGTCCATTACCCAGGAAGCACAATTCCAAAGGGCTTCAAATATTCTCATACGGCCAAGAATTATGTTACTATTGAGCTTGCACCATCTTCTTCTAACCAATTGTTGGGTTTTGCTTCTTGTTGTATTATTGCTTCATTGGGCTATTTCCCTCGCCCAAGAACATCAATTTGTAGGAAATTCCACTTTGAAGATGAAGAGATCTATTGCAATGTTGAAAAGGAATTCCATCGCCCCCAGGATTGGAGTGGAGATATTGTTTACCAATGGTATGATCCAATGGAATGCATTTTAAAGGAAACCCAAAGGAGATTTGATAAGGGCTCCCCTTATAAGTTTGCATGTGAATTCTTTGTTGAATATTTATTTATTCGTCTGGATGGCTATATAAAAGGGTGTGGAATTTGGCCAATATATGCATCAGAATTACAAGAGGAGGTAGTTGAAGAAATGGAATTAAAGCTGGAGAATCATCGTACAGAAACAGAGATACCAGCTTTTTCAGAAGCACTTTTGTGCGACAGAGCTGTATGCCCTGCTTTTTCAGAGCTGGAGGATAACAACCAAAGAAACGCTTGAGAATGCAAGTTCCATCAATTTTTTTATAGGTAATTTCCCACGCTATACCATTATTTCATCTAAATATATATGTTGTTACCTCTTTATTGATGTTCCTTCAACAATAATAAAAATGAAGGAGAACGAGGAAATTAAGAAATACGAATGTATGGTGTTTTACAAAATAAATATCACATTAACTAACTAAACTAATTTTTTTAATCTATAATAAATTAGGTAAATACAAGTATGTCGACTTAAGTGAGTATATCACATGCATCTATATATTAATATTAACATTCCATTATTCACAGTATGTGAAGGAACTTATGCCCGCTTCCTTCATGAATGAGCCAAACAATGAGGGCAAGACTCCATGGATGATATATCTTCAAGGAGGCACACTGTGGGACGTTGGAAGAAGGTGACAAGTGGGTGAAGGAAATGTGTGGTTGCGAATTGAAGATTAATTTTATTGCCGATTTGGAGTCAATTTTTATTATCAGAGCATAATTTAAAGCATCATCCCTCTGTTAAAGGTGTTGCATTTCGTACATACATCACTGATGCATTATGTTTCATGGCAGCGCTCCAAGCCCACCACCGTCGGAAGTTTTCAAGAAAAAAAAGGTTCATTATTATTTTTTTTTTCCCCAACTGCTATAGTTTTATGTGTATCTGAAAGAATCAAGCGTCCAGCTAGGTTTATGATGCTATGATTGGTATGAATGCTTTGAATCAGAAACAGTAAAAGAAAAAAATCAAGACTTTGAATCAATCCAATATAATTGAGTTTACTACTATTGATGCAGATGATATGTTCCATGAAGAAAAGTTGAATGACATAAGCTGAGGAATTACATCAAACATCCTGCGAAGTATTCTAATTCTAGAACGATTTTTGAGAAAACCATGGCTTAAATCAAACAATATTGTGGTGGAGATTTACCTGTTTGTCCTCTGTCTCAGACCTTCTAGCTGCTTTATCTGTCTCAAAACTTACTTTTCCCTTCACCCAATCTAACTTGTGCGCAGAATCTAACAATCGAAGATCCAGAGAGTTTCCAATTATAGCTACGCGAAAACGAAATAGCTAGGGAAATCATTGATAGATATACTTTGGTTAAACTCAGTCGAAGGAATGGAGCAATCTTGAGGCGATCTTCAACGGCCATAGCGAAATCCTCCGCCATGAGAGAAAAGAAAAAAGGTGAAGTGAAAAGGGAACAAAGAAGAAGTTGAAGTGGATATGAACCATCCGTCCTCAGCTTTTTTTTCCCCAGATGTTACTTAAATATGCCATGCCAACGTCATGTTACCGGTATTAATCAAAATCTTTCTTTTTAACGGTCAACGTTTTTCTTTTAACGGAGGGTGTGACTTTTGCACTTATTTTATAACCACATGTGAATTTTTACACCTAAAAAAACACTTAATAATATATATTGGGTGCTCCTGAGGGCAAAGCACATGTATATTTTTACACATTTACCCTATTAATTAATAGTTGTTGTAATGTGGCAAGTGACAATAATGAAAACCTTGTGGTTTGGTGGTATTGGAGGCATTGTGATCGATATGTAAAGATAATAAATAGTTAAAAGTTAGTTAGAGTCAATTAGTAGAGTAGCCGTTAGAAATAGTTAGAAGGGTTAGTTAGTTAGTTAGTTTAGGCGGAAAAGGATCCTCTCATTGTCTTTTTCTGCCCATCCCTTCCCATCCTCATCCTGACCGTCAAAATCTTGATCCAAGAGACCAGAATGATTTTTGAAAAATCGCGTGCGGTTTTAAGAACCGCGCGCAGTTTTTTCAAAAACAAATCTGGCCCCTTGGATCAAGATTTTGACGGTCAGGATGAGGACAATGAGGGATGGGCAGAAAAAATGGAGGGGAGAGAAACCGGACCCTAGTTTAGGCTTAGCTTGAGTATTAAGTCAGTCTAGTCTATCAATAAGGGTCTGATTCCTATCATAAATAAGATAAATATGTTTTGTATTAAGGATAAGAAGAAATATAATCATTCCAATTGTTTTCCCTTGGACTATGTGGTCAACTTGAACAGAATGCATTGCGTATCTATTTTTTTTATTCTAGGGTCCTCCTAAGGGATTTGAAGGAAAAGAAAGGAGAGGAAAAACTTTTTTTTTTTTATTAGACAAGCGAAGGAAAAAATTTCATGAGCTGGATTTTTTAAAAAAAAATAGAAAAGTTGAGTGAAAAGTTTTTAATTACTTTTTCTTACCATTCTTTTTTTATTTGATCAAATGTTTCTTTTGAGACTTGGAGCATAAAAGACTTTCTTATATTAAAATTTTATAACCTCAGTTTTCTCAATTTTTTCAAGTCGAGGGAAAAAACTTTTTACTAGATCAAATTTGTTTTCGTTGATCGTCATTGAATTCCCTTGTCAATGAATGACCAGTCTTTCCTTGATTTCCTCAATTGCCTCATACAATTCTTTTTGGGCTTTTATATAAAGGATCAAGGCAATTCAAATTTTATGCGCTTCTAAAAAAAATTGGAGGGATTATTATTATTATTATTATTATTATTATTATTATTATTATTATTATTATTATTAAATACTGTTAGGACTAATAGTTAATTAGTCTTTGTAAATAATTATGTATAGATATGCTAGCTGTCATTTGATTGTAGATCTTCTCATAAGCCACATGTATGGCTAGGATCATTCTTGTAACAATATTCTGTTATTCATTTTGCTATATATATGCACAGTGCTCAGTGGTCACATTTTATCCACTGGACAATTCATTTTCCCACTCTTTGTCCATTTGTCCTTTTGTCCTTCTTGGTACCAGAGTCATTAGGTCAAATTTTCTTTTCCTTCCTTTTTCGAAATGGCCTCTTCTGCTTCTTCTTCCAGCTCTGCTTTTGCGTCTTCGTCTCTTTCGGCCACACCCAAATCCTATCCTCTCTTTCAATCCTCTAGCCAAACATCGTCGATCAAGTTGGATCGCACGAATTATCTCGTCTGGGCTTCCGTTGTCTTACCTCTCATTGAAGGCAATCGGCTCCAAGCTCACCTCGACGGCACAACACCTATTCCTCCGATGACAGTGGTTCCTCCGAATACCACCACGGCTGTCCCTAATCCCGACTTTGAGGAGTGGTTTTCTGTTGATCGGATGCTTCTTGGCTGGCTCCGCAACACAATGACGCTGGATGTCGCCACTCAGCTCCTCCATTGTCGCACAGCTTTTGAACTTTGGCATGAAGCTCGTCTTCTCACTTCTGCCGTCTCCAAATCGCGTCTCATGGTTCATCGGTCCGATTTGCATCATACTCGCAAGAATGGTTTGTCCATGACTGAATACCTTGTTCGAATGAAGACTATTTCAAATCAGCTAGCTCTGGCTGGTGCTCCCATCTCTACCGACGAGCTCATCCTTCACACCTTCAACGGTTTGGATGCTGATTACAATGCTATTGTTGTAAAGCTAGTTGATCAGGTGGGTCTTTCTTGGGTAGATGCTCAGTCTGCCTTGCTTGATTTTGAGAGTAGGAACGAACAGCTCAATCATTTTTCTACTCTCTCTTTGCAACCCACTACTAATTTTGCTTCTAAGAATTCTGATTCTTATTCTTATTCCTATTCTGATCGACCTCCTGCTCGTGGTTCATGGAGGGGAGGCCGTGGTGGTCGTGCTTCACGGTCACGTGGAGGCCGTTCCCCTGTAGGTGGTCGTGCCTCCTCTGGACGACCGTTTTGTGACTTATGTGAACGCCCTGGACATCGGGCTTCTAATTGTTTCAAACGTTTTGACAAATCCTTTCGCCCACCCACTCATACTCCACCTCAGGCTTATCATGTTGACTCTCCTCTTGTTGATGATGATGAATGGTATATGGATAGTGGTTCTAACCACCATGTTACTGCTGCCCCTTCTCATCTTGACTCTATGACACTAGTGGGTAAGTCTTCTTCCTCTCATCTCATTTCCTGCACAGGCTCTAGAGCTCGTATTAGAGGCATTGGGTCTTCATCTCTTAATTGTTCTGACTCTGCTATTCGTCTTACTGATGTGCTTCTTGTGCCCCATGTTACTAAAAGTTTGTTGAGTGTTCATAAACTTGTTTCGGATAATCTTGTGACTGTTTTGTTCACTAATAAGGGCTGTGTTGTGAAGGACACAAAGACAGGTCTTCCTCTGATGACAGGAACACCAAAGCACGGGCTGTATCCAATGAGTAGATTGGCACCTTCTGTTCAAACGAATATGGTTGTGGCTTCACTGACTGATGACTCTTTTTTGTCTTAGCATTATAAACTTGGTCATCCAAGTAATAAGATTTTACAGCAAGTTCTCAATCTTTGTAATGTCAAAGCTAAACCTAGTGACACTTTTGTATGTGAGGCCTGTCAATATGGCAAATCTAAGAAATTACCATTTTCTCCATCTTTGTCTCATGCTTCTTCACCATTTGAGCTTGTTCATACTGATTTATGGGGTCCTTCACCTATACAGTCTATTCATGGTTATCGCTATTATGTTCACTTCATTGATTATTTCAGTCGTTATACATGGTTATACCCTCTTAAGAATAAAGGTGATACAGTTTTACCCTTTAAACATTTCCATAATATGGTTGAGACTCAATTTCAAACTAAGATTAAGTCCATTCAGTGTGACAATGGCACAGAGTATAAACCTCTTTTTCCTATTGCTGAGAATTTTGGTATTATTATGAGGCTCACATGTCCTTACACGTCTTCTCAAAACGGTCGTGCTGAGAGAAAACATCGTCACATAGTTGAAATAGGCCTCACTCTCTTAGCCCAATCCAAAGTTTCCTCAAGCTACTGGACAGAAGCATTTCAAATGGCTGTGTATTTGATCAATCGACTTCCCACTTCAGTTTTACAAGGAAAATCGCCTCTTAATTGTTTGTTTAAGAAGGATCCTGATTATGTCTCTTTACGACCGTTTGGTTGTACCTGTTATCCCTGCTTGAAACCATACAACTCACACAAATTGGAATATCATAGTCAAAAATGTACTTATCTTGGCCCAGCATCTAATCAAAAAGGCTCCAAATGTCTAAGCCCAACTGGGCGTCTCTATGTGTCTCGGCATGTGATCTTTGATCCAACTACTTTTCCCTATCATACAAATTTGAATGCAGGCCCATGTGATGATCCACCATTATCCTCTTCTAAAGACCCACCCATCTCTACCTCAATTATTCCCTCAAGGCCCATTACCCATTCTATTTCTCAATCCACTCACGTCCCTCTCTCTACTCTTCAGCCCACTCCCCTTAATTCTTCCTCATCCCCTTATCCTCATCCGGACCCCATCCCTTCCACACCCACTCGGCCTACTATTACTTCCCCATTCCCTCATTCTCATACGGACCCCACCTTTTACATACACACTCGGCCAACCTCCTCACCAACAATCCCGAGCCTACATCTCCTCCTTCTCCAACACATACTCCCTCATTTCTCCCATCAGTTCCTGACTCCATTACTCCTACTCCATCTTCACCCTTTTCACCTTCGGTTCACAGCGTCTCCTTCTTTGTCCGCGGGTCACCCCACTCCACCTTCCTCTTCTCCTAATTTGCATCCTATGGTCACAAGGGAAAAATCAGGTATTTTTAAGCCTCGGTACCCCTTCTTGGGTCTTCTTCAGTCTGAAACTCCTGCTTCTATTTCTACTGCCTCCGAACCCACTTCTGTTTCTGAAGCATTAGCTTCCCCTCACTGGTTATCTGCTATGAGACTTGAGTATGAGGCTCTCTGTAAAAATAACACTTGGGTGCTTGTTCCCTATGAAGGACAGCGGCTGGTTGACTGTCGATGGGTCTTCAAAACTAAGTTCAAAGCTGATGGTTCCATATTGAAGTATAAAGCTAGACTTGTCGCTAAGGGATTTCAACAATCTGCTGGCATTGACTATGGAGAAACTTACAGTCCTGTTGTGAAACCTACAACTATTCGGTTAGTTCTCACTCTTGCTGTCAAATTTGGTTGGGTCATCCGGCAATTAGATGTTAACAATGCTTTCTTGAATGGCTATCTGAAATAGGAAGTGTTCATGATTCAACCACCTGGTTTCAAAGATGCAGCTAAACCTCAGTATATTTGTCGCCTCATAAAGGCAATTTATGGTCTCAAACAGGCTCCTCGAGCTTGGTATGACAGACTTCGATACACTCTGGTCAGTTGGGGTTTTAAAAATGCTTGTAGTGATATATCCCTGCTTTTCCTCAAACGTGATCGCATAATCATTTTTATTCTTGTTTATGTGGATGACATTTTGATTACTGGGAATAATTCAACTTCTATTCAGAGATTTATCACTAAGTTGCATGAAGTCTTCTCTCTTAAAGATTTGGGTCCCATCTATTATTTCCTTGGCATGGAAGTCTACAGAGATGAATATGGGTTTTATATAACTCAAACCAAATATATCTTAGATTTGTTGAAACGGTTTAATATGTATGATTGTGCTCCTGTACCTACACCTATGGTTACCGGTAGACAGTTTTCTGCTGCAGATGGCACATTGATGGCTGATCCATTTCTTTATAGAAGAGCAATTGGTTCTTTACAATATTTGACAACTTCTAGACCTGACATCGCCTACTCGGTCAATAAACTCAGTCAATTTTTGTCTCAACCTACTGATGTCCATTTTCAAGGTGTAAAGAGAATTCTAAGATACCTAAAGGGTACAATTCACTATGGTCTACATATCTAACCCGTAGGCTCTCTTCGATTAATAGCTTTCACCGATGCTGACTGAGCTACAGATCTGGATGATAGGAAATCCATGGGTGGTTACTGTGTATATCTAGGTGGCACATTGGTGTCATGGTGTTCAAAGAAACAAAAAGTGGTTTCTAGATCTAGTTCAGAATCAGAATATAGATCCTTGTCTGATGGTGCATTTGAGCTTAAATGGTTATATTCTCTCATGACAGAGATTGGTCTTTTTATTAGGCAACCTTCCATAATTTGGTGTGACAATCTTAGTGCTCAAGCTTTGGCTTCAAATCCTGTGCATCATGCTCGAAGTAAACATATTGACATAGATGTTCACTTCATACGAGATCAAGTTCTATCTGGTTCCATTAAAGTTCGTTATGTGCCTTCATCTCATCAAGTTGCTGATTGTTTCACTAAAGCTTTATCTCATTCTCAATTCTCTTACTTTAGAAACAAACTTGGTGTGTGTCTCACACCCTCTCGTTTAAGGGGGAATGTTAGGACTAATAGTTAATTAGTCTTTGTAAATAATTATGTATAGATATGCTAGCTGTCATTTGATTGTAGATCTTCTCATAAGCCACATGTATGGCTAGGATCATTCTTGTAACAATATTCTGTTATTCATTTTGCTATATATATGCACAGTGCTCAGTGGTCACATTTTATCCACTGGACAATTCATTTTCCCACTCTTTGTCCATTTGTCCTTTTGTCCTTCTATAACTTTATATTAATCATCTCCATTTACTACTAATTCTCTCTCATTTAATCAATTTATTATATATCATCTCTCACATTTTCCACTTATTCTCTCTTATATATAAATAGGGACATATTTGGAAAAGAAATGACATTTTTGACACATTATTTTTAGCTAATCTTAACCGCCAATTCATTTTACACAATCAAGGAAAAAATTGCTTATAAAAGGGAGTGAGGAAGTATTATTATTATTATATATGAGTGTGATCGGTGGTCTCACCGTGCGTGAATGCATGCATGTACGTAAAGTCATTTATGTAGAGAAGTCCGAGATTCCGTTGGCAAAAAAATAAAAAATAAAAGTCCGAGATTCATACAACTGAACGTGGGAAGAATTGAGTACTGTTGAGGTTGGAGATTCAGAGACGACGCATCATGCTGATGATCAGAAACTGATCAAGAAAAGTGTTGTGCACAAACGTGTGATCCGTGAAGCTGTTTTCAGATTATCTAGTACGTACCCTAGCGTGCGTTCGTTGACCTTGTTGTTGTAATTAATTAGTGAAATGCACGCACAATACAAAACATTTGTGTGTGTGTGCAGAGAAGATATAGAGAGACGCCTGCTTGGTTTGGAGATCATGAAACAACTTGTACAGGGAGACTCTTGGTACGACTTTTTGGTTGACACTGACATACGTTTTGGATATAGTCAAACTGCTAGGATACAGCCACGTTAATGTCTTTCTCTCGCATTTTTGGGGATTGAAATAAATTCACACAAAAAAAAAATCTCATTTTTACGACTGCTGAGCTAAGAAGACAGGCAAAAGAAAACATTATTAGAAAAACATTGGAATAATCACGGCATTCAGAATGAGTAGGAGGTTTTGTATCATCATATGATTATCATATGAATAATTTGGAGTTACATCATCATTATGCCAAGCAATTGATTCCCAGTAATATTGCAAAAGACTAGGTCAAAATATTTTTAAGAAATCATCCTAGAAAATTGATCATCGATTAATTATGTCGAATACTCAACGAGAAAAGGATTGATTAGTTCAAAATCCAAAGATGAAAGAGTGGATTCCACTCAGACAAATGCCTCGATTTGTCGTCATAATTTTTATGAATGGAAAAGATCGGACTCGTCATCATTATTTGATCATCATGGAGAAGAACACATTAATCAATCCTCAAAATCAAATTTGAAAACAAAACTGTTGGGTTAATGTGCTCTTTAGTCACTTAAGCCCAATAAGGCTTAACTGAGACTACGGCCCAAGAACCCTATGGCCCATGTGGATTAGGGTTAGGTCTTGGATGTAGTAGTATATAAACCCACATTCACCTCTTGTGACGGCCAGACGAAAATAGGAGGCTTTCATCAGAAACAAACCCTAGAGGCAGACGTTCATCATCTGAACGGTTGCCCACACAACCATCCTATCCCCCTCGAGAGATAATCTGGAAGATCGATCATAAAGCGGACTTGGACTGTTCGTGTGTTCGTGAAGAGGCTTTCAGATCGTTGCATCTTTCCAGGTAATCAAAACGATGAAGGTTTAAACTTTTCCTCTATCGTGTCGGTAAGATTCGCTTCCGCGTTTCTGGTGAATTTCCTACAATTGGTATCAGAGCCGAATCGCGATGAGGAAAAGAACCAGTTTTGATTTTCTTTTCATGTGATTAATTTTTCAATTTTTTTTTTTTGAAAAATATGGTATCTTTTTTCTATATTTGTTATTTATCTCATCTCAATTATTCGTTTATAATTCAGATTTGATATTAGCTTTAATTGATTAATCGCTTTAATCCATGGTTAGTTTCTCTCGTGTATTTTCATGATCTGTAACAAGGAGGCTAATCCCATATGATTAGGTTTCCTCCTTGCTGATTTTTATTTTCTTTTCGAATTTCTATGTAATTTTCGGATTTCGGTAAAAGTTGGAGATCAAGAAACTGCAAGAAGATGAGCATTCATCACTGTCAGACACTTTTCGTGGACCTCTTGACCTCTGATTTGGACGAACCATATGTCGTTGGAAAGAGGACAGAAAGACGAACAAAATGGTAGGCGGACCGAGTCCAGGAGAGCCTCCACGCGCCGCCACAACCTTCTGTGAGTGGTCTTCACTCGCAGGCAATCAGGCCGCGCTGAGGGCGCGTGGGCCACCCTTTCTTGGTAGTTCTGGCGGCCGTGTGGTCTTCTCTCCATGGCGGTCCTTCCCCTGGAGTTTCGTGCTGAGATGACTTCGGTTGACGGCGAGGCAGAACTGACGGCTAGGGTTCCTCTTTTGCATCCTAGGGTTTCTCGCCAAGGAGTGGGTCTTTGGGCTTTTTGGCCCATGAATACCCTAAAGAGGCTTGAGACAGATACTATAGGCTGGACGAAAGAGGAATTCCAAAGTTGTAATTTTTATTTCTATTTTAAATAGGAAAGCCATGGATTAAATTTATTATTTTTTTAATGTTTTTCTTTATTGAATTGTATGAATTATATGTGCGATTAACATGATGTTTGAAATAACATGTCATATAGAATAGGAAGATGCCATATTGTTGCATAATCACATGTCATAACAGCATAGTACCTATCATGTCTTGAATCGACTAGGATGATAGTTATTATGGGAGATTATTTAGGTTATCCACTAATCTAATTATCAATTATTATGATTTTAAATTAAAATCAAGAATAATAATTGGATTAATTAATTGTGGAATTAAAATCTAGAAAAATAATCTAGGAAATTTCCTAAGAGAATTGTAATTTTGAGAGTAATTTATGGGTTATTTAAAATGGTCATAAGAAGCACACTCTGCCAATCATGACTAGATTTTAGATACCTAATAATTTATGGGTTGATCTCACTCAATTATAATTATTACTCAAAATTGAACAAATTCTTGGAAATTGAAAATTCTAAATTTTAAAATATTGAATGGGTGAAGGTTTTAAATTAATCATTTAATTTTAAAACCTACGGCCCCAATTGTGGGTTTATTAGTGAAATGGTTATCGCCAAGGACGGACCTTGGAAGAGACAATGGGGGGCATGGCCCCCCCAAAAAAAAAAAACAGACTGAACGAGGGAGAAGAAGATAATCCACTCTCTCTTCGGCTCCTCTCACTCCTTTACTCTGGTTCAGTCACGTCCTTCTCCTCCTCCCTTATCCAGCTCTCACCGTCAAAGGTTGAAAAAAAGGGTGAAGATGAGCGCTCTACTCCTCTAGTCCAGTCCTTAAGAGTCGACCTTCTCTCGACGAGCTACGATGGCCACAATCGATGAAGGCAAGAAAGGAATCAATAGTTTCTTCAATTGGTACTACACTACATTCACTCTGGTTTTGCTAGTAACTCCGATTGTGGTGGTTTATATCCAAGATTCTCGTTAGTGGAAGATAGGTTTTGGGATACCAACTCTGTTTTTGTTCCTCTCAATCATCGTGTTCTTCGTTGGAAAGAGGATCTACGTGCATGCTAAACCAAAAGGGAGTAGTTTCTCTGGTATTGCTCAGTCCTAGCTGCTGCTTATAGAAAAAGACGACTTGAGCTTCCAAGTGACGACAAGATCAATGGAGTTTTCTATGATCCGCTATTACTGGAGGGGGTTCTAATGGAGATTGGTTTGTTTTTCTCTTGTCTTTTTTGGACTGATTTCTTTCCTCATGTTTATTATTTCTGAGTCATCTTGACTTTTTTTTCTTTTGCAGTTGTATTCTGCTGCTCCCTGTTTTCTATGTTGAACAATGGTGGCTGCCTCTTCGAAGATGATGGATGAACAGTAACTAGCGGCCCCCCCAAAGATTTGTGTTAAGGTTCGTCCCTGGTTATCGCTGAAGCCCCATCGGATAAGGATAATCGGATTTCGCTAGATTAAACCCCAATACTTTCACAATTTTAGTAAAGTTTTGCACGGCCCATCGTCGGCAACACTTAGACACTAAAGATAATTTTGAAAGTAAACAATGGTTAATTACATTCAACTTTGGTAAAATTGTTAACCCTCCCATCGAGGCTCTGGCAATGGAACTGAAGGCCCAAAATAACAATATTAGTTTTGCAATAATCTTGCCCATCGTAAGTCTTGTAAAGATAACTAATGGTTTGTTAAACAATAAACGAATAGTAGTTATTAGAATCTACTAGCGCTATATCTGTTTGTTGTTAATTATAGTTTGTAATTAGTGTGGTTTTTTTTCCTTAATTTCAAAAAAATGTCTTCATTCAATCCTTTAGCTAGAATCTTGAGCCAAAAACCTATGGATGGTAAAAACTACAAACAATGGAAAACTAATTTGGATATTGTTCTTCAATATGAAAAGCTCAACTTTGTTCTAACTACCCCTATGCCAGCGCAGCCTGCTGCAGATGCGTCTGATGCAATTCGGACTCAATTTCAGCAGGAGAAGGAAAGTTGGGGAAGGCGAATGTGGCAGTTTGCTGCTATATTTTAGCCAGTCTCACCAATCACCTTCAGGAGCAAGTAAGCATGATTGAGAGTGGAGCAACAATGCTCCAGACTCTTGATGGCATGTTTGCTACGTCTAGCAGCTCTGCTAGGCAAAATGCGCTGAATTCAGTCACCAAGGCAGTGATGTCTGGAGGAAGTGTGCGGGATCATTGTCTAACAATGATAGCAAACTTCAAGAAGGCTGATGACCATGGTGTCAAGTTTGAACAAGAATTAAAAGTTGACATTCTCTTACAATCACTGCCTGAATACTTCAGTCAATTCAAGATGAATTATAATATGAATAAGATGCATCTTGACCTCACTCAACTGATGCACGAGCTTGAGAGTGCTGAACAGTCTCTAGTCAAGCAGGGAAGTGCATTTTTTGCTAGTGAAAGTTCTGTGAAACCTAAGGGGAAACCCAAGGGAAAGAACAAGAACAAGAAGAAATCAGGTATTCCAGTTGCCAAAACAGTTGCAATGAAGCAGCCAAAAGGAAAGTGCTTCAAGTGCGGACAAAAGGGGCATTGAAAAAAAAATTTGCCCACGTATCAATAAACCAGTGGTTCAAACATAGCTTGCCTGTAAGTAAAGGACAAAGAGATTTGAAGCTTGGAACTGGGGCGCTTGTGTCTGCACTAGCAGTGGGACAAGTTATTTTATCTTTTGATAATTGCAGGACTTTGGTTTTAGAAGACTGTTTATTTATTCCAGATTTTAAGAGGAATTTAATTTCTGTTAATTGTTTGGATAAACATGGTTTGACAGTTCAATTTAATTCCTCAGTTTCAATAAGAAGTTCATCTTCTTTTATATGTTCTGGTGTAAAGTCTAATGGTCTTTATTTCCTTAATCCTGTTCCCTGTGAAGTTAATCATGTTGAATTAAGAGATGTTGGGCATGTTAATTCATCAAAGAAAAGAAAAGTTTCCAATGAAACTTATCTTTGGCATTTGAGATTGGGTCATATTAACTCTAACAGGATACAAGTTTTGGTCAAAAGTGGGATTTTAAAATCCACGAACTTTGAACCGATACACTGTATGTGAATCTTGTTTAGAGGGAAAATGACCAAGAGATCTTTCAAGGCCAAGGGAAAACGTGCCACACTTCAGCTGGAATTGGTACATACGATGTATGTGGACCAATAAATGTCCAAGCCAAAGGCGGGTATCGTATTTCATCACATTTACTCGATGATTACTCTAGATTTGGATATGTGTACTTGATGCGTCACAAGTCCGAAGCTTTTTGGAAAATTCCAAGAGTTCAAGGCCGAGGCGTAAAAGCATCTTGGTGTTCAAATTAAGACTCTTCGATCTAATCGAGGGTGAATACCTATCCGGAGAGTTCGGGTCTTACATGACCAAAGAGGGATAGTTTCACAATTATCTTCTCCAAGGACACCCCACAGAATGGAGTTGCTGAAAGGAGAAATAGAACCCTTTTAGAAATGACAAGATCTATGCTCAATTATTCATCTCTTTCTGATTCATTCTGGGGATATGCCTTAGAAACTGCTATGTATCTATTGAACTTAGCTCCGTCCAAGTCGGTTTCAAAGACACCAATAGAATTATGGAAATGGTGTAAGCCCACCATGAATCATATTCGGATTTGGGGTGCTCCGGCACATGTCTTGCAACATAAACCAGATAAGATGGACTCGCGTACTGAATTATGCATGTTTATAGGCTATCCTAAAGGAACCAGAGGTTGGTTGGTTTATAGTCCAAAAGAAAAGAAGGTCATAGTGAGCACTCACGCGACTTTCTTAGAGGAGGACTATATGACAAATTATAAGCCAAGGAGTAAGGTTATTCTTGATGAGTTAGTCTCAGATCAAGTTTCACCGCAACCTCAGGCGGTTCCAGCTTTTATTCCTGTGGTTGTTCAAATAGGGGAAAATATACCTGAACATACACAGGAACCAGAGACAGAACCAGAAGTTCATCATAATGATGAAGTTTAGCATGATGATGAACTTATAGAAGAACAAAATCAAGAATTGGTTAATCCACTTAATGAGGGTCCTCATCAAGAAATTGTTAACCCATAAACTATGGACCCCCTGTAGATGCACAACATCAAGTGCGACAAAGTCGTAGTGGGAGATTGATTCGTAAACCTGCAAGACATCTCTTGTTGGGTGAGTCAAATCAGGATATCATCATTGATGAAGATGATGATCCCGCGAGTTATGACGAAGCACTAGGAGATGTTGATGCTCAGGAATGACTTGAGGCTATGAATCGTGAAATGGATTCTATGAATTCCAACGCAGTTTGGTCTCTTGTAGATGCACCTGAAGGGGTAAGACCCATTGGGTGTAAGTGGATTTACAAGAGAAAGAGAGGATCAGACGGGAAGGTTGAAACCTTCAAAGCTAGATTGGTGGCGAAAGGGTACTCCCAAAAAGAAGGTGTGGATTATGATGAAACCTTTTCGTCGGTTGACATGCTCAAGTCCATCCGGATTCTCTTAGTTGTTGCAGCAAATCTTGATTATGAGATTTGGCAAATGGATGTCAAAACTGATTTTCTAAATGGAAATTTGGAAGAGGAAATCTATATGCAGCAACCAAAAGGGTTTATAGCCAAAGGGCAAGAAGAAATGGTATGCAAGTTGCAAAGGTCCATTTATGGACTTAAGCAAGCGTCCAGATCATGGAACATCAGATTTGATCAAGCCATTGAGTCTTATGGTTTTGAGAAAAGTCCTGATGAGCCGTGTGTGTATAAAAGGATCCAAGGTAATGCAGTATCTTTTCTGGTACTTTATGTGGATGATATACTCCTTATCGGAAATGATACGGAGGTATTGTTAGGCATAAAAACACAGGCCGAGCAAGCATTTTGATATGAAGGACTGGGGAAGCCAATTATATTCTTGGTATTAAACTCTTGCGAGACCTAAGAATAGGGTTTTGGCATTATCCCAGGCTAAATACATGGACAAAATACTTGCCAGGTTTAGCATGGAGAATTCCAAGAGGGGAATTATACCCTTCAGGCATAGGATTCATCTCTCTAAGGAGCAATCTCCTAAAACTCCTGAGAAGAGAGAACGCATGAGTAGGATACCTTATGCTTCAGCAGTAGGTAGTCTCATGTATGCTATACTTTGTACTGCACCGATATATGCTATGCAAATGGGAGCAGTAGTCGGTACCAATCTGATCCTGGAGAGGAACACTGGGTAGCGGTTAAACATATACTCAAATACCTACGGAGAACGAGAGACTATATGTTGGTCTATTCTAGTGGGAGTCTTGAAACCATTGGTTATACGGACTCAGATTTCCAAGGAGATACATTGGTAGCAAAGATAGCATCAGACGAGAACCTTGCTGACCCTTTTACTAAGAGTTTGCCTGAACGTGTGTTCGAGAGGCATGTTTCATCTATGGGTCTTAGGAGGATTCCAGATTTGCTATAGCTTTAGGTAGTTGTTATTTCATTTTTTTATTTTGTGTTCTTTGAGAAAGACATTATGACATTGTATTTTTTTTCTGAATGTTAATAAATGAGGTCTGTTTTCATTTATTTCGCACACTATTTACAAACTCTAAGGTCCAGATCAATTGTGGAGTATATGATCATATGGATACGTTCATAGAGGACATGGTCATAGGTTCTCACAATTGATGAATAGGTTCACTGCTATTAAATTAAGTTGGGCACTTTATTTAGGCTGCAATATTTTATGAAATGGTTTTGTCCGAATCATTATAAAATATTGGTATGAGTTAATACTTACATTGAATGGAACAATGAGAGATTTGATTAAGGTTGTTCTTTCTGTCATAAGGAATCAAATCTCCAGCTAACTATAGTCATGTAGTTGCTCTTAATCCTGAGTTTATTTTAAATAGGCAGTCGAATAGTTTTCATTCTTTGATTTACCAACGGGTGAGGTTTGATCTATATGACGACCAATAACTTGGTATTTTGGGATTGAGACTATTTGGTTATCGGTGTTTATGAGAAAACAACATGGAATTCATAGGAAATGTCCCCTTGATATGTTTCGGTACTTGGATATTGAAGACACTGGCCAGTGCATGTAATCCATTAGAGAAACTATCACAGTCAAGGGAATAAATAATTGATTGAGTTACAGAAAACTAGTCAATCAAATTATAGACATTCTATAAAGGGGTAATGCATATTCGTGTTATAAGTGTCATTATTCTTGGAGTTCACGTTCGGGCTTTTAGTGGAATAGCACCGAACTAGATAATCTTCTGTAGACTATCATGAGCCTTGATAAATGACAAATGGTAGATCCCCAGGCTAGCTCGAGTTAAGGGATAAGGTATAATATCAGATGATGATGGCTTATGGGCTACATGGTCTTGGATTTACGAACTCAAGTTTGTATCTTAAAGAGCAAGTGGGAGATTGTTGGGTTAATGTGCTCTTTAGTCACTTAAGCCCAATAAGGCTTAAGTGAGGCTACAGCCCAAGAACTCTATGGCCCATGTGGTTTAGGGTTAGGTCTTGGATGTAGTAGTATATAAACCCACTTTAGACTGCTTGTGAGATACAGAAGAAAACATCCTCATGCTCTCTGAATTTCGGTATTTGACAAAGGTTTAGAGAGGAAGAGGTGTTATCCATAAACAGAAACAAATGAGGCTTTCATCAGAAACAAACCCTAGAGACAGACGTTCATCATCTGAACGGTTGCCCACACAACCATCCTATTCCCCTCGAGAGATAGTCTGGAAGATCGACCATAGAGCGAGCTTGGACTGTTCATGGAGAGGCTTTCAGATCGCTGCATCTTTCAAGGTAATCAAAACGATGAAGGTTATAACTTTTCCTATATCGTGTCGGTAAGATTCGCTTCCGCGTTTTTGGTGAATTTCCGACACACAAGTATTTTGAATGTTATGTTCACAATCCATGTTTGTTAACAAATAATTTTTTTTTGCTCAAAAACCTTTTTTTGCTTGTTCTTTTTCTTATATTTGCTCGATTGAAAATTACAGTTTTAAAGTTTGGGTTAAAATATTTTTGATTATACACTAAATTCATTTAATTACAGTCAAATTTATTTTAGAAAGGCAGACCACCACATCGTGCATGGAACTCATTACTAGGATCATATGTACGTGATGTAACATATACATTTTACATAAGTAATAAGCAGGGACAGGCCTAGAGGGGTGTTAGGGGAGGCCCCCCCTAAAATTAAAGAATCATACCCAGATTTTTAGGAAATTATATTTCAGCTTCATAAAAATTTCAATATTTTCACTTTAGTCTCCATTAAAAATTTCATATAGGGACTAAAACGAAACTATTACAATTTTTATAGGGTTGAAATATACTTTCATGAAAATATAAGTTTCTTCTGTAATTTCACCCCCCCCAAATTTTAGGGGAGGCCCCCCCTAAAATTAAAGAATCATACCCAAATTTTTAGGAAATTATATTTCAGCTTCATAAAAATTTCAATATTTTCACTTTAGTCTCCATTAAAAATTTCATATAGGGACTAAAACGAAACTACTACAATTTTTATAGGGTTGAAATATACTTTCATGAAAATATAAGTTTATTCTGTAATTTCCCCCCCAAATTACTTTTCTGGGTCCGTCTCTGGGAATAAGGAAGAAGATCATCATACCTGAATCGATCAAAACTTCTCTGGCAAACAATAGGCTTCATAATATAATGATATATCAGACAATTTAAATTAAAATCAAATTCCCTGATTCACACTCGCTATCCAAAAGGAAGTTGTAATATTGGATACCTTGTCAATTATATTTCATATTCACATTGACAAATGAAAAAATATACTTTGTGTATGATAGACTTGGTGGTAATTTTAATTTCATATGTTACTTTTATCTCTCTAGACATATTGGATTAGAGGTGAATAAATTTGATCGTAATCTTTATAAGTAACATTCTGATATTAGTTAATCCTGATTTCTGTTTGAATATTGTTTTTCAACCAACTTTAAGAATTTTGATTATGTTTGTATTTTATTTATTAAAATCACTTGTGCACGTATAATTGCCAAACGGGTATGAATTTAATAAAATTGTTTCCATTTTTTTTAATGGGTGTGGAAGTTTTCATTTTCATGATTATATTTATGAGTAAATACCTTTTTTGGTCCCTGAAATAACACGCGCTACCCATTTTTGTTCCTGAGTAAAAAAAATGTCATTTTTAGTCCTTAAACAGTAAAAAAAAGGTCCCTTTTAATCATTTTACTCATTTTTTGTGGGCATTTTAATCCCTCACAAATTCCCAAAAAATCCTTTTTAGTCCCTAAAAAAGACCGAAAATGACATTTTTTTTTACTCAGGGACCAAAATGGGTAGAGCGTGTTTTTCCAGGGACCCAAAAGGGTATTTACTCTATATTTAATGATGATGATTATTAAATATTTAATAATTATTTTAAAATATCATTATGGTTAATAAATTATATGAATACTTAAATATTATTTTTATTTTATTATTGTTACTATTTAAAATAATTTAAAAATTCATGTTAAATGATGACCAAAATAATATTATTTGAACTACCTTGGTTAAAAAATAATAGGCGAAATATGTGGAGGGAATATTTGAAGGAAGAATTTTGGAGAAGGGAGCTAGGGTAAATCGGAAAATTTCTTATTGGGGAAGTTTCATTTGGGAATTTCCAATGGCAGATGCAACCCCTTGTTACTTACGTTAAAAGTGCGGTGGGAGGATGAAATCACGGTTGATGGTTGATCAGGGATTTTATAAAACTTACCCAAACAGGACGGTTACAGGTTTAACCACTTTCATAGGCTCAATCAAATTTATTTAAGCTCCACCGCTAAATCAAGCAGGCACATCCATGTCAGAATTTGGATGGTCTTTTTAACGATATTTTATCAGTTCTTCAAAAATTGTCGTACAATTAATTCAATTTCATATATGCTCATTTTAAGGATACTTTCATGTCCACCAGTTCTTCAAAAATTATCGCACAATTGATTTAATTTCTCAATTATTTTGTGATAAATTCCAGCAAAACATATACCGAATTTAGCTTAGCTTGTAGTGGCAAGGGTTAAGTAAACAACAACAATAATATAATAGTTAAAATATTATCTTTATTTTAGATTTTATACTAATAAAAATACCTTTTTTTAAATAAAAAAAAGATAAAAAACATATGAACGGTCCCATATATAATGGATTTTGATTATAATGCAAGGGTTAAAGTGTAAATTTAACTCAAAAGTTTTCACTGAAGAGTAATGTTACTTTGGAAGTTTTTTTTCGGTTCAATATTGTCTTGAAGTATTAAAATGAAGCAATATTACCTTTATTCCAATAAAAAGTTAATGATCAACGTTAAGTTTGGAAATGCATGAAGAAGTAGAAGATGCAGGCAGAAGGGAATGTTCCTTATGTTTTTATGAACCCAGAGTTTGAGAAAGGTAGGTGTATTATAAAACTTTGAAAGCCATACTTTAAGTTTCAATTTGGCTTCATAACTATTTAGTCATTAAGGATACAAAATAGCTCATTCTCTCTCTCTCTCTCTCTCTCTCTCTTGGATTTGAAATTTGACGAAGCCTGTGTTCCTTAACAAGAAGACTATGTACATTCTGTTTTTCAAAAAACAGAGATTTCATTGAATTTAAATACATGTAACCCCTTCCATTTTCTGGAATTGAAAAACTCTATAATTGGAGAGGGTGAAAGATACAAACAGAATGAGTCATTGTGTATGTTTGAACCATCATATCCCTGCATCTCCATAAAGTGAAACAGAGCGAGTGTACAGAGCCGGTGTTGAAGAGAGAGGTGTGAAATAAAAGCCAAATTGAGGTGTTCGGTGCCTCCTTCACAAACAAAACCAACATGATGATGATGATAGTGTGCGATGATTCTCCAGCTTTAATTCCATTTCTTCAACTACCTCCTCTTGTAAGTCGGATGCATATATTGGCCAAATTCCACACCCTTTTATCCAGTGATCATATTCGCCCTCATGATTACTAAACATATCTTCAACGAAGAATTCACATCCAAATTTATAAGCGGTGCCCTTATCAAATCTCCTTTGGGTTTCCTTTAATATGCGTTCCATAGGATCATACCATTGATAAATATTGTCTCCAATCCAATTCTGGAGGCCAGGGAATTCCTTTTCACCCTTGTAATAGATCTCTTCATCTTCAAAGTGGAATTTCCTACTAATTGATTTACTTAAGTAATGGTCCGATTCCGAAATAATACAACAGGAAGCAAAACCCAACAAATGGTCAGAAGAAGATGGTGCAAGCTCAATAGTAACATAATTCTTGGTCGTCAGAGAATATTTGAAGCCCACTGGAATTTTGCTTCCTGGGTAACAAACTTCAACCTCACCAGAGTAGTTGTTATATATTGCTCGCATCACGTTGAAATTTAAGGTCTCCAATGATGTGCATCCGTCTGCATAAAAATGAGTAATGGAAGGTGGAAGTTCTGGTAATGACCTCAGCCGCTTGCAATCACCCAAATCAATTTCTTTCAGCTGTAAAAGATGCTTGATGCTATTAGTCAAACTCTCCACTTCACATCCTCGTAGTGATAGAGTCTTCAATAATGACAGGGCACTGATATTGTCAGGGATCTCATAAACCTCACAGTGTCTCAAATGCAATTCTTCTAAGGAACGCCAGGCATCAAACAAAATGACTAATTTTGATTTGTCAATTTTTTCAATAAAATCAGAAAGAGAGAATATTTTAAGAGATGTTAAGCAACTTAACTCATTTATTTGAAAGCTCCTGAGAGATCCACCGAGATATAGCTCTTCAAGTTTATTGAACCGTCCAATTGGCAACTTCAATGTTTTGATATCAGTATCAGATAAATCTAAACTTGTCATTTCTTCTGATGACAACAAAAATTTCTTGAGGCTAAAGCAATTTTTCAGGAAGAGAAGCTTGAGAGATTTCATATGGTTGTCCCAGTGAAGACTTCTTAGTTCCCAGCAATCCGTTAGATTCAAATAAAAAAGTTTAGGAAGAGATAAAATGGATGGATGAATACTCAGTAGCTGTGTACACAATTGGAGCTTCACGTTTTCAAGGTTTTGTGCCAAGGACAAATCAGGCAACTCCACTAACTTGGAGGAAAAGTTGAGATTTATTGTCTTCAAATTCATAAGATTCTGTGACAATTAAAAGAGACAAGTTACTGGAAAAAAACCCTCATTATTCAATCAGACCAAAGAATGAAATATGCATAAATATATACTTACATGCATACCATCCCATAGCTTTGAAACTTGGCTGTAAGGCATATGGATTTCAACTAGTTTTTCTGCACAAAAACCCAATGGTAGAGACTTCAAAGGATAATGTTGCCAATAAAAATAGCTTAGTTTATTACAAAGTGAGTCTAAACCATAAGGAAGATGAACATTGCTGCAAGGTTGGAACTTGGGAAAAACATTGCTGCAAGGTCGGAAATCGAGAAATCTTAAATTACTCATTTTCTTGAAAGCATCAGCACTCAAGCATAATATGTCGTCTAACTCGTTGAACTTCAATTTAATGCCTTCAATTGCATCAGTTCCCTAACATAGCAAAATTCAAATAATATTAAACAAGTGGATTTTAAAAATTCTTCAATGAAATAATAAATGAAAAAGGAAGTTAAAGCATCTCTTACCATAATATTTTTTAGTATATATTTAATTTCCTTTGAATCATTTAATCGACTTCGCCTTTCAGGATGCTCTCTAGATTCCTCATGAACTATTTCTTCAGCCATTTCTTGTAGCAGATCATGAATTTCTACTCTATCGTCGCTTGAAATGGTTATGAGAGCTTTATTTGTAAGCCTATTTATTCCACAATCCGCATATGTGTCATCACAAGCATCTAGCACACTTATAACAGATTCTTTTTTCTCTCCTCGTAAGAAGAATGCTATGTCTAAAAATATTCTCTTTTCTGATATGTCAAGTCCATCATAACTCACCCTCAACACATTGTAAATTTCTGCATTTGGATATTTTCTCAATTTTTTAAGGGCACTCTCCCATGTTTTTGTATCTCCAGAGTTCAAATACGAACCCAAAACTTTTAATGCCAAAGGAAGGCCTCCAGCATATTGAATTACCTGCTTTGATAACTTTTCATATCCTATTTTGGGATGGTCTTGCTTGAAAGCATGCCAATAAAAAAGTTGATGTGATTCTTCCATGTGTAATTCTTTCACCTCATGTACTACATGAACTCCTCCACTAATAAGAACATGTCTATCTCTACTAGTTATGATGATTTTGCTATTTGGGCCGAACGAAAGATTTTCTTCAATAAGATACTGTAATTGCCTTGAGGTATCTACATCATCAAGCACTAGAAGAACTCTTGTTCGACGTAGCCTCCTTTGAGTGTTGGGTCGTCCTTTAAGTGTTAGATTTTCATTGTTTAATAGTACAGAGAGAATTTTTTCAAGCAAACAGGTCAATCCAATCCTTTTTGATTCCTCTCTCACATTTGATACAAAGTAAGAACTATTATATCGGGGGGAAATTTTGTCAAATATGACTTGAGCTAATGTTGTTTTACCTATCCCGCCCTTACCCCAAATTCCAATAACTCTAACTTCATGTGAGTCAACTTTCATAAATGATTCAATGGCAGCCAAATTTTCCTGCAACCCAACAAGCTGACGCTTTGGCTCAATTATGTCCTTACCTTCTAGCTTTTTTGATACATCTTTGATTATTCCATCAATAAGATCAGATTCATTGCTGCCATATTAAAAGGAAGAAATTATTTTCTTAACAAGTCACACTGCTGTGAAAAATAATACATGCATATATAGATATAATTTTCTTAAATTTTTTATGGGGAAAACACATTCATTATATTGATAAAGTATGACAAGTTATATTGACTAAACAAAAAGAGAAAATACTTACAGAAAATTTGAGGAGTGATAACCAGATAAGTCTGCAGTTTCTTTCAAGACAGATTTCCAAACTTGCAACTTCATTAAGTCATCTTTGAACTTTTGTTCATGTTGAGCAAATGCATTTGCATATTTTCCTTCTTGATGCCTCACGTGTGATGGGTCTACATTATAGAAAATTGGAATTACAATCTGATTATGGAATTCCTTGCATTCCA
Source organism: Acacia pycnantha (assembly GCA_025563575.1). Lineage (NCBI taxonomy): Eukaryota > Viridiplantae > Streptophyta > Magnoliopsida > Fabales > Fabaceae > Acacia > Acacia pycnantha. Next base: position 4,205,970 of record JAMWYP010000018.1, on the reverse strand, counting down.
TGATTTTCACTAGCTCTTCTAAGCACCACCTTGAAGAAGCATAGTCTTTCGAGAATATCACCAAGGCAATTATTGATCTTTCTATTGCTTCTAGGAGTGAAGTTGATATTTCATCTCCCCTCTCTAGCATCTCATCCACATACACATCTATCCCCTCTTGCCGTAACTGCTTTGTCAAATGGCTAAGAAATCCATGTCTAATATCTGAACCTCTAAAACTAATAAAAACATCATATCTTTCTTGAGGAACTTGAGAAGAATTAGCAAAAACCGCCATTACTGGACATAAGAAAAAAAGGGTGTTTACAAAATTTGGATGCTAATCCGACTACTACTCAAGTTTTCAATAATAACATTAAAATAAACATATAACTGTTCCATCGCAAAAAAAAACAAACAAAAACACGTCGTTGTTCAAATATTTTATGTTTACTGCCATGTGAACATGAAATTGATCAAAATATTCCAACAATTTATTTGAATGGTAGCTAGGATATAATTAAGGCTGGTTTGATATGTAGAACATAATAAAAATAGAAAGACTTACGAATAAGTCCCAAATAAGTGATTCATTACAAATTAGTCCTACAAATTTGCTAAAATATTTGGAAGTATTAAGGTCATTGGGTGTTATTTTTTTATATTCGCAAATGACTGAATTACCCTTTATTAAAATTTTACCTATGGATTTATAAGTTTGCTAATTTAATTTCCTAGATTTACAGTTGAATCTACATAATTTTTGCACTTATTATTCAAATTTCACTCATGGCTTTACAAATCCTCTTTCTAGATGTATAGATCAACTTCTTTGGTGTACAAGTCAACCCTAAGATTAGTTAAGGGACAATTTAGTCTTTTTGTAACTGAAAAACATAACACTTAGGAAACTTGATACTAGAATGTATTTTAGGAAATTCATGAATCTTATTTATAAAAAAAAAAGTCCTATATTTGGAACGTAATCGTAATTTTTCTTAAAAATAAATATTGGCGATGCTGTGCCGTGAACCCTGAAGTTTAATCCTTTGTTTTCTAGGTTCAAATGCATGCTTATACTAAAGAAAAAAAAAGAAAAAAAGAAGAGAAAATTGCAACCAGATCTCAATTAACAGAATTAAATTACACTTAGGTCTCTTGAAATCATCAAATTGCAGTGAAATCCTTAGGGACCTGGAAGCTATTAATTCCAAATATGAAAATACAATTTTGTCCTAATAACAAGTTTAGAGCAACCAATAATAAGCTACATGAAAACCAATGACAAGTTACATGACAATTAATGACAAATTTAGAGCAACTAGTGATAAATTACATGACAATAAGTGACTTCAAAAAATATTAGTTTAAAAAAAATAAAATACAACTTACACATATTGTTCATCTCTTGCATTATCCCTTATTGGTTGTGTATTGTCATCTAGATTCTCTCATACATACTCATGATCCCTTTCCCCATTGATTGTAATAAAAATGTTCTACTCCTTCATCATCTACAAGGTCCACAAAAGTTGTTGCTTCATTGAGTGTGAGGGAGTATTTGGCTTTTTGTTATGTTCCCGTAGAAATTGTGCTATGTTTTCGTGTGCTTAGATAGAGATGCAAATGCAAAGGCTGAAGTTTTATGTGTTTATAACCCTTATTATATATGCAATTTCAAAATATGTCGTTAATACAGTACTCTAAAATTGGTAAAGTTACTTATGTAATTGCCAATAACAATTTTGTTCTATAGGGTGATAGAAAAGATGACGAGAACGTCTGGAAAGCATACATTATATTTCTTGTATATAGGGGTAAATTTCTAAATGGAGAATAAGTTTATTTGCATTATGTGGGGAGTAGCGTTAAAACAAAAACCGTAAAGGAAGACACTGCATATGAGGAGTTAAAAGCAATTGTAGTACCGATTGTTAGAAAAGAAAGTAGTGGAATTGCCATGAAATTCATATTGACCTTTGATGATGCAACAACCTTTGTGGACCTTGTAGATGATGAAGGAGTATAACATTTTATTAAATTCAATGAAGAAAGTGATCATAAGTATGTAGGAGAGAATGTATATGACAATACACAACGAACAAGGGATGATACAAGAGAAGAACAATATGTGTAAGTTGTATTTTGCTTTTTGAACTAATATTATATATAGTCACTTGTTTCCATACATATAAATTATCACTGGTTTCTCTAAACTTGTTATTAATTGCTATAAACTTGTAATTGGATGTTCTAATGTGTAAGTTGTATTTTGTTTTTGAACTAATATTATATATAGTCACTTGTTTCCATACATATAAATTATCACTGGTTTCTCTAAACTTGTTATTAATTAATTGCTATAAACTTGTAATTGGATGTTCTAAACTTGTCATTGAGGAAAAATTGTACTTTTATGTTTGGAATTAATGGCACTCATGCCCCTTTGGACTTCACTGCAATTTAATTCCTAAAAGGCCTGATTGTAAATAATTTTGTTAATTAATTGGAACTTGGTTGCAATTTTTCCAAGAAAAAAAAAAGAGAATAGAATACAAAAGGAAGGACTTAAGAAAGTGATTTTGCAATTGAAGGAGTAACTCTTACACCTTTATTTTCAAAAAGTACTGAAAATAATGTACAAATTATTGAATATCAATGTATAATAAGATCACCTCACCCCTTTTGTAAAAAAAATTACAAGTTTATAATAATTAATGTAAATTTTTCTTTGAATACAAAAAACTCGCCTATTTCTCAGTCACTTTAAGTTGATTCTATATTTTTATGGGAAAGAATGATAAACTATCCAGACCGAATACACACACACACACACAATCTTGAACGGACATTGCAGCTGATCTTCTCAGCTCTATATTATACAGGGAAAATTTGTGAAATCCTTTTAATTTTCATAAAATTTTAGAAACGCAGACCACCATATCATGCATGGAACTCATTATTAGGATTGTATGTACATGATGAATAGTTGAAACAGATAAATTTCACATAAGGAATAAGGAAGAAGACTATCATACCTGAATCGATCAAACCTTCTCTGGCAAACTAAGAGCAATAGTGATCTCTGAGCAGACAGCAATGAAGTTTTTAAGGCAAAAACAAGGTTCCTGGAAACTTCCTTATATCAATAATATCAATACGAGGAGTCTTTGTTAGATAGCAAGATCAATACTCCTCCGGTCCTAAATATAGAACATAATTTGTAGTGCAAATTACACTGTAAACTATATCCTATATTTAAGACCTAAGATAATAATTTTGAATGGCAAGTCGGCTTATGCGTGTTTCCTCCTTTTGTCATGATCCAAAAAGAAAATAAAAATAAAAAGAAATAAATATTTACTTTGTTGACTTAGATTGTTTTACATCGTCAAATGTTATCTTTTCCAGTACGGTGCACGTAATTCAGCTGGTAGGGAGTTGTCGGCATTATGACTTATATTGAACCACACATCAATGTCATCATCACAAGGAAAAAAGTTTGCTCAATGGTCTCCTCGTCCATTAAAAATTCACTCGCATATTGAAACAGGATATTTATTTGCTACTTCAATCTTTTTCTTGACATTCTATTGATAAAACTGATGTTTTATTAATTTTTAATTGCTTAAATTCCATCATATAAACTTTAGTTGTATTTTTTTTTCATTTTACATATAATTGATTATTTTATAAACAAGTAGTACATTTGATATAAAAATGGGGGCGCATTCTTTTATACATGTTAACACCAAACGGGATCATAACTTACATAAAGATGACTGGGCCAGGAAGAAGAAGAACGCTGATTTCGGGGGGAAAAAGGAATAATTTTTGACTTTTAATATTAATTAGAAATAACTTTTTGACAATTCGAGTACATAAGAATGCTTTCCCTCTTCACACTCACCATATAAAAAATAATTCACATTATTTTTTGCCAATAAAAATAATGTTAAATAGTATATTAATTTATGATACCCATCACGATGTTTTCCAAAATCATTATGTCTTTACTTTTTAGTCTGTATTTTAGGCAACATTTTGGTAGGATTCATTATTATATTGTTTTTGTCAATAATTTAATTATATCGATCTGACAATTTCCTTGTTTATAAATTTTCTTTGCCATATCCGATCCCTGTGTCACACTTTCTATAGAAAAGGTTTCAATATATTGAATAGTTTATTAATTATATTTCCCATTCACATTCACACTTTTCTCATTGTTAAATTATTATGATAATTTTAGTTTCTTTTCTTGATAAAGAAATGCACAGGAGGCCTGGGGAAGCCTACATGATAGTTTAGAACCCTTCTATTTTCTTCCCATCCTCTTTCCTCCACTTCATTTTCTAACCACAAATTCAATATTTAAATGGTATAGATTTAGTTTCATACAAAATATTTATTGTAGTATTACATTAGTCATATCCAATTTAGCAATTTTTATTTAATTAATAATTTTTCTTCTCATATTCTAACATTTTAATGATAATTTTATAAAAGATAGATCAAATATAAATCATTCACATGTTGATCCGATGGCTAAAAAAGAGTGATCAAGATGCATCTAGCGGTAATTTTTTATACACTCCATACCTTAAAGTATTTTTTTTTTTTTAGGGGTGCCCTTCATCTCAGCCCGAAACAGTATTCAAAGTTCAAAGCCAAAAAGAAAACGACAAGGGAAAAGAGAATATAATAGAACACAGTTAATAATTTATCCCTTCTGGCCTATGAGTTCTCTTCCTCCTCACGTTCTCCCCTTCTTCCTCCAAGCTGCATCCCTGTTTTCCCTCTTTTTCTTTAATGACCTACAGTCTTCTTGTCCACCCGTTGAGGATGATGAACAAGACCGCGAAGAAGGAGATGAACAGTTTAGGTCTTCAATTTTCCAAACGGTGTGGCACTGATTGGAAGGAAAAAAAGAAACCATTAACCAAAGGGTACAGGTGTATTTTTGCTCCTATACCCTTAACCAAATATATCCAAATAAAAGAAAAGGAATAATAATAATAATAATAATAATAATAATAATAATAATAAAACTGTTTTCTTTTTGTTTTAAAATATTATTTATTTATCTTTTATTTAAACCTAAATATTTCTATTTAATTTAAAATTATAATAGTTGCAATGTAATCCTCCAAATGATGTGTCAAATCGATATCTTATCAGAATTTCGAATAAACTTGTTTAATTTAACATCGTTGACACCCTAAATATACTAAAATATATCTCAAATTCTATTAAAAATGGGGAGTGTGACCACCATCTTTATTTTCCAATTAAACAATGAAGTCCCTGCTTTATTTCTATTTCTCCTGATGTTAGCGTTCCTTATGTTTTAATGAACCCAGAGTTTGAGAAAGGCAAGGGTATTATAAAACTTTGAAAGCCATAAGTTTCACTTTGGCTTCATAACTATTTATGTCATTAAGTATACGAAATAGCTCATTCTCTCTCGGATTTTGTGATGAATATTCAGCGTCACGTGTCCTTTTCTCATTTTTTAGGCCATAACGTGTGATGTTATCTTTACACTTTAGAAAGTGTGTGAATAATCAATATATACTATGAATGTTCCGTGTTAAAAAAAAAAAAAAAATACTATAAAAATATTACATACTTTTTAATCATAATTTATTATTAAAAATAATAGAGTATCATTTAAAAATTAAATATAAAAATTATTATAATTTACCCATGATACATATAGCTTGCAAAGTTAAAGTTGAAGAAATTAAACTTGTTGTAGGACAAGGAGGAGAAGTTAAGTTTTTATTTGAATTATAAGGGTATGCACTAACGGTTTGAGTTATAAGCAAGATCTAAGATGTAACCTCCAATTTATAGAAGAATATCCATACCACTAGGCTACAACACCATTGGTGAGAAGAAATTAAGTTAGCGTGTTTGATTGTAAAAATATTGTTGTTTTGTGATAATTTTATTGTTTATGAAGGGAATGTATATACTAGAGTCATGACTAAAAGCTAACTTACCTATTGCTTTCTTTGCATTGACAACCATAGCCCTCTCTGCTCGCAAAGCCAAAAAAGGAAAAAAGAAAAGAAAGAGAAGAAAGAAATTTGAATACGTGAGTGATTTTGTATAGTAACCCATGCCATTTTGCTTTTATTACCTATCCCGCCCTTCCCCCAAATTCTAGTAACTCTAACTTCATGTGAATCAACTTTCATAAATGATTCAATGGCAGCCAAATTTTCCTGAAATCCAATAAGTTGAGGATTTGGCTCAATTATGTCTTTACCTTCTAGCTTTTTTGATACATCTTTGATGATTTCATCAATAAGATCAGATTCATTGCTTCCATATTAAAAGGAAGAAATTATTTTCGTAACAACTCACACTATTGTAAAAAATAGGGTTATTGAGCGAAAATACACACGAGCTTTACCCCGGGAGCGCCCAGCACCACGAGCTTTTTTCTGGAGCAAAAGTACACACGTGGTTACGTTTTGGGAGCAAAAATACCACAGCCGTTAGTTGACCATCAACTTGGATGGAAGTGAACAGTAACTCGGGTGAAATTACCATTTTGCCCTTAGTTTTAAATAAATAAATAAAAACTAAAAATACCCCCTCTCCCCGCCGGTGGGCCCCACCACCGGCCACCCCACCGCCGGTGGTCGGCGGCGGCCACCGGCCACCGGCGGGGTGGTCGGCCGCCGGTGGTGGCTGCCGTCGGCGGTGGGGAGGGGTATTTTTAGTTTTTTTTTTTAATTTAAAACTAAGGGCAAAAGAGTAATTTCACCTAAAACTAAGGGCAAAAGGGTAATTTCACCTAAAACTAAGGGCAAAATGGTAATTTCACCTGAGTTACTGTTCACTTCCATCCAAGTTGACGGTCAACTAACAGTCAACTAACGGCCGTGGTATTTTTGCTCCCAAAACGTAACCACGTGTGTATTTTTGCTCCAGAAAAAAGCTTGTGGTGCTGGGCGCTCCAGGGGTATATGTAATACCCCAAAATTTATATTTTGGCAATTAATACCTATTTAAAATGGGAAAGTATATTGTCTCTAATTTTGGTAATTTATTAATTTATTTTCTTGGAATTTAAAGAAGCAAAAATCCAATATTATTTTGGGGACCATAAGTTGCCCTATGATTTTTAAAAATAATGTGTGGTGCATAAATGACCAATGTAAACACAATAGTTGTGAGAAAATAATTAATCCAATTTAATAAAATTGTCAACAATTAGTAGGTGATTAAATAAATAATTAATTGCTAATTGTTTAGGCATGAATAAAGGAAATCTCCAAAGTTAACTATATAAAAACCCTAATTAAATATTAGTGACCAATGAAGGGTCAAGATTAGCATAAAGATAATTGCTAATTAATCAAGGGATGATTAAGAACTATATAAAATGAATTACATAAAATCCCTAAAGCCTAATTAACCAACATAGGATATGTTAAAGGTTATTAAACATAAGTTTAAGATACTAATCAACTTTGACAAGTCAAAGAAAAATCAAAGGTTTGGATTGAAAGTGATAAAGTTAATCCTGAGGCCATAATTTAGGATCCATGTGAAGAAGGATTAACCAATGGGATAATTACCTATTAGATATATTAAAGCATAAATTAATTAAATAAAATCAAAGTTGAAAAGTCAAAAATTGGGGGTGTAATACCCCAAAAATACGTATCATAGTTTGGTAAAATTATACCTATAGAAAGTAGGTGAATATGAGATATCAAATATCAAGTTATAATTATTTTATTTTTCTAAAGGAAAATCTCTGAGAAATTAGAGAATCTAAGGGCCAAAGTGCCAAATGACAAAAATGCCCCTAAGGGACATAAATGACTTAGGAAAATTATGAAAAATCCTAAAATGTAGTAAAATGGTTAATTGAATTAAGAGAGTATATTATCTCTAATTCTGGTAATTTAATAAATTATGAACTTGGAGAGATTGAATAAGAATGCTCAAAAAGCATTGAAATGACTAAAATACCCTTGTAAATTCTAATATAATAAAGGAGACATGAAAACACAAATGTCAATGCAAATGTTATGAGGTAATGAGTTGTTCTAATTAAGAAAATTAGCAACAAGTGATAATAAAGTAATTAGGTAATTATTGACTAATTACTTAAGCTTAAGCAAAGGAAATTATGAAATAATTATGTAAAACCCTAAAATTAGTGGTTATTGGCTTAAAATTAGTAAAAACGTGTTTACTAATTAATTGGAAATTTTGGAGAAAAATAGTTGAGTTTAGGTATTTTTAAGCCTAAATACAAGTTTGGACCAATAGGAAAATTATGTAAGAAATTATATAAAATAATTATTAAATAATTATTTTATATTAAATAAAATATAAAACGAAAATTAATTAAAAAAGGACCAGATATGTTTGACCGAATTGGAGCAAGAAAAATGAAGATGGGATTGAAAGAATAATATCATGATATTTTTGAATATTATATATTATAATTAATTAAAGTAAAAGTGTGAATAGTAATTTAGAAATTAGGAAACGGATCTTATCTAGAGATCTAGGAAGGGGATTTCCAAAGTCAGGGAAAAATAATGATCGGTGGAATTTTATCTTGTTAAACTCTTAGGAAGAAAATTAAAGTCGTTTGTGCATTTCCTAATAAAACAAAATAGGGAAAAATGCATATAGGTATATTTTTGGATATAGAGAAAATAAATTCTAACTCAACATCTAGGCATGAGTTTGAATTTATTTTGACATATTTGGAATCGGTGAATTTTTCGAAGAAGATGATGTTTCCGAAATACGTTACGAAGCAAAGGACGCGTTTGGACACGTTTTCGAGAAAACTTCAACTGGACAGTTGGAGCCCTATATGGGATCAAAATTTAGGTTAACTTGGACATTTCTAATGAGTGAGGAAATGGTTTCAAAGTTGTAAATCCAGAATTTTGAGATTTCTCCGAAATCACGCGAATCGGTGCCGATCGGGAAATTCTATCGGTGCGGGCATAAAGCAACTTTGATTCATCACTTTGGACAAATCATTTGCTGCCACCTCAGCCCATGCATGTCGACCAGCTGCTCCCATGGACAAGGATTAAACACCAATTTTGCATTGAATTTCCAAGGTTGAAACAACTTGGAAAATGCCATCCATGTCCTTTGAAATTTCTATAAATAGGTAGCATGCCCTCTTGAAATCTTCACACCAAAAGTTGAGATCCTAGAGAGAGGTTAGAGAGAGAAGCTCTGGGGAGGAGTGCAGGGAAATTCGCGTGAAGCTCTGGGTAAGTTTTTCGGTGCAGAGCTTTAAGCTTAGTAGTTCTTTCGATAGTTAGAGTAGTAATGTTAGATTAGTATTTAATCTTTCAAGTATGATTGGGTATCATATGGGAGGGCTATTTTAGTCTTTATTTTCGAAAATCAAAATGGCGTTGAAGTTCTGGCGAAATTTTGGGAAGAAAATTAGTCAGAGTAACGAAGTCTTTGGCGAAATTCCGCCAATTAGGGGTAGAAGGGCAAAATGGTAATTTTTACCTAAAATGCCGATTATTGTGTCAAATCACTAATGAAAGTGATATTACCCTTATAGGATATCGAAACTCGATTTCTGCCGTTCTGTTGCCGACGTGCATTGTTTTACGATTTGCCGTAAAAGTACGGTTTTAGTAAACGTGCTAGAAATACCGTAATCCGTCAACGAAGGTACGTCCGCGTACTGTAACATTAACTCTGATGTTTATGGTATGCATATATGTGCTATGTGTATTGTTATGGTATGTTTATTGAATGAAAATATGTTAGAACAGGTTTGGTGCTAGAAGGAAAGGCTAGTCTATGTGGGTAAGCCATTAAGTCGCCGTGAACTCGGTGAGGCCCCATGATAGACACTTACCTGGCCATTCTGTTCGGTTTACGGAAGTATGTACGTTCGCGTACTGGTAACCTTAACTCTGATATTTATGGTATGCGTGTATGTGCTATGTGAATCATATGTTATGTACTGTTGTTATGATTGCTGGGTAATGGGATACGCATGTTAGAGGCCTAGGTGCCGCCGAGGATACGGTTGTTAGGGGCCTATGTGCTGCTAGGGATCAAGAGGCCTAGGTGCTGCTAGGGTTACACTGCAGGGGCCCTATGTCTTTGCGGGATACGCTGTTTGGGAGATGCTTGTACTATGTGCTTTTATACTATTGATTATGATTGTCTGTAGTCCATATGCTGTATATGTAAATATGAGGTTAACCGTTACCTGAGGTCCGATTGCAATGGACCTCAGCTCTTAACATAGCATCCGGATCGGGAGGACCAAGGACCGAGGAGAGAGGCAAGCACGTAAAACTAGCGGCTGAGGTATCTTATGTTGTCACGGCGTATTGGCGCCACGGAGACAATTTGGTATCAGAGCAGTAGTCCTGGCATGAATTTAACTATGTTATTACGGACAGTTTGGTGCCGAAGGCAGGGCTAGTCTACGTGGGTGTGTCAATCAGTCGCCGTGAACTCGGTGAGGCCCCCATGGTAGACACTTACCTGGCCATTCTGTTCGGTTAACGGAGTTAGGTTCTAAGCCTTTTCAAAAACTTGGAGCATATTTTGAAAAAGAGTACTTGATATAGCCACAGTCGGTATACCATTTTGAACCGGTATACTATCCTGAACCGGTGTACCACCCTCTGTCGGTGCATCACATCAACCCAGAGCCGGTGAATCCATCACCTGTGCTTATATCGATATCAGTCTCTAATAACTCTGATAACCACCAGTTTGTACTGGAACGGTCATTCTATCCTAGCCAGAGCTCATATACGGAGCTGGGCCACGCCGGATGAAACTCCGAAACCAGTAAAGATAAGTACATGTAGTATTTGACTCATGTAGCAAAACTTCCAATACGTAACTCTGTACCGTTCTCGAATATAGAGAACCAACGATAATTTGTGAAGGAAACGTTGTGAGTGTCTATTTGTTTATGGTGTAAAAGCGTGTATAGCAAAGCCTATGTGTAGAAAATACTAGGTGCAATAAAGTCTATGTGCCGAGTAAGTTCTAGGTGCGATAAAGTCGATAAGTACGATAGAGCCTAGGTGCGGTATAGATACTAGTGCGAAACAATCTACGATATGCGAAATGTTTCCCCTGTATCTAACGTTTTTCCTAATAAAGGAAAAGAACGAGACATGGCAAATTTGAGAGGAGCCGGAGTACCCAGAGGCGAGGCGGAAGGACGAGGCGGACAACCTCGAGTGGGACCGATACCGATCATGACCCAAATCAAATACTGAATCAACCGGAGCGAGAATGAGATACGAGAGCGAGAAGAACTCAGCAGGAACAACAGATTCTTATAAACATACTCCTAGAAAGGCGAGAGCAGACAAGATCGAGAAGGCGAGAGACAACTAGAAGAACGAAACGCTGAAAATGAAGAAGATGATGGACGAACCGAGGAAGCTGAGGGATCAGAAGATTCCAGTCACCACCACCTCGACCACCCAGAGATGCCAATACGTCACAATATTGGGTTACTCAGTTCTGTAAGCTGAAACCCCCCAGCATTTCAAGGAAAGCTGGAAACGGCGGAGGATTGGTTGAAGAAATTAGAGAAGATCTTCGGAGTAATGGAGTGCCCGGAAAATCGCAAAGCTCAACTGGCGATATACAAGCTTGAAGGAGATGCAGACCGTTGGTGGGAAGTCATGGAAGAAACACTACGAACGCGCTATTGTCCAGTTACTTGGGAGAAGTTTCTGGAGAAATTCAACGAACAGTACTTTCCTCCCTCGATACAAGTGACCAAGGAGACAGAATTCCTTCACATCCGGCAGGGCCACGAGGAGACTATCAATGATTACTTTGTCCGGTTTACTAATCTATCACGATATTCATCGCACCTGAGGCAGAATGGTGATGAAAGCAGCATGGCAAACATACTGATACACGGGTTGAAGTACGAGATCAAGGAAAGGCTGGTATCTCAACGGTTTACGGAGCTGATTCAAGCCGTAGAATCATGCCGGTTAATTGAACGGAACCTGAAGGAGCTGCGTAGATCCCAACATTCCAGCACTAGTAGTGCGAGGCGTAACGAGAGCAACCGTGGAAGTTCTTCGCGGAAAAGAGAGGCACCATGGAGTGATTCCCAAAGAGAGAGTAAAAGGCCATTCCGGTCTAGGCGGTGAGCAACTCAAGAATGCGGGAGACTCGACCATGTCCAAAATGCAGGGATTACCATCCTGGTGTTGCCTGTGAAAGGAGACGGGTTTGCTACCGATGTTGGAAGCCAGGACACTTTATCGCAGACTGTCCTGAGAAACCTATGGAATTGAGGCCACAAAACCCAGGCCGAATGTACGTGCTGACCAACGCAATGGACAGAGAACTTCCGAGAGAGGTCCAAGGTACTATCTCTCTTAGTAAGGAATTTTCTCTATGCATTGCATGAACTAGGTATTAGTTATTCAACTAAATCGTGGGATACGTGAATTATTTATGTGACGTGATCTAAGTTTCTTAGTTAGTACAATTCGACCGTGATCGTGTCATTATGTAGGAGGTATCTTATGTTACCATGGTGTGTGGGAACCATGGGGACATTTTTGGTATCCATTTTGGTATTTGTAGTGTTAACCGCGGTGTGTGGGAACCACGGAGACACATTATATATCAAAGTACGAAATGATAAGATCTTTATGGATAAATCGGCGAATTCACGATCACCAAGAAGGGCGGGTGACAGAGCGAAGTGAAGATCCGATGCGTATAGTCCAAAATCCAAGTAGGACGGGTGTTAGTTAGTACAAAGTTTAGATGGAAGAGCGCAAATTTCGAGGACGAAATTTTGTTTAAGGGGGGAAGAAATGTAATACCCCAAAAATACGTATCATAGTTTGGTAAAATTATACCTATAGAAAGTAGGTGAATATGAGATATCAAATATCAAGTTATAATTATTTTATTTTTCTAAAGGAAAATCTCCGAGAAATTAGAGAATCTAAGGGCCAAAGTGCCAAATGACAAAAATGCCCCTAAGGGACATAAATGACTTAGGAAAATTATGAAAAATCCTAAAATGTAGTAAAATGGTTAATTGAATTAAGAGAGTATATTATCTCTAATTCTGGTAATTTAATAAATTATGAACTTGGAGAGATTGAATAAGAATGCTCAAAAAGCATTGAAATGACTAAAATACCCTTGTAAATTCTAATATAATAAAGGAGACATGAAAACACAAATGTCAATGCAAATGTTATGAGGTAATGAGTTGTTCTAATTAAGAAAATTAGCAACAAGTGATAATAAAGTAATTAGGTAATTATTGACTAATTACTTAAGCTTAAGCAAAGGAAATTATGAAATAATTATGTAAAACCCTAAAATTAGTGGTTATTGGCTTAAAATTAGTAAAAACGTGTTTACTAATTAATTGGAAATTTTGGAGAAAAATAGTTGAGTTTAGGTATTTTTAAGCCTAAATACAAGTTTGGACCAATAGGAAAATTATGTAAGAAATTATATAAAATAATTATTAAATAATTATTTTATATTAAATAAAATATAAAACGAAAATTAATTAAAAAGGACCAGATATGTTTGACCGAATTGGAGCAAGAAAAATGAAGATGGGATTGAAAGAATAATATCATGATATTTTTGAATATTATATATTATAATTAATTAAAGTAAAAAGTGTGAATAGTAATTTAGAAATTAGGAAACGGATCTTATCTAGAGATCTAGGAAGGGGATTTCCAAAGTCAGGGAAAAATAATGATCAGTGGAATTTTATCTTCTGTTAAACTCTTCCGGAAGAAAATTCTGAAGTCGTTTGTGCATTTCCTAATAAAACAAAATAGGGAAAAATGCATATAGGTATATTTTTGGATATAGAGAAAATAAATTCTAACTCAACATCTAGGCATGAGTTTGAATTTATTTTGACATATTTGGAATCAGTGAATTTTTCTGAAGAAGAAGATGTTTCCAGAAATACGTTCTGAAACCGGACGCGTTTGGACACGTTTTTCTCCCATGGACAAGGATTAAACACCAATTTTGCATTGAATTTCCAAGGTTGAAACAACTTGGAAAATGCCATCCATGTCCTTTGAAATTTCTATAAATAGGTAGCATGCCCTCTTGAAATCTTCACACCAAAAGTTGAGATCCTAGAGATAGGTTAGAGAGAGAAGCTCTGGGAGGAGTGCAGGGAAATTCGCAGCGAAGCTCGGGTAAGTTTTTCGATGCCGAGCTTTAAGCTTAGTAGTTCTTTCGATAGTTAGAGTAGTAATGTTAGATTAGTATTTAATCTTTCAAGTATGATTGGGTATCATATGGGAGGGCTATTTTAGTCTTTATTTTCGAAAATCAAAATGGCGTTGAAGTTCTGGCGAAATTTTGGGAAGAAAATTAGTCAGAGTAACGAAGTGCTGGCGAAATTCCGCCAATTAGGGGTAGAAGGGCAAAATGGTAATTTTTACCTAAAATGTCAGTTATTGTGTCAAATCACTAATGAAAGTGATATTACCCTTATAGGATATCGAAACTCGATTTGCTGCCGTTCTGCCGCCGACGTGCATTGTTTTACGATTTGCCGTAAAAGTACGCTTTTAGTAAACGTGCTAGAAATACCGTAATCCGTCAACGAAGGTACGTCCGCGTACTGTAACATTAACTCTTATGTTTATGGTATGCATATATGTGCTATGTGTATTGTTATGGTATGTTTATTGAATGAAAATATGTTAGAACAGTTTGGTGCCGAAGGAAAGGCTAGTCTATGTGGGTAAGCCATTAAGTCGCCGTGAACTCGGTGAGGCCCCCATGATAGACACTTATTACCTGGCCATTCTGTTCGGTTTACGAAAGTATGTACGTTCGCGTACTGGTAACCTTAACTCTGATATTTATGGTATGCGTGTATGTGCTATGTGAATTATATGTTATGTATTGTTGTTATGATTGTTGGGTAATGGGATACGCATGTTAGAGGCCTAGGTGCCGCCAGGATACGGTTGTTAGGGGCCTATGTGCTGCTAGGGATCAAGAGGCCTAGGTGCTGCTAGGGTTACACTGCAGGGGGCCTATGTCTTTGCCGGGATCTGTTGTTTGGGAGATGCTTGTACTATGTGCTTTTATACTATTGATTATGATTGTCTGTAGTCCATATGCTGTATATGTAAATATGAGGTTAACCGTTACCTGAGGTCCGATTGCAATGGACCTCAGCTCTTAACATAGCATCCGGATCGGGAGGACCAAGGACCGAGGAGAGAGGCAAGCAGCCTGAGTAGAAGACCAGTGAAGACTCTATTTTGTTGTTCCGCGAAAGCTTTCCTTTTGCTTTGTTGTGTATCACTTTTGAAATACTCGGTTACCATACCGTGTTGTATTCCGCCAGACTTACGGTGTTTTATATATACATATCAGTTACTCAATCGCTCTGTTGCTCTACTCTGATGATTTGAAATGATGTTTTGAAAAAAAAATTTATACTGCTTGTGAAAAGTCGGGTTGTTACAGGGGGGGAAGCCGTGTATGTGTGTGTGTGTGTGTGAAATGTGTGAGTGTCAAGTGGATGAAGGAAAGAGAAAAAGAAGGAAAAAGAGATATTTTGTGAGAAAAAGAAAATAGGATAAATGAGAACCGATAGAAATTAAATTGTATCTTGAAATATGTGAACTAACTATCAAACATCAGGACTTATTATAAACAAGTGTATTTTTATCCCGAAGTGGGTTATCTCCGAAGTCATTTCCGTAACCGTCGGGGTTAATCCTAAAATGACTAAAAGGCTAGTAAATACCCCTAATTGGACCATAATCCTTGATATTTCAAATACTTCTCAAGTGATTGCATAAACTTCAAAGATTGCCTCAAAAAGTATTTGAGATTTATAAGCATATTCGATTAGAACACTGAGCAGGAGAATTTATTGATAAGGGAAAATCTCAAAGGGATAAGATGACATCATAATGGAAGAGGATAGGGAAGAGAGAGGGGATGAGAGGGAAGGTTTTTGGAGATTGGATGGTGGAGATGGAGTTTCAAATAAACCCTAGATCTAGTGGCTTACAATGAAGGAGAAAAAGTTTGAAAGAATTACTACTTTGCCACAATTTTCTTCTATAAATAGCCCTCCATTTCCTTTGAAAATTTCACACCAAAATTGCAAGAGGCAATTCGAAATTGAGAGTGGAAGAGAGGAGGAGCAGGAGCTTTAGAGAAGGAGTAGCAGAGTTCTGGGTAAGTTCTTCGG
This sequence comes from Acacia pycnantha, assembly GCA_025563575.1. Lineage (NCBI taxonomy): Eukaryota > Viridiplantae > Streptophyta > Magnoliopsida > Fabales > Fabaceae > Acacia > Acacia pycnantha. The sequence goes on along the minus strand of JAMWYP010000018.1, from coordinate 4,189,739 downwards.
TCCTTAGTTTTAGATTCTAGTCTTTTGTTCGGTAGTTTTAGTAGAAATGTTAGTTAGATCTAGGAAATAGGAAATGAAATTCCTATTCTTGTTTTTATTCCTCATTGCATTGAAAGATGCCTGACGAGGTAAAAACATGGTAGGGATTGAGTTTCTGAAAGTTGGGAGTCAGGGTAGCGAAGCTCTGGCGAAATTTTATCGGGTAGCGGTTTTCTGAAATCAGGGGTAAAATAGTCATTTATGGCATGTTTGCTACGTCTAGCAGCTCTGCTAGGCAAAATGTGCTGAATTCAGTCACCAAGGCAATGATGTCTGGAGGAAGTGTGCGGGATCATTGTCTAACAATGATAGCAAACTTCAAGAAGGCTGATGACCATGGTGTCAAGTTTGAACAAGAAGTAAAAGTTGACCTTCTCTTACAATCACTGTCTAAATACTTCAATCAATTCAAGATGAATTATAATATGAATAAGATGCATCTTGACCTCACTCAACTGATGCACGAGCTTGAGAGTGCTGAACAGTCTCTAGTCAAACAGGGAAGTGCATTTTTTGCTAGTGAAAGTTCTGTGAAACCTAAGGAGAAACCCAAGGGAAAGAACAAGAAGAAATCAGGTATTCCAGTTGCCAAAACAGTTGCAATGAAGCAGCCAAAAGGCAAGTGCTTCAAGTGCGGACAAAAGGGGCATTGAAAAAAAAAATTGCCCACGTATCAATAAACCAGTGGTTCAAACATAGCTTGCCTGTAAGTAAAGGACAAAGAGATTTGAAGCTTGGAACTGGGGCGCTTGTGTCTGCACTAGCAGTGGGACAAGTTATTTTATCTTTTGATAATTGCAGGACTTTGGTTTTAGAAGACTGTTTATTTATTCCAGATTTTAAGAGGAATTTAATTTCTGTTAATTGTTTGGATAAACATGGTTTTACAGTTCAATTTAATTCCTCAGTTTCAATAAGAAGTTCATCTTCTTTTATTTGTTCTGGTGTAAAGTCTAATGGTCTTTATTTCCTTAATCATGTTCCCTGTGAAGTTAATCATGTTGAATTAAGAGATGTTGGGCATGTTAATTCATCAAAGAAAAGAAAAGTTTCCAATGAAACTTATCTTTGGCATTTGAGATTGGGTCATATTAACTCTAACAGGATACAAGTTTTGGTCAAAAGTGGGATTTTAAAATCCCTGAACTTTGAACCGATACCTGTATGTGAATCTTGTTTAGAGGGGAAATGACCAAGAGATCTTTCAAGGCCAAGGGAAAACGTGCCACACTTCACTGGAATTGGTACATACCGATGTATGTGGACCAATAAATGTCCAAGCCAAAGGCGGGTATCGTATTTCATCACATTTACCGATGATTACTCTAGATTTGGACATGTGGGGGATATGCCTTAGAAACTGCTATGTATCTATTGAACTTAGCTCCGTCCAAGTCGGTTTCAAAGACACCAATAGAATTATGGAAAGGGTGTAAGCCCACCATGAATCATATTCGGATTTGGGGTGCTCCGGCACATGTCTTGCAACAGAAACCAGATAAGATGGACTCGCGTACTGAAGTATGCATGTTTATAGGTTGTCCTAAAGGAACCAGAGGTTGGTTGTTTTATAGTCCAAAAGAAAAGAAGGTCATAGTGAGCCCTCACGCGACTTTCTTAGAGGAGGACTATATGACAAATTATAAGCCAAGGAGTAAGGTTATTCTTGATGAGTTAGTCTCAGATCAAGTTTAACCGCAACCTCAGGCGGTTCCAGCTTTTATTCCTGTGGTTGTTCAAAGAGGGGAAAGTATACGTGAACATACACAGGAACCAGAGACAGAACCAGAAGTTCAGCATAATGATGAAGTTTAGCATGATGATGAACTTATGGAAGAACAAAATCAAGAATTGGTTAATCCACTTAATGAGAGTCCTCATCAAGAAATTGTTAACCCACATAATATGGACCCCCTGTAGATGCACAACATCAAGTGCGACAAAGTCGTAGTGGGAGATTGATTCGTAAACCTGCAAGATATCTCTTGTTGGATGAGTCAAATCAGGATGTCATCATTGATGAAGATGATGATCCCACGAGTTATGACGAAGCACTAGGAGATGTTGATGCTCAGGAATGGCTTGAGGCTATGAATCGTGAAATGGATTCTATGAATTCCAACTCAGTTTGGTCTCTTGTAGATGCACTTAAAGGGGTAAGACCCATTGGGTGTAAGTGGATTTACAAGAGAAAGGGAGGATCGGACAGGAAGGTTGAAACCTTCAAAGCTAGATTGGTGGCGAAAGAGTACTCCCAAAAAGAGGGTGTGGATTATGACGAAACCTTTTCGCCGGTTGCCATGCTCAAGTCCATCCGGATTCTCTTAGCTGTGTATAAAAGGATCCAAGGTAATGCGGTATCTTTTCTGGTACTTTATGTGGATGATATACTCCTTATCGAAAATGATACAGAGGTATTGTTGGGCATAAAAACTTGGCTGAGCAAGCATTTTGATATGAAGGACCTGGGGGAAGCCAATTATATTCTTGGTATTAAACTCTTACGAGACCGGAAGAATTGGGTTTTGGCATTATCCGAGGCTAAATACATCGACAAAATACTTGCCAGGTTTAGCATGGAGAATTCCAAGAAGGGAATTATACCCTTCAGGCATAGGATTCATCTCTCTATGGAGCAATCTCCAAAAACTCCTGAGAAGAGAGAACGCATGAGTAGGATACCTTATGCTTCAGCAGTAGGTAGTCTCATGTATGCTATGCTTTGTACCAGACCAGATATATGCTATGCAGTGGGAGTAGTAAGCCGGTACCAATCTAATCCTGGAGAGGAACACTGGGTAGCGGTTAAACATATACTCAAGTACCTACGGAGAACGAGAGATTATATGTTGGTCTATTCTAGTGGGAGTCTTGAAACCATTGGTTATACGGACTCATATTTCCAACGAGATATTGACTCAAGTAAGTTCACCTCGGGACATGTGTACACCCTCAATGGCGATGCCATTTGTTGGAGAAGTGTAAAACAATCATGTGTGGCTGACTCTGCCACAGAGGCTGAGTATGTAGCTGCTTCTGAGGCGGCAAAGGAAACTGCATGGTTAAAGAAGTTCCTAACGGACCTTCAGGTGATACCAGGTGTTGATTGTCCTATCACACTTTACTGTGACAACAGTGGGGCAGTAGCACAGTCAAAGGAACCAAGGTATCACAAGAGACACAAACACATACAGAGAAAGTACCACTTGATACGAGACAAAATTAAAAGAGGAGATACATTGGTAGCAAAGATAGCATCAGACGAGAACCTTGCTGACCCTTTTACTAAGAGTTTGCCTGAACGTGTGTTCGAGAGGCATGTTTCATCTATGGGTCTTAGGAGGATTCCAGATTTGCTATAGCTTTACATAGTTGTTATTTCACTTTGTTATTTTGTGCTTTTTGAGCAAGACATTATGACATTGCATTTTTTCTTTTCTGAATGTTAATAAATGAGGTCTGTTTCATTTATTTCGCACACTATTTACAAACTCTAAGGTCCGGATCAATTGTGGAGTATATGATCATATGGATACGTTCATAGAGGACATGGGCATAGGTTCTCACAATTGATGAATAGGTTCCCAGCTATTAAATTAAGTTGGGCACTTTATTTAGGCTGCAATATTTTATGAAATGGTTTTGTCCGAATCATTATAAAATATTGGTGTGAGTTAATACTTACATTGAATGAATCAAGGAGAGATTTGATTAAGGTTGTTCTTTCTGTCATAAGGAATCAAATCTCCAGCTAACTATAGTCATGTAGTCGCTCTTAATCCTGAGTTTATTTTAAATAGGTAGTCGAATAGTTTTCATTCTTTGATTTACCAACTGGTGAGGTTTGATCTATATGACGGCCAATAACTTGGTATTTTGGGATTGAGACTATTTGGTTATCGGTGTTTATGAGATAAACAACATTGAATTCATAGGAAATGTCCCCTTGATATGTTTCGATACTTGGATATTGAAGACACTGGCCAGTGCATGTAATCCATTAGAGAAACTATCACAGTCAAGGGAATAAATAATTGATTGAGTTACAGAAAACTGGTCAATCAAATTATAGACATTCTATAAAGGGGTAATGCATATTCGTGTTATAAGTGTCATTATTCTTGGAGTTCACGTTCGGGCTTTTAGTGGAATAGCACCGAACTAGATAATCTTCTGTAGACTATCATGAGCCTTGATAAATGACAAATGGTAGATCCCCAGGCTAGCTCGAGATAAGGGATGGGGTATATTATCAGATGATGATGGCTTATGGGCTACATGGCTTTGGGTTTACGAACTCAAATTTGTATCTTAAAGAGCAAGTGGGAGATTGTTGGGTTAATGTGCTCTTTAGTCACTTAAGCCCAATAAGACTTAAGTGAGACTACGACCCAATAACCCTATGGCCCATGTGGATTAGGGTTAGGTCTTGGATGTAGTAGTATATAAACCCACCTTCACCTCTTGTGACGGCCAGACGAAAATAGGAGGCTTTCATCAGAAACAAACCCTAGAGGCAGACGTTCATCATCTGAACGGTTGCCCACACAACCATCCTATCCCCCTCGAGAGATAGTCTGGAAGATCGATCATAAAGCGGACTTGGATTGTTCGTGTGTTCGTGAAGAGGCTTTCAGATCGTTGCATCTTTCCAGGTAATCAAAACGATGAAGGTTTAAACTTTTCCTCTATCGTGTCGGTAAGATTCGCTTCCGCGTTTCTGGTGAATTTCCTACAAAAACAACCTCAGAGGAAAGTAGAATACAGCAATGGAACAAAAGAACCCAAAGAATAAATTTTTCATACCCTGCTACGCCGAATACAGTCGGGAATTATGTGATGGCCGACTATACTTCCGCCTTCTTATTTTATAAGCAAAGAGAAGGCATTAGGGTTTCTGCAATTGTTAGGGTTTTGCCTCCTGGAGCCCCGATCTATTGGGCCCATAGATAAATTTGGACCGGGTCTAACCCCTTTATGGTTTTGTTAGGGTTTCGCCTCCTGAAGCCTTTTGAATGCAGAAAAGCTCCGCTAGGAGACTCACCCACTATAGTCAGGTACGCGACCTGGGTCGGATTCTGGTTAGTCAGGGCGAAACTCTGAATACCAGATGGGTAACCAAAAAAAAGTTACAATTAACCGATCACAACAAAGACCAGAACTTATTATGGGAATTATCACTCTAGTCCTATTTATAAACTCTTTAATAAATTAAATGTGATTTTTTACAATTTTGCTCCTATTAATTGTAATAAACAAAAAGAATTTATTCATGCTGACTTTTGAAACTATACAGCAAAATTAATGAGAGTTAGTTAATTAGGACTAATAGGGGTAGAGTGGCAAGAGACTAGTTTTACCATATACTATATGTTAACATTCATTCATTATTCACAGAACGTGAAGGAACTCATGCCTGCTTACTTGATGAATAAAGTAAACGATGGATGATCTTTGAGGCTAAACATCGTGGGTGAAGGAAATGTCAGGGAACTATACATGGTTTGCCACGTGCTTCCAAATCCCAGAGGGTTATGAAAGCGAACACGGCACACCAATTGTAGGATCAACCACTGCGTTTCAATTGTTTGCTATAACGGCACTTGTTTCCTTTTGCTTCTCCATCACTTGTTTAGCTGCGTTTCTTGCCATGTGTTCCCCACGAAACGATCAATACCGGCATTATCGTCGATCGAAGCTTCATGTTGGGTTTTTCTCCTTGTTTGTTTCCATTAATATCTCTATGTTGATCTCTTTCTGTGCTGCTCACGTCTTAGAACTTAATCCCAAACACACAAGTCTAGGTCTATCCCTTTGTACGTTTCTCTGCAACATAAATCCCACTCTACTGGGATCTTCTCGCCGCTATTCTTGCACCTGTCCCATTCTCCTGGGCATTCTACGTGGGGCAACAAGAAGCAGAAGAAGAACAAAATTAAAGGACGAACCAGGCTTCAGACTATCTAAAAGAAAGATACAGATCATAAATAACAAGGAGGAGGAGGCTTATCGATCAAGAGAGACAGCTTCGACGACATTGTGAAAACAATAGAGGCAGAAGATTATGTTAGATAGATATGATTGAAAAGTACGTACTTGATTTCGGAATGAGATTATTAATTAATGATTTTATTTATTATATCTTTCTATCGATTTATTTGATTAATTTATGAAATTCAGTTTCTTTTTCTTTTCTTTTTTTTCTGAGTCTATGAATTCTGTGTAATCAGACTTATTTTATGCAGAAAAGTTTGCCTCTGCACCTTCTCTCGTTCTTCCTTTTCTCTGCGGCTTTTTGTTTCTCACCTTTAAACCATCAAATTGGCATCAGAGCAATTTCATAACAACAGTGTAGTGAGCATTTCTCCACCTTCCATACCATGCAACTGGAAGCTAGTGGCCGAATTGAATCGAGGAAGAAGAAGGAGAGAGCGAAGTAAAGAGAGCAAAATGGAGAGAGAGAGAGAGAGAGAAATGTGTTGTATTGTTGTTGTTACACACGTGGTTATTATATACACAAATATATAACAACTTCCGGTTACATAATAACTAACTTAAATGACTTAAAGGAATTAAATAGTTGGCTTCTTTTAATCAGTCCCCCCGTCATGAATATATATGTGGGGAGAATCACATTTAAGTCCTAGAATATCAGTTTAATTAAAAATTAAATGATGGGCACAATATTTTATATGATCAATTAAAAATAAAAGTATATAGTGTATCAAAAAAAAAAGTATTACAAATTCAGTAATTTTAATTACATTTATATGTTTCAAATAGAACTCTTTATTTCATAACTCAAAATTTTCATTATGGCGTAATGAAAACATATAATATTAGAAATATATATGATATAATAATATTGAATTATTTGGGGAGCTAATCTTGGTCATATAAGACATGTTTTTCTTATTTATCCATATTTTCCTAATTTACCTTATTGATGTTCCTTCAACAATAATAAGGGGAGCAAGAAAGAGAGAATTAAGGAAGATGAATAAATAGTGTTATAAAAAAAATATATCACATTAACTAACTAAACTAATTTTCGTAATCTGTAATAAATTAGGTAAATACGAGTATGTTTTATATTAAAGACTTAAATGAGTATATCACATGCATGTATATATTAATATTCACATTCAATTATTCATAGTATGTGAAGGAACTGAACTTATGACCGCTTACTTCATGAATGAGCCAAACAATGTGGGACGTTGGAAGAAAGTGACAAGTGAGTGAAGGAAATGTGTGTTTGCGAAGATTAATTTTATTGCCGATTTGGAGTCCATTTTTATTGTTAGAGCATAATTTATAGCATCATCCCTCTGTTAAAGGTGTTGCATTGAGTACATATATACATCACTGATGTATTATGTTTCATGGCAGTGCTCCAAGCTCACTAAACCTCAGTCTGTTTCTAGGCGTCTTCAAGGGGTTAGCAGCATCCAATGTGCCTCCTTTTATAATGCTCCAATCTGCAGAATGTGTGTTTTTATTTTATTTTTTTCCTTATTTCTTTTGTTCATTAATAGGTGTAAAATGGCGCCATTTTGAAATTTCATACTCCCTCCGGTCCTAATTATAAGAACACATTTTAGAGTTGGTTTTGGTCCTAATTATAAGAGCAAGTTATAACTTTTGTCAATTTTTTCCTATAATACCCCTATTTATACTTATTATTAAGAGCATTTATATATATGTGTGTATACGTGTGTGTACATATATATGTATATCTGTGTTTATGTGTGTCAATATATGTGTGTACACAAACACACACACATATAAACATATATATATATATATACATACATACGTGTGTGTAGATAGATATGTGTGTGTGTATCTAGGTATGTATACACATATGTTTATATAGCAAGATCATTATTTCAATTAAAAAGCGTGTAGAAAGGAAAATTGGTTGAAGAAATATGTGGCGGGGTTGTAATTCACTTTTACTTATGTCATTTTAAATTTATATAAGGGTATTTTAGGAAAATGAGTAAAATTAACGAATTTAACTCATCTCCTTAATCCCCCAAAATCGGTTAAATAACTCCTATAATTAGGACTTGAGGGAGTACCATTTTTCAAGGAACGTATGTTCAAAATAATCGTAAATATTCTAAAACTGCACCTTCTTATTCTTACAAGATATCAAAATATTGCTCGTTTTATATAGAATCGAATGTTACTCAATCTATTTCATACATTACATTTTTTTAAAAAAAATTTATTTTAATGTAAATAAAGATAATATCTCAACTTCCTGTTTTCAAAAATAAAAAATACAAATCATTGGTTAATTTCTATTTGGATGTTTTTTTTTTTTTAACATGAGACTTTGATAAGAAATTTGATTACATTTAGATTTCATTTATTAGTCCCGAAGTCCTTAAAAGAAGAAAGTCTTGAATCCTTACTGTTTTGTATCGGGTCCCTCTAATTTTTTTTCCCAATCCTTAATTTTTGCACAGTTATGTGTTATTACTTCGGTTAACAAGTGTAATTAGAGAAGCACGCAATTAGATAAACATAATGAAGAAGATTAACAATCTTGTATTATCCAAATATAAAAGCAAGCAAGATAGCAACTTTCATGGCGGTATAAAAAAATAATGATGTTCAAGAGGGTGTAAACCGTCCAGGTCATATGTGCAGGGAACAATCCCAAAATTACGCTTACATTCCCTACAATCACTAACAGAGCAGCAACAACAACAAGCAAGCCTTTCATAGCGCCGCAAACAAAAGCAGAGCAGAATGCAGACACCACTCATCCAACCATTAAAATCGCCAGGGAAGTCCATACTAAAGAACCATGAAGTCCCAGGTTGTTTCACAACTTGCAATATACAAAAAGAATCAATATACATACTACTAGTTCACATAATTCCATAATTAAACACAACACAATAGGTCTCAACACAATATCCTTAATTGAATAAGACACTACTACAAAAATGCTAAACAACGACCTAAATAAGACCCAATTAACGACCCTTTTCTGAGGGACGTCTTGGAGGGGGTAGAGGAAAATTTCCAAAATGGCGACTGATCCAAAATTAGGTCGTCTTATTAAGCGACGATATTAGATCAGTCGTTTTAATAAGGCGACCCGATTTGAAATCAGTCATATAAGCGACCCGATTGGAAATCGTGTCGCCTTATATAGGTAAATAAGAAGATAGAATTCGCTTAAAGGCGACGATATTCTTATCGTCGCCTTAATTTCAAGAAAGGCGACCTGATTTTTAAATCAGTCGCCTTTGTTGAACTTAAGGCGACGATATTATAATCGTCGCTTATCGTAACAAAGGCGATCCGATTTAAAAATCAGTCGCCTTTGTTGAACTTTTTTAAAAAAGTAAACTACAAAATATGAACATCTACCAAGCAACGAAGAATCACACTCTAACGTAAGAATCAGCCGAAACCACCACAAGCAACGAAGAATCTCACTCTAACACAATACATAAACAGACTATATATAACACCAAAATTGCATATTTTGTACGGACAAAACACCAAATACATACAAATGAACAACGGTTAACATATTAATTAATCATGCTCGGTACTAACTAGACGCTATGTGTTGAAGAAGATATCTAGATATCATGTCTCGAACCGAATCGATCTCATCCTGCGAGTACGGATCCTTAGTACCCAAAAGCGTAAATTGGGGAAACAATGTATAAGATAAACCAATTAAGTGAAGGAAATAATTAACAACTCAAGTACAACAACAAAAATTAAATAAACTTGAGAATCACAGAGCGATTACGTACGTTTTGAAAATCTTGAGTACGTCCGCTGTTAACGATGGATTGCATCCAACTCATAACGTAATATCCGCACTCGGTGCTCCCTGGTTGTTGATGGCACTATAAATCAAAGGCAAATTGTTAAAAACGAATAAAGGCATATCTAAAGCTACCGTGTCAATGAAATAACTTGAATTGAAACTACTCACCGTCGGTTTAAACCACTTCGGTCCTCCCTGCTCTTTTGCATTGATAAGCTATCTATACGTTTTGAGGCCCCTATCATTAAAATGGAAATTAACAGACATGTTAAACCATTCATTTAAAAGAAGAATCGACGATTCAGAAAAAAAATTTACTTACTCGGCAAACATGTTTTTGATATCCTCAGTAGGATTGCCATTTACTGAATCGAACCAATAACAGGAGTTCTTGCTCGGACAAACAACACACAGCGTCCAATGACCACTACAACATATACGTATTAATATTAAATTAAGATAAGACCACAATTTTGACACAAAAATCTTATCAGACAAAACAAAAGTATGCACCTTTCATGTATTGGCGCTAGATAACAAGACGACCCTCTGTCGCCCATTGTTAGACCAACATAAATTGACCTCCTGGGTAACGTCTTTGCGAGCCGAAGCCGTGCATCCAGGACATAAGTATCCATACAAACTCGCTCGCGGTGTGCCGGCGCATAATTCACGGCAGACACTATGAAATGAAATGATAAATGTTATTGAAGATCTTAAACAAAAAAAAGAGTACTAACAATATGACGTTGATATGTTTCACCCGACTATAAACGTCCTCTCCGGTTAACGCCTTTGGAGCCGTATTCTGCTCCGGTAAGCCGTTAAAACGCTTTCTTAACTTACGATATGGGTGGAACCGATGAAGAAACCTCCCGTGACCGAGGTAGACCGTTTTTTTCCGTGCTTTAGTTGATGGAAGTTTGTGTCTGCTTCACATATTGGACATGCTTTATGCCCCTTCACACTGTACCCTGACAAATTTCCGTATGCAGGAAAGTCGTTTATCGTGGTAAAAATCATTGCACGCAACTTGAAGTGCTCCTTCTTATATGCATCAAACACATCTACGCCTTCCTCCCACAACTTCTTCAAATCCTCAACCAAAGGCGCCAAGTACACATCGATATTGTTCCCGGTTGTTTTGGTCCGAAATCATCATAGAAAGCATCACATACTTGCGTTTCATACATAGCCAGGAGGTAAGTTGTATATTACAAGGAGAACCGGCCATGCACTATGGGTGCTGCTAAGAGTTCGATACGGATTGAAGCCATCTGTACAAAGCCCCAGCCGAAGGTTTCTTGGCTCACTGCCAAATTGAGGGAACATTTCGTCTATTTTCTTCCATTGCGGAGAGTCAGCCGGGTGCCGAAGATATTTTCCATCGGATATTCTCTCATCAGAATGTCATCTCAACTTCTTCGTCGTTGCTTCACTAGTAAACAGACGCTTAAACCGTGGAATTATTGGAAGATACCACAATGCCTTCAAAGGTTGCCTTTTTGTTGTCTGCTCTCCAGAAACACTAACTTTCTTCACTTTGTATCGTGAAGTTTTACACTTCGGACAATTACGAGGCCTTCGTACTCGTTTCTGTACAATATGCAGTCATTAGGGCAACTGTGTATCTTTTTATACTCCATACCCATCGTAGACAAGATTTTCTTGGCCTCATACATACGATTTGGAAGTACATTATCAACTGGCAACATATCACACAACAATTCAAGCAACGACGTGAAACTGCTATCGGTCCACCCACAAGTTGCCTTTAAGTTGACCAAATGTAAGGTCGCAGCCAACCGTGTATACTTAGTACACCCAGGAACAATGGTGTCTCGCATCACTCCGCACGCTTTCATATTCACCCGATTGTGCAAAAGATTCTGCCTCAACATCATTAATCATTTTCTCCATTCCATCATCATCATCTACCTCAACTTCATTTGCATGGGACGCACCGGTACTTACTTCCTCACCATGCCATATCCACGTTGTGTATCGAAGGTGTATTCCATCACAAAGTAGGTGGTCCCTTATATCAAGAATAACCCTTCGACTCCCATTTAAACAATTAACACATGGACAATAATACATCCCATTTTTTGTGGCCACATTCCTTCTAGCAAATTCAATAAACTCTTCCACCCCATTCTCATATTCTTCACTAGTTCTCAATGCATTCATCCAACTATGACCCATTTTATTACAACCTAACATTTCCAACAACAAATAAGTTCATGTCAATTTCAAGAACGACATGTTTTCTTTTAAGTAAATTTCGGCAACATTTCCCTTAAAAGTAAGACATCCCAAAATTTCAATAACAACCAATTTTAGCTTAATAACCCTAAACTTACTAACTAAACCAATTTCAGCTAAACAATTTATCAATTATGTAAGATAAAGAAACCATAGAGCCATAGAGTCAATGTTTACTTAAAGTAAACGTGCTTTTACAACAGTTAAAGCTAGAAGTGTTTTGCATTGAATTAATTGCTATCAAAGTATTACCTTTAAGTACATTGGGGCCTTAATCATAAAGCGAGACTCCAAGAGATTACGATGAATATAGAAGTTCGATAGGGAAGAGTAACACAAAGCACATCTAACGAGAGAATCAATGAATGACCAGAGGCATAAGAACAACCAAAACTAAACCACTATCTAATCACAAAATACTCCTATAATCCTTCAAAATCAACTACTACAACCAATCGGTGTGACATGACCAATTTAATGAAGCTTTAGACAATTTAGTTGGCCACCAAATTTACTTGAATAAAAATCTACAAATAAGAGCAGTTCCAAATTGTATTCTTTTTAATTAGCAAGAAGTACATTACCAATTAAATGGGGTTTGAAATCAAAGAACAAGAAGAACGAACAAGCTTACTTGGTTTCGCAGGTTTTGATCGGGAAGGAGGTGGAGTGAGCGAGTGAGAGTCAGGAATCCTAATCAGAAGCAAAAATCCAATCCATAAGCAAGAAGCATTAACGATTAAAATGGGTTATTAGGAATCAAAGAACTTAAGAGTAACATCCGAACAAGCTTACTTGGGTTTGGTGGGTCTCTTCGATCGGCGAAAGAGGCGGAGTGAGCGAGAGAGTACGTGATCGATCAGTGACGACGGCGGAGACGAAGGAGCGACGGCGGAGACGTACGGCAAGGAAAGCGACGAAGAGCGGAACGAGAGTGAGTCTGAGAGTATTTCGCGGCCTCTGTCGGAGTATGAGTGTGTGAGGAAAATGAAGAGGCGCGAGTTTATTAACCTAAAAAATTGACTATAGGCGACCGAATCATCTTTCAGTCGCCTATATTCCATTTTGGCGACACGAATCATAATCAGTCGCCTATATTTTAAAAATGGCGACTGATTCGATTCAGTCGCCTATATTTTAAAAATGGCGACTGCTATATTTTAAAAATGGCGACCTGATTCTAATTCAGGTCGCCATTTTTAAAATATAGGCGACCTGAATCAGAATCAGGTCGCCATTTTTAAAATATAGGCGACCTGATTCTGATTCAGGTCGCCATTATTAAATTTTCTAATCAATATTAAAAGAAAATCCTTGGCGCCAAACAAAAAATTCAGGGAGCGAAGAATTGACACATTAAAGACGTCCTGAAATATATGTAGGTCGCCATAAATGAATTTTATTGAAAAAAAATTAAATATTATGGCGCCAAACAAATATTTCTCATATTTTTTATGGCGCAAAACAATTTTAGACGTCTTGAAAAAAATCAGACGCCAAAAATCAATTTAAGGAGTCCCGATTTCTTATTCAGGACGCTGAAGGCTCAACTTCCTTAAATATAATTACAAGAATGCCACCGCCTTCACTTTGGACGTCCTATTTCTAAATAAGGACGTTTTTTAGGGTAGTAATATCCAATTTTTGTAGTAGTGAGAAATATCATCCAATAATCTATAATCCATAAAAAAACAAGGCAACAAAAAGACTAATGAAATATGTGCATTTACAAATATATGTATGTATGTATTCTATTTTTTATAGATATATATTATTTTTTAAATAAAAGTACAAAAATTATCTGGGTAGGGCTCGAATAGGCATTGCAAGCTATCAGGCCACATGCTCACCCTTGATATTTATATATAGAGGGGTGGGACACATTAAGCAATCCGATTAAGGAGGAAGGAATTAAAGCACAATCACAATCACAATCAAATCACATTAAGAAATAGCAATGAACAAAAACGCCAAACACAAAATACTCCTTAAAAGCCACAAAGCTTTTGAAGCAGACAAACAGAACACAACAATTTGAGAAAAACTAGGGAAATAGCAACCAACAAAAACACAAAACACAAAATCCTCCTTCAAAAGATCCAAGATTTTCAAGCAGAAAACAGAAGCACAACAATTTGAGAACAATCACAACTCATACAAAGCTAGAGAAACAACAACCACATTAAGGAGGATAGAATTAAAGCCTAATCAAATCACATTGGATACACAAAAGTAAAAATTATAATCCGTGATAATAGGCGACTAACAATCATATTTCTTATTTTCTAAGGAACCACAAAATCTATTCCCTCAAGCACACCCAAATTTTTGGAAAGGAAACAAACAAAGAGGATCCAAGCTTTTCAAGCACACACACAAAAGTTCAATGATTTGAGAACAATCACAACCATGGAAATTTAGAAGAAGAAGAAGAAGAAAAAAGAAATCAACAAACAATGCCAAACACAAAATCTACCTTGAAAGCCTCCAAACTTTTCAAGCAGACAAACCAAAGCACAACAAATTGAAAACAATCATAGCCCATACAAAACAAGGGAAACAACAACCAACAAAAACACCAAACACAAAATCCCTCCCAGCTTATCAAGCAGACAAACCAAAGCACAACAATTTGAGAACAATCACAACCCATACAAAACTAGAGAAACAACAAGTAACAAACAATGCCAAACACAAAAACTCCTTGAAGGCCTCCAAAGCTTTTGAAGAAGACAAACAGAAGCAAAACAATTAGAGAACAATCACAACCAATACAAAGTTAGGTAGACAACCAACAAAACGCCGAACACAAAATCCTCCTTGAAAGCCTCCAAGCTTTTCAAGCAGAAAAACTAGTGCACAACAATTTGAGAACAATCATAGCCCAAAGAAAACTAGGGAAATACCAACCAACAAAATGCCAAACACAAAATCCTCCTTGAAAGCCTCCAAGCTTTTCAAGAAGACAAACTAAAGCACAACAATTTGAGAATAATCACAACCTCTGCAAAACTAGGGTAACAACAACCAACAAACAACGTCAAATGCAAAATCTTCCATGAAAGTCTTGAAGCAATTCAAGCAGACAAATCAAGAAACAACAACTTTAGAAAAATCACAACATATACAAAACTAGGGAATAAAACAACAAACACCACATCCTCTTTGAAATGATCCAAGCTTTTCAAGAAAACAAACAAAAGTGCAACAATTTGAGAACAATCATAGCCCATGCAAAACTAGGATACAACATCCAACAACCAAGTTTAGAAACAACAATAGCAACAAGAAAAATCAAAAAAATCCCCATTGAGAGCACTCAAGCTTTACAAGCATAGAAACAAAAAATCAATCACAATAAACAAGCATAACAATTTGAGAACAATCACAGCCCATGCAAAACTAGGGAAACAGTGACCCAAAAGAGGCCGAACAAAAATCCTCCTTTAAAGCCTTAAAAAGATTTTGAAGTAGACAAACAAAAGCACAACAATTTGAGAACAATCACAACCCATACAAAGTTAGGGAAACAACAACCAACAAAACCGCCAACCAATTATATAGAGGAGGATAGAATTAAAGCCTAATCAAATCACATGGGATACAAGAAAGAAACATTATAATTCCTGATAATAGGGCAAACAATCATATTTCTTATTTTCTAAGGAACCACAAAATCCATCCCCTCAAGCATACCCAAATTTTCAGAAAGAAAACAAACAAAAAGGATCCAAGCATTTCAAGCAAACACACAAAAGTACAACGATTTGAGAACAATCACAACCATAAAAAACTAGGAGGGAAAAAAAAGCAATCAATAAACAACGCCAAACACAAAATCCTCCTTAAAAGCCTTCAAGCTTTTCAAGCAAACAAACCAAAGCACAATAATTTAAGAACAATCACAATCCATATAAAACTTGGGAAACGACAAGCAACAAACAACGACAAGAAAAAGAAATATTAAAAAAGAATCAATATACATACTAGTAGTTCACATAATTCCATAATTAAACACAACAGAATAGGTCCTTAATTGACTAAGAAATATCATCCAATAATCTATAATTCATAAAAAAGAAACAACAACGCAATAAAAAGACTAATGAAATATTATGTATGCATTCTATTTTTTATAGATATATATTATATTTTTTAAATAAAAGTATATAAATTATCTGGGTAGGGCTTGGATGGGCATTGCAGGCTATCTGCAGGCCACATGCTCACCCTTAATATTTATATATATAGGGGTGGGACACATTAAGCAATCCGAATAAGGAGCTAAGGAAGGAATTAAAGCACAATCAAATCACATAACGAGGAACGATACCTTTGGACTACTCGAAAGGAAACATCACAATTCCTAATATATTAACAGTCATATTCTTTATTTTCTAACCCAATCAATCAACATATCAAGGAGAACCCCTAAACCCATCCCCTTAAACACACCCAAATTTTCATAAAGAAAACAAACAAATAGCGTAATCAAAATCACAACAATTTGATGAAATTGCAACCAACAAAAAGTAGTATAGAAATAGAAAACTTTCAAGCAGACAAACAGAACCATAACAATTTGAAAATCACAGCCAATGCAAAACTAGAGAAATAGCAACCAACAAAAACGGGAAACACAAAATCCTCATGAAAGCCACAATGCTTTTGAAGCAGACAAACTAAAGCACAACAATTTGAGAACAATCACAGCTCATACAAAGTTAGAGAAATGGCAACCAATAAAACAGCCAATCAATTACATTAAGGAGGATAGAATTAAGGCCTAATCAAATCACATGTGATACAAGAAAGGAAACATTATAATTCCTTATAATAGGGGCTAACAGTCAAATTTCTTATTTTCTAAGGAACCACAAAATCCATCTCCTATAGCACACCTAAATTTTCAAAAAAACAAAACAAAAAGGAACCAAGCATTTCAAGCAGACACGCAAAAGTACAACAATTTGAGAACAATCACCAACCATAGAAAACTAGAAAAAAAAAAAAGAAATCAACGAACAACACCAAACCAAAAATTATCCTTGAAAGCTTTGAAGCTTTTCAAGTAGACAAACAAAAGAACAACAATTTGAGAAAATCACATCCTAAAACTAAGGAAACAGCAACCAACAAAATGCCAAACACAAAATCCTCCTTGAAATCCTCTAAAGTTTTTCAAGCAAACAAATCAAAGCACAACAATTTGAGAACAACCACAACCCCTGCAAAACTAGGGTAACAACAACTAACAAATAATATCAAACACAAAATCCTCCTTGAAAGCCTTCAAGGTTTTCAAGCAAACAAACCAAGGCACAACAGTTTGAGAACAATTATAGAATTGAGAGAAGATTATTTTTACCTCATTAAATTTTTTATATAATATATAAGTATATCCTTTATTTATTATTACGTTTCACCTTATTTTCATGGGGTATATTGTATATTAAATCATGGTAAAATTATAAAATGTTTCAATTTTAAGAAAAAAAACTGATAAGGTTTAAGACTTTTCTTAATTTGTAAAAAACATGTTAAAGGTAACTTATAAAGAAGTGAAGAAGCTAACACAAACTTTTAAAAAAAAATAGGAATTATCTTAAATTACTTTATAAAATTATAGCTGTAGGGTTTAATTAATGAAGTGCTACCATTTTAATTTAAGTTGCGTTTTAGATGAATTTCTCCAAAGGAAAAGTCACAGTACTGTGTGTGTTTGGATACTCTCCAAAAACATAGTTTTAGAGAGGAAAATATGGTTTTTTCTAAATTTATATGACACATATTGCCATATTGGAAGTGAGTAATAAAAAATAATGTTCCATGTGTGGGGCATTAATTTGTAAAAAACTTTAAAATGATTGCACAAATATGTATTATTGTATTTATGAGGCATATCAAAAATTAAAAAAAAAAAAAAAATCATAGAATTGATTTTTTATTATTATCATGTATCCAACTTGGAATTCGTGATTGCCTCCGAGATACCTCCTCTAAAACTCAAACTCAAGGCTCAAAAGAACCTAATAACATAGTGAACCTAGTTTGATCCTTATTTTATAGGTCCAAATTGTAACACCCCTAATTTTCATGTAAATTTGCCAAGGAAATATATGAATATTTCATCAAGTAGTAGTAGTCAATGGTATTTATTTTTTCTGACAAGATAAACTAATTATTGGGAAAATGATGTGGAATTATTCAGAAAATGTGGTTAAAAAATTTGGTTACAAATAAATTGAGATGACAATATCAAAGAAGGCAAAAATATATTTTTCCCTCATTATTCTTATATTTTTCGTCCAATAAAAAGGAGGGGAAAATACTGATGAAAAATTAGTGGAGTTTCAATATAAGTCTAAATTAAATTGCTTTTGAAAGGTGGACATTAGATGAGATTTAACTAATTAAGAAGGAAGTTGGAAGAGCACATTGTTCTTTCTTTTTCTCCATTATGTCCTATCATTTTTTTGGGTCAAAAGTTTTTTTTAGCACAAAGGAAAAAAAAAAAAAAAAAAGAGAAAAGTGGTGGATGAAGCAATGTAATAAATGACGGAAAAAGGGAGT
Source organism: Acacia pycnantha (assembly GCA_025563575.1). Classification (NCBI taxonomy): domain Eukaryota; kingdom Viridiplantae; phylum Streptophyta; class Magnoliopsida; order Fabales; family Fabaceae; genus Acacia; species Acacia pycnantha. Next base: position 4,171,051 of record JAMWYP010000018.1, on the reverse strand, counting down.
AGCTAGGAATACAAACACAATTTTTTTTTATGGTCTCCAATGTGTCAGACAAGAGAAAGAAGCAAATGGGAATAATTGAAAAAATATATATATATAAATATATACCTCCTGCTCTTTCAAAATGGCGTAAAGGAGTGATGATGTGACAAATCACAATTAATGAATAGAAAAGGAGAAGGCCACCGTACAGGAGGGAAAAAAAAACTATGTCAATTTCTTCTTCAATGATAATTGTCCAACGGAATAAGTAAAGAAAGGGCGAATAATAAAATTAAAAGAAAAAAAAATTTGTCACCTACCCGCTGGCAGGGACAGATAAAAGTATATCATTGATTGGAGGAAGTATTGGGACATGTGAGACAAGGAAAGCTTTAACACAAAATAATGAATTATTTCCCTATGTTCTCCCTACGCCAGATGTGGTAGAAAGAGAGAGAAAGATGGACAATTCAATATTAAGAATGAGAGGAGGAGTGTCATGTGGGTTAGGCATGGATCACACTCACCAATTTTTTTTTTTCCAAATGCTTCCATCGTACCTGGCAGAAATAGGAGCCAAAAGAACATTTTTTTCTCTCTTCCCAAATTTCCTCAGAACGTCGGACGTGAGGAACCAAGAGAAATCCAAAAATATTTTTCTTTCCAAAATTTCCTTAGAAGCGCCGGCCAAGGGAGTAGTGGAAATCAGATTTTTTTTTTTTTTTTCTTCTAGAGTGGTGAAGAGAAATCTAGACACAAGTGGGGTTTAGAACCGACCTTGGGGGATCTATTTAGGGTATGTTTGGTTTGAGGGGAGGGGAGGGAGGGGAGGGGAGAGAAAAAAAATGAGAGGAGGGATTTTTTTTTTTGAAAATTGAGTGTAATGGGGCCCACATATTTTCTTTTCCCCTCCTTTTTTTTCTCTCCCCCCTCCCCTCCCCTTCCCTCAAACCAAACATACCCTTAAGGAACTCATCTCCTTCCTTTGAGGTTGTTGGACGTCTGAAGAAGAAGAATAAGAGAAGAGGGTGATCATCAAAGAAATCAAAGAAGCTAGTAGGAAGACACAAGGAGTGTTGAGCAACGATCAGGAGGCAGGTAAGAATTTTATATACTCATTTCACCATCCTCTACCTCCTACCACGTGGGTTATATTGTTAAAGGAAGATTTCTTTCTTGATATGTTAAGGTTTGGGTCTGAGAGGAGGAGGAAGAAACGTGAAGGATCAAGTTCCTAGTTGAAGAAATACCCAAAACAAGTAAGTCATAGTTCCAACTATTTTATGGTTTCATGGTTGTGAAGTTGAAAGTGGTACTACCTTGCGTTTTGTTAATGTAATAAGTCTGGTTTATAGATAAGAAGGATGAATGAAAGATTTTATCTAAGTCTTGAGGTTAAGGAAGAAAGGTTAGTATGATAGTAGAAAATTGGTTGTTATGAAAATGAATATTATTGTGTAATTAAAGATGTAAGTTGGCTGGCCTGAGAAATTGATTATCGGTTGATGTTTCTAGTGTTCCCAACGTGTTCATAGTAAGGTGTAGTATAGGATTGAAAGATTTTTTTTAAGAAAGGTTGAAGAAGGCTTATTGTTAGTCATTAAATAAATACCTTAAGAGAAGAGTTACTTATATTTATATTTTGGTTATTTTAGGGTCACTTTGATTTTGTGCACCGGAGGAAAAAAATTATACTGATAATTTTGGTCAACTACCAGGTAGTAACCTTAATCCTCATATGCCTTGTATTGCTTTGTATGTCTGATTTTCCATGATTGTGGACCCGTGTCTCCTGAAAAGGGACATGCGTTTGTATGCATTCAGTGTGGTCTGGGTTCAGAGCCCGACTACTGTGTTTTTCCTGGCGCTATGGATCCGGGGCTTGCTTTGTTGAGCAGTCCTGCGTTTGTTTCTAGGACATGTAGTCCTTCCGCAGTTAACACGGTATATACTTGGTATGTTGTATTTGTGTTGCTGCGCGTTTGTTACTGAATGCCTTTATTTGGTGTTTTCCTGATTGTGGTTGCATACATACACTGTTTATGCATTTCATATGAGATTAACGGTTACTCTGGGATTCATTTGTGAATCCCAGATTTTTGTAAAGCTTCAGGAAGCACTTTGAGGGTTGTATCTGGTGACAAGGGTAAGACTGCGGAGCTGGAGTAGGTGGAGTTGTTGGTGGCGGAAGAATAATATTTTTGGATATTTATTTTGGGTTTGGATAACTGTATATTTTTGGCCTTGTGGACACAGAGTGGATGACTGTATAGTTAACCCATTCGGGGATTATATTTTGTTACTCACTTTTAATTATACCAGTATTGTCTGAAAATCCAACCGGGATATACTCTGCCGCGTTAACCTCTGATACATGCTAATAAGTAGTAATTAGGTAATATGCGGTAATTATAAAAAGGATTCCCTCTATCCGCCACCCGAAAGGGCGAGGCCGGTAGGGGTGTTACACAAATCCTTGTTGTATGTATATATATATACAACAACCAAAAAAAAAAAATCCTTATATATACTAAAGAAAAAGAATATAAGAGTGGCTCTTGCACCTTTGTTTCCAAAAAAAAAAAAAAACGAGGGCAGGGGAATGTGTGCTTCCCCAATATTTCTTTAGTTTCTTTTTATCATTATATTCTATATAAAATAAGTGCATTTTAATATTTTATGGACAAAAATAGTAAATTCGGCTACAATCATCTTCTCTTCTCATCTCTTTCACATCTCAGCCGTTGGATTGAAATTTGAATTGTTCATATTTTTTTTAATAATTTACCCCATGCGATAAAAATTTAATTACTAAAAAAAAATCTGAACCGTTCAGATTTCAATCCAACGACTGAAATGAGGAAGAGGATGAGAAGAAAAGAGGACCGTAGCCCTAGCCGGATCTAAAACCAGTTGGTACGTTTATACCGCTATACATACAAGAAATAAATTAAATGAAATGATCCTATGTAACTAGCCGTAGAAAAGTTCTCTAACAAAACAACAATAGTTCAGCTTCTCCTTAGAAGTACCAATAACAATAATTTGAAAAGGGTCAAAGGAGTAGCTCAAACAAGTGGATCAGATTTGAAAGAACAAAATCTAAAATCCAGATTTGAGCGTCGAGGCGTCATTGAGACTATCACTCTATTTCATAGACGATCATAGAAGTGAAAAAGTCAAACATGTGTTCTTCCTGGAAGAATAGAGATTCAAAGTGGCGATCCCAATGGATACGAGAGAGAGGGCCACACCAACAAGTAATTGAGGACTTGTGAAAATGAATTGCACATCTTTCATTGTTTGATTAGAGTTATATATATATATATATAAGGGTTAAAGGGCTTAAATACCCGGGAAGTTTTTGCATAAAATGAGCAGAAAGGGTTCATTGAAAAATTGAGCACAGCTTGATGATGATCCCGCCATTTCAAAATCGTTAGTACTAAAACGCATTGCGGATTTGAATTAACAGCTAGCTTCTTCTCCTTCAGGCTCTTGAATCATTTGTTTTGTTTATTGACAGGTTTCAAAGCTGGTTTCCGTTCATCGGTGGCCTAACCTTTGTTGTCGGCTGTGGCGTCAGCATCGGAGAAGCCATAATCCGTGGCGGAGAGAAGAGAAAGGCTCTTGAATGCACAGCAGAAATGTGACGAGGATCTGAAGACACTAAAGAAGATCATTGAGGCTGTACGATCAACATCGAACACCCTCGCCGGAGGTGAATTAGAAAAATGTGAGTCAGAACAGACTCGGTGCGGATTTGTTCTCTTTATTCGCTACCATTCTCTGATGTTAATGTCCACCATTGACGAAGGAGGAGGTTGGTAATGACGGGGCTATGCTGTTTGATTTGGTCCGGTCGTTGTGACTTTGCTGGCAAGAGGGAGAATTTTATTTTTTTTGCCAATTTACTTTGTAGACCTGACTTTTAAAATATGAGGTCTTAAAAGTCCAAGACCTCATTTTAAAAATTCAGTTTTAAAAATCCGACTTTTAAAACCTCATATTTTAAAAGTTTGATCTAAAAAGTATTTTTAAAGACCAGTTATATTGCTCAACCAGTCTAAAAAATAACAGACTTTTAAGACCATATGTCGAGTCGAGACTCGAGACTTCCAGAACCTTTATAAGGAAAAAAAATTATCCAGTCTAAAAAGCCGTTTTTTGTAATAGTGTAGCTTTAATGCCATTTTCATGTCAGGGAACAAAGAAAACTCGAGGTATCACAGTGAACGTGGCTCAAATTAAAGAGGTGCAATTGAGGGTTGGCACCTTCACCAAAATGAGAAAGTCAAGAATCATCAAATTCTATTCTAGCTATGGATGGCACATGGAATCTCATATAAAGCTTCTTCTTCGTGTTCTTGAGACTTTTCCTAATAACTTAAGGTACTTTCATTGGGATATATATCCCTCGGAGTCTTTCCAATTAGGGTTTTGTCCAGAGAGTACCTTGTAGAACTTCACATGGAATCCAAGATAAAAAAGCTTTGGGATGGAGTACGGAAGAAGATACTCTCATAATCGCCGCCTCTCATTATCCCTCATTATCGCCATCTGGACCGTCCAATTTTTGATCCAACGATCCAGAGGGGATTTCCAAAAAACCGCGCGCGGTTTTTGGATTTTCGAAAAACCCCGCGCAGTTTTTCGAAAATCCCCTCTGGATCATTGGATCAAAAATTGGACGGTCCAGATGGCGATGATGAGGGATAATGAGAGGCGACGATTATGAGAGAAACCGAACTCATGGAGTACAGGTACTTTATACATATGCTTAAGTATATTTTATTTATTGAGTCTAATTATATTACAGTGGCCTTTAATATATTGTATACTCTCTCCGTTTCTAAATATAAGATATAATTAATTGTTTTAAAGAGATTAAGGAAGTTAAATAATTTATTTAATCACATCATATATTGTGTATCATTAGATTATATATCAGTTTATAAGTTAGGTAAAATTGTTTGAAGAAAAAACGATAAATGTAAATATTTTAAAGTAGTTTAATTAGCTTTCTTAATATTTCCAGAAAAGTATACTTTGTCTTATAGAAAAGTATTTTTCATCCTGATAGGATCTTCCAAATAGAGAGATAATAAATCTGAGCGGATCCAACAATTGATGGAGTTGCCTGATTTCTCTATGACGCGCATGCTTGAGACAGTATACTTGAATTTTTGTAAAAATCTGTGTAGTGTTTAATTTGGATGTATCGTATTGTTCCAAATTAGAGAGTCTTGAAAGCGAGGCACACTTAAAATCTCTCTCTGACCTTAGAGTGGATAACTGTGGGAGCCTCAAGAAATTTTGTTTGTCATTAGAAAAAGTGGAAAGATTAGATTTATGGAGTAGCAAAATTGAAATATTGCATTAGCCAAAAATTGGGCAGTTTACAGAACTGAGAGACCTTTGTCTCAATGGTTCAAACTTGATGAGTCTTCCAATAAATGAGTTCCGTTGCTTGATGAATCTTGAGAGGTTTCGACTTGACATTTCCTATCGGGTGATTCACAAAACAGAGCTAGAGAGTCTATTTGCTGCATAGTGTTGTTTATAGCAAATTGTCAGAAATCCCTGAAAATATCAGCACTCTAACAGAATATTTAAAGTAATTTAATTAGCTTACTTGATTTCTTAAAAAAGGTCAACTTTATTTTATATTTAGGACCGGAGGGAGTAAGACTTAGGTGGGATACAAATAGAAATCTAGGATCAAACAAATAAAAAGTGTTTTGGCAATCTAAGAAGCTAATTGAATTACTTTAGAATTTGCTGTTTAGACTTCAAAAATTTTGGAAAGTTGGATGAGCCTTCACTGGTATTGATTGAGAAATTGATTCGGTGTTCAATTATTTCAGCTGCTAAAAAGGTTGATTATTATAGTGCTTGTTACACAGGAAGGAGAGTTCCAAATTGGATGACATATAAACAGATGGATCAAGTAATGATGAACAATCACTTATTGGCATGGTGTTTTGCCGTGTTCTTCCTCCAAACCCAATGGACATGACCATTTGGTGTAATTACTGTGATGGTAACGACCTCAGATTCAAGTCCCAATGTAATAATCTTTATTATCCTACGGGGGCTACAATATTTCAGACCATGTTTTTATATGGTATCACAATTATACCCAAATTGAAGCTCAAGGTTATCATGGGAGGATTACATGTGAATTCTCTGCTACAGATGGGGCTGATAATATTTAGTTTATTGATTCTGATGTCTCCATATTGATGACTTTGTATCCATGAGGAAACAAAAGCACCTCAGAGAAATAATATTTCTCTGATTATCTTTACAGGTACCTCTCGCTTTTTTCATTAAGTATAACCTCTACTTTATTGCACGATTGCATCCATCTTTCTATTATACAAATTCATGAAATTGATCTTTTACTCTTACACATGCAATGAATGAAAAATCTCAAAGAATAAAGCACTTAGTTTGTCATATGCATGTACAAGTCTATTGATATTTTGATACCTTATAGCTATTTATAACTTGCTGCTATTGTGTAAGGGCTACTTGAGCTAGCAAGCCATTTATAACTTGGCGGCATTTTTCACATTTGTTGAAGCCGAATATGAAGACCCCATACCAAATTTGTTCGGCGACATTCTGGTTCTGGAGAGGAGTGCGTAAGACTTTTGATTTATTGCGATCAAATACCTTTTGTTGAGACCTGCAGTTATGAAGATTGTTGGTTGTTGATGGGGTTAGACCAAAAATGAAACCTGAGGAATATCCAGACCGGGCTTCAGGTTAGGAGTTAACCCAATCTTACCTACTGCAATGACAAATTGACAGAAGAATGATGTTAGAAATCCTCCTTTCAAGTTTTGATTATCTGATTTTGAAAAGTCCAATGATTTATTTAATGTCTGAGAAGATTCTTTCCCATCAATATTTCTGATGAGCTCTTTCCTACCGATATTGGGGAGAGCATCATCAAATCTATTTATTTCTTGTATCCTGCTTAAGCAGAAGACTGAGTTGGTCTTAATCAATGATCAAGTGTCATGTTGGTTTGGTTGAAAGGAATAGTTACCTCCCATAGGTCACATGTGTAAATGACATTATAAATAAGAGAGGATATCGAAATTCTTATTGTAATGATGATTGAATGAAGTCCATCTTTATGAAAATTAGAATGTACGATGTGTGTTTGGGATGACTTTTGATTTAGCTTTTAGTCCATTAGACTTTTAGGTTAAAAGTCACTTATTTTCATAAGCCAATTTTTCTAGCTTTTAGGGGAAAAGAGCTTATCATGGTTAATTCAGAAACTTCCACTAGCTTTTAAGCTTCCGCTAGCTTTTACCCGAGAGAAAGAAAAAGAGATATGGAAAAGGGGACCATGTGAGTGTGACAATTGGGAGAGAGAAAGTGAGAGGAAAGGGTGACAAGTGTGATAGAGAGAGAGAGAGAGAGGAAAAAATATTTATATGTATTACTAATTTATAGTCCATTCAGTTCTAAATATAAGACAATGTTGATTCTTTTAGAGATATTAAGAAAGTTAATTAAATCACTCTAATATATTTATATTTATCATTTTTCTCCAAATTATTTTACCTAACTTATAATTGATATATAATTCAATGATACACCACATATGATATGATTAAGTAACTTATTTAGCTTCCATAATCTCTGAAAAAAGTCAACTCCATCTTATATTTAGGATTGGAGGGATTATGTATTACAAATTTGGCTATATTGATAAAGCTAAATAAATTATTTAAAAGTATTATATTTATCATTGTTTGACTTATATAAATTGATATATAATATAATGATGATACACAAAAATATTTTAGATATATCATATAACATATGTTATAATTAAATAATTTATTTAGCATCCTTCATCTCCCCAACCTAGTCAACTGAGCCTTGTATTAAGGTATGGAAGTTGTATATAATAAAACTTTTTTCATTTTAAATCATTTTCTATCTAAGCTTGCTTTTTTAAAAAAATCATCTAAACAAGTTTCACTTTCAGAAAAGCCACTTATACTACCGTCAATCTAAATATAAATCACATAACTCAATTTAACTTTTATCCAATCTTAAGTTTGCAAAAATCAGATTGAACAAAAAAAAAACCACTTTTATCACCGTTATTCCGAACATATAATCATTTTGTTAAGCAACATTAATTTTGTCAAATAAACCAAAAACTACAGGAAAAAAGGTGATCTCATTAAAGACAAGAAAAATATCTGATACAGCTACATATTGCCGTTATACTTCTGATTCTTAATAGTAGCTCTACACAAGGAAGGAGTTCCTCTCCTAATCTTTTTTATTTATTTTCTCTCATCAGCCCATCTGGGCCATTGATTGGGAAAATAAGAAAAAAGTTAAAGTAGTATTTTATTAATTAGACGGATATGATTTAAAGATTGTGCGAGATGATGGGAAAAAAATGAGGAGGAAACCCAACCCCTTTACACAATTGTCTTTTTATCTATAAACAAAAATTTCAACATGTTATGGTTAAATGAGCCATTCCCCATCCCAAGCTGGAAAACAGCAGCATATAAAATTGCTCAATTCTAGTACCTTGAATTAATTAACATCGATTGGACACAACAAAATGACCAGATGGATATTTACACTTGTTATTTACCAACAAGACATATTCTATCAGCATTCAAATGTCAGAAATTTTGACAATTCAAAATAAATCTCATCCTCTTCATGGGCTAGAGTCAAATATTAGTCTAAGTGATTGTTACGCAGTCTGGTACCATGCTATTCATACTCTGTAGTAAGGCAATCTCTTTGTCTACGTTTCCGACTTCCCTTCTTTCTCATTTTGTCATTTGGCAAATCTTCAAATTGCTCTGTTAAAGATTTATGTACAATGTTTCTAACCTCATCAAGCAACTCCCTATTATAAGAATCAAATCCTTCTGTGGACACTACATCTGCTATGTTTGCAATTTCCCTCATTGCAGTAACCTGAAAAATAGAGGGATTTCCATCAGTTCAGTCCAGTCCAGTCATTTACAAGAAGATGCAAACCAAACTGTGGCAACAGGTGGAACTGAAAAAATAATTTCAGCCAGCCCACCAATATCTGGTGGTTCTAATCTCTTTTTCTTGATCAAGGACAAATAAATATGGATGGTTTAACAGAGACTTACCGTTCTTTGATACTCTGACTCCAGCGATGATGTAACCCTCCCAATATATCGTCGAGTAATCTTCTGGTACCATTGCATGTACTCATCCTCATTTACAGTGTCATCACTTTCCACAATATAAAGCCAGCGCTCTGACCATTCTTTGAGTGGCAGATCCATTTTCCCCAACAAGTCCGCCCCATGGTCCACTATACGACTCTTTCTCTCCCACCGTTGCACTTCCTGTGGGATTGTTTGACGCATCCCAAATTGCCTTAAGCAGCGATCTGGAAGGTGCCTTTCTGCCTTGTCAAAACATAATAGCATTGTTCTAGATGCACGTAACATTAGACTGGCTCTTATATCTTCTGGTGTAGCTGTACAGTCCATATCCCTATAAGGAAGCCACTGGACCTGGACACAAAAACTAAACCAGATTTAGCATCTTCATCATGATGAAAATATTAACCCATTATTAAAACTTACATTGCAAGGATCAAGAGAATCCAAAGCCTTCCTGTAGGTCACTACATTACATTTAGCTCTTGAACTACTTTTCCCCCTCCATCTAAGCACAAAGGGAAAGCAATTACTCTCTGGTTCTTGATTAAACTTTGGATGACCAACGTTAAGGCGAGAATAACTCCAACACTGAAAAGAACACTACTTTGTCAGTATTTTGAACGAAAATCATTAGCAGAACAAAAAGCTATGACAAATAAAGCAAGAGTTAAAGGATAACATTTGTGACCTGTAATAGAGTTAAACAGCCGCTAATTGTACTTTGAGATTTAAGGGAGGCGTTGCCAAGGGCTCTGTATAAAAATGCCAATGCTGCAGCACCCCAAGCAAACTTCCCAGCTTTGTCAAAATCCTCAAACAAAGAAAGGTACATTACAGGAACTTTGTTCCCAGTTGTTGTGGAAAATATCGTACTACCCACTAGGTATAGAAGGTAAGCACGAGTACAACACTCAATCTCTTCCAATGGCGCATCTTCGGGACACTCAGAAAAGAATTCCTTCAGCCAAGTAAGCTTTACCATTCCTCCATTCAGATCCTCTGGTACTCTCCCAAGCAATTTTTCACAAACTGAACTTGGAGTACTGATTGGCCCTATGACTGGATCTCCATCAATCGCTAATCCGAGTAATAGAGCTACATCTTCAAGGGTTATTGTCATTTCTCCAACAGTCAAGTGAAAGGTATTTGTTTCTCTTCTCCACCGCTCCACCAAAGCTGCTATCAGTGCATTGTCAAGACTCATAGCGGGAATCAATCTTAGGTAACCAAAACCGGCATTCTCAACCAACTCAATCTGTTTAGGCGTGAGCTTCCACTGATCAAGCATTGAAGTGTGTTCATGACATCTAAGAACACCACGCTCCTTAATTTTTTATACAAGAGGAAATGTTATCAAGAAGGGATGGAAAATAAATAAGAAAATGGAAAAGTATCTTCATAAGACAAAGTGCTGGGACCAAAACTATAATAGGAAAGAAACCTAATCATGTGGCAAAGCTGCCCAATACCTCTGTACATCTAATAAACTCATGATCTGAATATGCAATTAGGGCTTTAGTATGAATAACAAGGCATCCAATGATATGCATATTGACATATATATAGCAGTAGTAACAAGAAACTCGCTCACCTGCCCATCCCAAACTGCTGAAGAGACATGATTATCTTGATCATAAAGTACAGATTTATCGATTGGCCCAGGATCTTCACTGAACTCCATTTAGGGGAACTGTCCAAGATACAGGAAATGAAGTAAGGAAGTGCCAAAATTAGCCCCACTTTGTGATTCTGAAGCAACATATTCAAGGCATCACTATTAATTCTCCATGGTGCAAATATAAATTGCCACTTGAAAATTAAGTGTTCTATGATGAGTGATGGCTTTTATCTCAGAAAAATGTGATCACAGTAGTCAAGTTTAGGATTTTTCAATTTTCAAATGCTTGAAAATCACGCGCTAATATATATGAAAATATCGGTTACAAAATCACTCAGCAGTTTTGTGCTAATGACATGGATAATCACAAAAGAAAGGGAGGAGACAATCCTCAAAGAGAACCACAGATTTCTATCACGGACAATGGGAGAGGAAGACTTGCATATAGCAGAATGTTGTCACTTTCGAGCTTCCCTTCCAAAAGGTAAAATGAATCCAAACAAAGTATGAAATTTCCTACATGTCTCTAAATCATAAAAGATCAGATACTTAATTTGCACATCCAATGGGTATTACTCTGAAAATGCAAAGAACCCCAAATCTAATCCTCTTACGTTATCTTGAATGTTGATTACACATTAAAGCCGGATAATTTGTCAAGAAAAGTAGTTCGATACCTCCCTTAACTCACAAACACCCATCATACTTTACATTTAGCTCACGCCCCCGACAAATTTTGTCGACCCTAATGGTTACCACGAAACAAAGGTCCAGGAAAGCAAGGACATATTAATTAATTACAACCAGAGATGATATATTTAACGGACAAATTAACTTCGGAAGATCGATAAAGATAAAGAAGAAAAAGTATAGCAAATCCTAGACAGGAAGAGAAAGAAAAGAACCTGAGACTGAAAAACAAGTTCACAGATCACAATATACCGTCGTAGTCGATGATGAAAGTGAAGACGAGATGGCAGATAAGTATAGCCCGGAGTGGAGGGTGAAGCACTGAGGATTGTGAAGATGTTTGCGGCTATAGTGCAAGAAGGGAACTCCAGCGCCTTTGGATTGGCTTTAAAAAAAGACTTTTTTTTTTTATTGCTTAAACTATTTTACGTTTAGATCCACTATTTAAAAAATACTTTTAAATAAAAATGATGTTTGAATGTTAAAATAGAGAAGCGGGTATCTAAAACGTAAGATAACTTTTTTTTTTTCAAGAAACGTAAGATAACTCAAAACTTCATTATCACTAATAAATAGTAATTTCCATGGACTACTATATTATAACCAATGTATTAATTAAAAATAAACCTTTCAATTAAAAAATAGCAAGATGCAATGAAAAGAATAAAAGCCAACGGAACTAAATAAACCCAGTCCCACTTATTGTAACTTTGTTTACCTAATAGATCATTTAGGGAAGACTTGTAACAATATTAATTCTTCAATTGGTGAAAAATTAGTTGCTCCACTTGTGATATGGAGGTCACACTATATCCACCATTATTTTCTCCTTCCGATGCTTATCTATTGGTGGTTCTCTTTATTTGTATTCTTATGAGCGAATTTGGGTTCAACCTTGAGTACATAGATGAAAAGAAAGTTTAATTTAAAATAATTTTTAGCATTTTTTAAAATTTTATTAATGGGAGATAAGTAATTATCATAATTTCATCCTACTTAAATGATTCAGAAACTAAAATTAGCATCAGAGAACAATAAGGGATGAATTAGAGATATCACCTTTCAAATGATGGCAAATGAACAAAACCAACAACAACTGCGAAAAAGGAAGAACCTGCTCAAGCCATTTAGCAAGTTGCTGAAAATCATTACTTTCTTGAGATGATAAGCCCCGAATGTTACTTTCCAAGCCAGCACCAACATCACCCTACCCACTCATATTACTAGTCTGAGACAATGATGGGGATGCTAGAGTAGCTCTCTCACTAGCCACAATCCCACCGCTACCCTCAGCATCCTCATCTAGAACCAGCATTCCACTTTTATTTACCATCAAATCATTGTCTAGAGACAGATTTAGGGACATTGAAGAACCCAACCCAGCACTGTGATTCCGTCTGACTGCTCCATTAATTTGTTTGGCAACTTCCCTTTAACTGTTGTCACGACGACCACTGCAAATGGTTACAACAGTAGAATCTAAGGAAGAAGTTTGACGGTGATGTTGTATTTCATTAGCCATAGCTTCCTTGCCATCTATTACAGGCTTAGAAGAGTTGACTGAGACCTTGAGCGGAGACGGCAAGAGTAATCCAGTAAAAAAGAGGGTAGAATTTTTTTTTTTTAATGTCTGCATGTACATTCCTCCGCCACTGATCACAAGAATCCATTCTCCTTATATAATTATAAAGATAGGAACCAAGCGTAGAGTCTAGTGATTCGAACTCATCAAATTCTGGATTGGCTATTTCTACCCCACGATCGTTTCTGATTTTTGGCGATGGAGTATCTACCGTACCATCGAGGAATGAATGAACACGATGTTGCTTTACCATAAAGTATACTTGTTGTTTCCACAACAAGAAATTGGAATCATCGAGCTTGATTGTGATTCGCTAGATCCAGACATATCGGTCATTGTGCTTCAGTAATCAATCCGTATGGAAGAACGGAGATCACCAAGAAGCTGTAATGACTTGTTTCGTTCTGGTCACCGGGATCGGAGATTGACGGTGGTCAATGGCTCTGATACCATACCAGAATAATAGAGATGAAGAACGAATTGAGAGAATAAATCTGAAAATCTATGCAACACAGTAAAAATGGGTCTCTGTTATATATTCAGAGAAGCATACGAATAGTATAGAGAAGAGTTAAAGTAAACAAACTAGACTAGCAGTACACGTGTTCTGTTAACTTCTAACAAGTTGTTAGCAATGTAACTAAAACTGTAACTATATGGTGCCAGCTAAGCATAATACAATATTCTAATGTGTTGTAATATAATAAAATGATATACTCTAATATTCCTTATGCAACTTTTGTTTGATTTTAAGTTGTATGATCTGAATCAAAGACACTTAATCTGTCACGAAAAGGGAGAAACATGTTGTTTCCCAAAGGCTTGGTTAGAACATCAGCAACTTGCTCACTTGAAGGGACATAACCAATTTGTATTTGTCCTGCTGCAACTTTTTCTCTAAGGAAGTGAATGTCGATTTTCACCTGCTTTGTTTTTGAATGGAGCACTGGATTGGATGCAAGGGCAATAGCACCAGAATTATCACACCATACAATAGACACCTCAGCAATTGGTACATGCATCTCTTGTAGTAATTTCATGACCCAAACCACACCTGAGGAGGCATCCGCTAGACTTCTATATTCAACTTTTGTGGCTGACCATGAGACCACTTGCTGACACTTAGAAGCCCATATGATAGGATTAGTTCCTAAGTAAGTGTAGTAACCACTTACAGAACGACGGTCCTCTTTGTTTGTCGCCCAATCAGAATCCGAAAATGCTTGTACATGAAGTCTGGGCATAGGCTGAAGTAGGAGTCCATAATTAACAGTACCCACAAGGTATCTAAGTAGTCGTTTGACTGCAATCCAATGAGGATCATGAGGGTCTTTGAAGAACCGACTTAAGTGATTGACTGCAAATGAAATTTCTGGTCTTGTGTAGCAGAGATACTGAAGTTTACCAAGAATGCTTTTGTAAAGTTTAGAGTTATGGAAGTGATTACCATCTGTGGAGGCAAGTTGAAGATTGGTTGCCATTGGTGTAGAATAAGGTTTGGCATTGAGAAAATTGACTTCATGAAGAAGAGAGAGTATGTATTTCCCTTGAGACAATAGTAGACCATAAGGAGTAGTATAAACTCAATACCTAAGAAGTAGGATAAGGAGACAAGGTCTTTTAAGGAGAATAACTCACTCATAGCATCAATAAGCCGCTGCACTTCAGTATTGTCTGAACGAGTGATAACAATATCGTCTACATACAGAACTAGATAGGTGATGTTGTTTTGACCTTTTCTGATAAACAAGCAGGAGTCGGTTTTAGAAGCCACAAAACTGAGAGTAGAAAGAGCCAAATGTAATTTCTGAAACCAAGCCCGAGGTGCTTTTTTAAGACCATAGATAGCCTTACTGAATCTACAAACCAGTGGTCGAACATCAATGGAAGAGTAGCCTGAGGAAAAACCTGGAGGTGTGTCCATGTAGACTTCCTCGGAGAGATCCCCATTTAAGAAGGCATAATTAAAGTCAAGTTGCCTTAAGGACCAGCCATAAGTAATAGCAATTGTAAGTAAAATTTTGATAGTTGCTGCTTTTACTACAGGACTAAAGGTGTCCACATAGTCTATTCCTGCTGTTTGTGAGAAATCCTTTGCTATTAACCTTGCTTTTCTCTTGGCAAGAGAGCCATCTGCATTTGTCTTTGCTTTCCAAATCCACTTGCATCCTATAGAGCGACGATGAGAAGGTAAGGGAACAATATCCCAAGTCTGAAATTTCAGTAAGGCATTATATTCATCTAGAGTTGCCTGTTTCCAATCAGAGTCGGCTAGAGCTTCAACAATGGTGGTAGGTGGGATAACCGTAGTTGATACAGAAAAAAAATGATTTAGAGATACCAGCCTTAGCACGGGTAGTCATGGGGTGAATATTATGAGGTATGGATGTGGTGGAGCTAGAACTAGAGGTTGCTGATGAACTGGACATTGCTGATGAAGTGAATTTATTTGATGAACTAGGTGATATAGTGACTGGTTGTGACTGATCAGTAGACCCTGAGACAGAGACATGTGGAATGGCAGAGTTTTTAGTAGAGTGTTAGGGAAGGGTGATGGGAATAATAGAGGAATTGACTGAGTTTTGAGAGGAAACTGTGTTTTTGATAGAGAATTGAGAGCTTGGGATGTGAAACTTAGACTCATCAAAGTGAACATGACGAGAGATATAAACTCTACCTGTATGCATGTCAACACACTTATAACCTTGATGTTGAGAGCTATATCCCAAGAAAACACATGCTACTGATCTGAATTCTAATTTGTGAGAGTTGTATGGTCTGGTATAAGGGTAGCAGACGCAACCAAAGACACGTAGGATGGAGTAATTAGGTTTGATCCTATGAAGTTTCTCATAAGGAATCAAGTTATTAGGTAGTGCTTTTGTAGGAAGTCTATTAAGCAAAAACACAGCAGTAGAAAAGGCATCCTTCCAGTAAGCCATAGACAAAGAAGCATGTGCCAACAAGGTTAAACCAGTCTCAACAATTAAGCGATGACGACATTCAACCAGTCCATTTTGTTCTGATGTATGTGGACAAGAAAAACGTTGCTCTATACCACAAGTAGCAAGATAGGACTTGAAAGCAATAAATTCTCCACCATTGTCTGATTGAACTTGTTGTATTTTGGACTGATACTTATTTTGCACCAGTAGTTTAAAATCCTGAAATGCTGATAGTGCATCTGATTTTTTATTAAGAAAATAAACCCAAGTGAATCGACTATAAGCATCAACAAAAGCTAAACGGACTGTTTCCCTATAGAATAATTGAATGCATTTAATTATTGTTCAGCGTTTCTAGGTTCTACACTTGCATTGTGATCGTGAAGCTGTCTAATCAGAATAAACAAATGGCACTTGTTTATCAATCCCAAACCATCTCAATCAGAATGAACTTACTTTCAGAGAAAGGGTGGGTAAGTTTTCACGAGCAAGTAAAAGGAGACGGAGATGAGACTGGTTCAATCTGCCTGCAAGAAGAGGTCAGAGAATAGAGACGACTGCCTCGCGACGCCGACAAATTGAAGCTATGAGTATTGGGGAGGCGGGTGTCGTTTCCTGAGCTAGCAAATTGAAGGGTTTTGGCGTCAAAAATAAAGACCGGTCAAGGGATTTTTTATTCTCTCACTTCTATCGCATCTGCTTTTTTTTCAAGCTCCAAAATTGTAGCTTAAAAAAACGGGAGAATTTTGGGCTTTTTTTTTTTTCTACTTTTGCTTTTTTTTTTTAAAGCTTTCATCCAAATATTTAAATTAACAAAAAAAAACACTTAATTTTTGAAAAAAAGTACTTTTTTTTAAAGAAAAAAGCCCATCCAGACGAACTCTGAATTCTTTTCCTTATCAATAAAAGAAAGAATTCCAATTAAATATCTCTAACATTTCTAAACCCCAAAATCCGCCCCCAATTTAATAAATCCTAAATCAATCTAAAGAACCAATTTGAGAGTTTGTGGATGTTGTACTTTTACCATATTGTCCCCTACTTTTGTTAAAAAAAAATTAAGTAGCAAATCAGCCCCAGAAGTAAACGCTTCGGCGTAATGTTGTCCTGAAAATTTTTTCAAGTTCAATTTCACTCTGAAAATTTTAAAACGTAGCAATGTTACCATTTTTTCATTAAAAAGTTAATGGTCAATGTCAATTTTTAACGGTCAACGTAAATTTTTTAACGATATTCAACAATATTGCTACGTTTTAAAACTTTCGAGGTGACATTGAACCTAAAAAAACTTTTAGGACAATATTATTTCTAGATGTATACTTCAAGAACAAATTTACTACTTAAACAGGGGGGAAAAATGGCCTCTTATACCAGACAAACCACATCAGAGACTGGCAGCCACTCCAGCCGGTGGCAGAATACTTTTATACTAAGGAACTAATTACAATATTGTAGGTGTCTTCTATTTTACCTTTGTACGAACTTAAACTCAAAACCTAGTGATTAAAGAATCAAAACTCTTTTTACTAATACCAATGCATATTGATAACTACAATATTAATAGTTATTGACGAGTTTACTAAAGTTCTAATGGACCCTAATTACAATAGATCAGCCGTTAATTAACTACAATATAACAGCCGTTAATCATAAGAGATTAGCTATTAGCACTGTTTTCACAAACAAATTAAGAAAGTTATGGCATGATGCACTTACTATAACATATAGAGTATAAGTTATCAACTAGGATCTCCAGTTCTGTTGGCAAAAAGAAAAAACTATTATCTCTAGCTAGTTGGTTAGTTAATTAATTTGGATAGATCAAGAAGATTAGTTATATTATTTATTTATAATAAATACAGATTGGTTCTCTTGAAATACCATCATTCATTATAACTATCATTAGATAGAAACTCCTTATTCTATACAATGAATAGGGATACAGATATTTAGAGAAAAAATTACAAATTTGGAGATAAAGTGAATTGATGTGTTATATTTAAGATCAAATTCAAGCTCAACCGGCACATATATTAAGACTAGGTGTACTACAATATATATATAATAGTTATTAATTGTAAATGGTTAGTGATTACCCACTTTTTTTACCAACAAGTTTAAGAAAGTTATGAAGTAAGGTACTAACTACAGTCTACAGTATATTAGATATTAACTACATTATAATAACTACTGATTATAAAATATTAGAAATTATCCACTTTTCACAACAAATTTTAAAAGAGTTATGGTGTAAAGCACTTGCCACAACAAATTAGTTGCTCTAGTCTATAATATAAGATATATTTACTTATTTTAATTAAATATAGGAAGTTAGTTAATAGAGTAAATATCCTTTCTGGTCCCTGATAAAAAACACGGACCCAATTTTGGTCAATGACAAAAAAAGTCATTTTTAGTCCATAAAAAGAACGAATAAGGGTCGATTGGTGGACATTTTGATCCCTAACTAATTTCCAAAAGGTCCTTTTTAGTCTCATAAAAAGGACGAATAAGGGTCGGTTTTTTTGTCATGGACCAAAATAGGGTCCGTGTTTTTTGTCAGTGATCAGAAAGAGTATTTACTCTAGTTAATATAACATGTACAAGTATTTTTTAAAACAAGCCAGTCATCTTCTTTAATTTTCTTCTCCTCTCTCCTCTTTTATCATTGTTGAGAGAATATCAATAGAAAAAGTTGATAAATATAAAAACTTTGTCTTAAATTTAGAATCAATATCAACTCGCTAAATATGTCTTATATTAAAAATGTGAGGAGTATTAACAATGATATAACTTGATAAAAAAAATTAACAATGATATAACGGTTATTGACCATAATAGATTAGTGATTATACCCACTCTTCTCACCAAGCTAAGAAAGTTACGGTGCAAGACACTAACTATATATAACAAACTCCTAGTAATTAATTACAATATAATAGGCATAGCTACAGATTGTACCATACTATCGATTACCCACTCAGTTAAACCAACAATTTTAAGAAATTTATGGTGTAAATCCAAAGTCCTAACTATAACATATTAGTCATTATCTACCATATAATAGCTTTTGACTATAATATAGTAGCAATTACTAACTCTTCGCACCAAGTTTACAAAAAAAAAAAAAACTATTGTAAGCTACTTACTACAACAAATTGGTCATTAATTATAATATATTAGTAATAGATATTGACTAGCTATCACCAACTTTGCTAACAATATCCCACTTAGCAATTTGGCGATTAGTTCTTGTTTGGAATAACAATAAGAGCAATCAAAAACAGTTTTTTAATTATAATTTATGATATACGAGATAAATATGTAAAAGAAATTTTATCTTGATTTAAGTAAATAAACACTTTTAAAAATCTCAACTATTATCCCAAACAAACACGCCATTGGAGGGGCGTGGCTGCTGGAGGCAGGCAAATGTGGAATGTTATTTTTATTTTGATAATTTACTATGATATCATGTCAATACATTATTTTATTTTCCTTTTTTTTAAGAAAAAGTGAGAGATATTCAGTTTAAAATATATTTACATAACAAAATGGGCACATCCCTTGCAAGCCTTTTTTTATGTATATTTTTTATTAGCTAACAATTGTTTCCATCTAACTTTGAGATTATTGATCATCCTATCACAATTAGAATTCTCATGTTTAGAAATAACATCATTCTTAATTTTTCAACTTACATAAATATCTGCAATACATAGTCACTCTTATTTATCCCTTGAAGCTAAGACACAATTTATAATTTAATACTCCCTCCGGTCCTAATTATAAGACAACATTTGGGAGTTGGTTTTGGTCCTAATTATAAGACAACATTCTAATTTTTGTCAATTTCTTCCCAAGATACCCCTATTTTATTCTCTCAAGTGTATTTAGTTTTTGGTGAATATATGTATGTGGATGTGTAGACTCTTCCAATTAGTTAAACTTTTAGATATATATGTGTGTGTGTTTATATATGTATATATGTGTGTGTCTACACACAAATATATATAGACACACACACGCACACACATGTATGTGTATGTGTATACATATATGTATGTATGTGTGTGTCTACACACAAATATATTGTGTGTGTGTGTGTGTGTATACATATATGTATGTATGTGTGTATATACATGTGTGTCTATACACAAATATATTGAGACTCACACACATGTGTGTGTGTGCATATATGTATATCTGTGTGTGTATGTATGTACATATTAAACACACAAACACACACACACACATATATATATATATGTGTGTGTATGTATGTATATGTATGTATACACACACATATGTATATATAGCAAGACTACTATTTCAATTAAATAACGTGTGAAAAGGAAAATTTTAGGTTAGAGAGGTATGTGGTAGGAGCTATTGATTCACTTTTACTTATGTCATTTTAAATTTATATAAGGGTGTTTTAGGAAAAAATGTAAAATTAACTAAGTTAACTTCTTTCCTTAATCTCCACAAAATCTGTAACAACCAGAGTTTTCTAAAGCAGTATAAATTTTTTTTGTTTTTTCAAATATCATTTCAAAATGATCAGAGTAGTGCACCGGAGCGATTGAGTAACTGATATATATATTAAAATACCCATGGTAGCATGTCTTCTTTGTTTAAACAATGCAGACAAGAGTGTTTCAAAAGTATAACAGAAAGAAGTCTTCACCGCTACTCCTAGGCGTCCGCTTGTCCTTCTCTCGATCCTCGGTCCTCCCGAACTCGACGCTATGTTAAGAGCCGAGATCCAATTTACCACATTGGATCTCGGGTAATGATTAACCTCATGATTACATACATCATATATGTACAATGTACATTCATAGACTCTTGGCAACATTTACTATGGTCAGACATAGGATATACATAACAGATATGTATAACAATAACAATACAGTCGGATGATAGACAATAGTACAATCGGAGTACAGACAATAGTACAATCGGATGTACAGACAATAGTACAGTGGATGTACGAGACAATAGTACAATCAAAGTACAGAGCAATAGTACAATCGGAGTACGCACAATAGTACAATCTGAGTACGTGCATGACGGACAAGTGGCATGACAGACAATATACACATATGCATACAATAAACATCAGAGTTAAGGTTACCAGTACGCGAACGTACCTTCGTTGACGGATTATGGTATTTCTAGCACGTTTTAGCGCTTCCGCTACATAGGCTATTTTCTTCCCAAAATTTCGCCAGAACTTCGACGCATTTATGATTCTTGAAAATAAAGACTAAAATAGCCCTCCCATATGATACCCAAATCATAAAAAATAAAGACTATTCTAGCCTTACTAACTATTAAACTAAAGACTAAAAACTAAAGACCGAAAGACTTACCCGTTGAAGACTTCGGCTTTATGGCCTTGGTCTAACCGTTTTCCTCGATCGGTACCCGATTTGCGTGATTTCGGAGAAATCTCAAAATTCTGGATTTACAACTTTGAAGACAAGTTCTCACTTACTAGAAATGTCCAAGTTAACCTAAATTTTGGTTCCATACAGGGCATTCCGTGTTCACCAAGTTTCTCGAAAACGTGTCCTGGTCGCGTCTGGTTTCGTAACGCATTTCGAAATTATCAACTTCTTCGAAAAATTCACCGATTCCAAATATGTCAAAATAAATTCAAACTCATGCCTAGATGTTGAGTTAGAATTTATTTTCCTTATATCCAAAAATATACCTATATGCATTTTTCCCTATTTTGTTTTATTAGGAAATGCACCAACGACTTGAATTTTCTCCCTAAGAGTATAACGGAAGACAAAATTCCACCGATCATTATTTTTCCCGACTTTGGAAATCCCATTCCTAGATCTCTAGATAAGATCCGTTTCCTAATTTTTAAATCACTATTCATGCACTTTAATTATATTATAAAATAATAACACATGTGCCTAATTTAAACAAATATCATGATATTAAAATTTGATCTCATCTTCATTTGTTTGGACAATTTTCGGCTGCCCATAATTTGTTTGGATTTGTGAATATTTTTCCCCAATTAAATAATTATTTAATTATTAATTCAATTTTTATTTAAAAATTTCACAAAATTCTCTTATTGGTCCATTCTTGTATTTAGGCCTAAAAATACCTAAACTCAACTATTTTTCTCCAAAATTTCCAATTAACTAGTCAATATATTTTTACTAATTTTAAACCTTTCTCCACTAATTTTAGGGTTCCATATAATTATTCATGAATTTCCCTTACTTATGCTTAAGTAATTAGCTCAATATTACTTAATTACTCTTTTATCACTTGTTGATAATTTTCTTGTTTACATCACCTCATTTTCTTCATACTCTTGCATTAACATTAGCATTTCCATGCCTCTTTCATTATTCCATAATTTACGAGGGTATTATGGTCTTTTATTACTTTTTGAATATTCTTATACAATTTCTCCAAGTTTGTAATTTATTAAATTACCCTAATTAGAGATAACATACTCTCATTATTCAAATAATTATTTCACTGGCTTTTAGGATTTTTCACAATTTTCCTAAATCATTTATGTCCCTTAGGGGCATTTTGGTCATTTGGCACTTTGGCCCTTATATTCTCTAATTTTCCAAGGGATTTTCCCTTTTAATTCTCACAGTATTTTCCTTGGGAAAATAAGCTAATTATCATAAAAAGCTTGAGACCACATATTCACCTATTTTCAAGAGAAGTTACCCTAAGTCAGATTTTAGGGTATTACAAAATCGGTTAAATATGTCTTATAATTAGGACCGGAGGAGTATAACCTGACTCGTTCTTGAACATTATATGAGTATGACGAACACGCCCAAAAAAACCAAAGACCTCCTAATTTTTGTCCAATTCAGTTGATATTTTTATTTTAAGAATAAGTCAAATATTATCCTCATTTATTATTTTATTTTTCATTTCATTTTCATTAACAAGTCACTAAATATTGCCTTAATATATATATATATATATATATATATATATATATATATATATATATATATATATCCCCTATTATTCGTCATCAATAATCAATAAATCAATAATAAAGCATCATTCATATGTAATTGTTTACCTTTCATCAATGGCCGTAAAAGCAGCTACCTTATTTTAAGAAGCGTAGGCCTCATAATTCATACTTTCACTTTTGATTATTGTTGTTAAACTCACGAGTTAACTTTCTAAATTTATCCTTTTTACATTTTTACCTTACTAAATCAAGTCAAATAGCAGATAAACTAGTGTAAATTATAAACTCGGTTAAATTCATGAGTTTAACACCGAGTTTACCGTTTTTACTTTTTTAGCTTATCAAACTGTGTTAACTCATTCTTAAACTTATGTTAATTTTTTCGATTTGATCATGTTCAGCGACTTTATATATGAATTTTATGAAAATTTCTTTATTAAATATAAGAAATTATGAACGTTAATGGATTTAATTTCAATTATTTGGATTCAAAATATATTTAAATCAATTTTTTTATATTTCAACTATTTAATTATACACTATTACTACTTATTTAATGATAAAAACAAACTTTTATAAATTTACGATATGAGTTTATATCACTATCATGAATTTACTTAAACTCAAGAGTTTGACATTCTTGCTCCTCATTGAGAAATGAAAACCTAGAAAAAAATTGAAGTACTCATAAAAACATTAAATAATAATATAATGCACCTTCCACACCTCACAATATTGGATAGGTTATTGTGCCTACTCCTATTTTACCTACCTTTGCCTACCCCTCTCAATGCCTTTAGGTCATGATCTCATCCAACGGCAGATATTTGAGGAATATAATAAACCCTTTTACTCATTTCTCTCTTCCATTGCCTCCCTCCCTCTCCCCCTCTCTGGAGTTGCATTGTGGTGCAGATTTCTTTCTGAGATTCTGATTGTGAAATCCAAGCATGATTCAAATTAATTATGAAGAGATAAATTGAATAAGGATGTAGGATTTCTCGGGCTATTATCTCTTTCAGGAAACCCTAATGGAAAGATTGGAGAAAAGAAATTGAAAAGATCAAAGATCAGTAGCCATAGCCCAATTTGCTGTTGCATCTAATCAAAATACCATTTTAATTTTATTTATTTATGAGAGGGGTATGCATTAACAATCCAAGGGTCTTCAAATGCTCGTCGTCCAAAACCTTCGTTCGTTGCCAGTTTTGAAGCTGTCACCACAAAACTTTTTGCCTTCATCGTTATTTTTGTCATACCCAACCCACTTCATTGATTCCGTTAAAATGGTGGCAACAGTTGTTGAACTAGAGAGATGGGTTTTCCGATGAAGAATTTGGGGACGAGTTCGTATAGAGGAGAGAGAGAAAGAGGATGGGGCGGTGGGAGAGAGGAAGAAAAGGGTTTATTATATTCCTTAAATCTCTGCCGTTGGATGAGATCATGATCTAATGGCATTGAGAGGGGTAGACAAATGTAGGTAAAATAGGAGTAGGCACAATAACCTATCCCCACAATATTTTATCCATACTTGGCATAAATTTGCACAAAACCTCAAAACACGGCTCATAAAATTTCATTAAAGCTCACAAACATTATTTCACAACATCACGCTAACACTACATGTGTCGCAGACAAGGCATCTGCAATCACATGACCCCTTCTGCTCAAACATTAATCACATCATGTATCGTACAAAGCCGTCACATTAATATTTATTTATTTTTTGGGTACAGCCGTCACATTAATATTAATATCCCATAACTTTTTCTGGTACCATAACTCACAATGGTTTGCAGTCACAATCTGAAGCGTCGGTGTTCTGTTTTGTGTTTGGACTTCATGCTTCAATTTATATTTTGTATTTACAAAGTTATCTTATACTAGGCCTTATGTTTTAGTTTGGGTATATTTATAAGATATCTTTTGGAGATATCTAAATATCTAATGTATTTTTTTATTTTTACGCTTTGTATTGGTTACGCTATCTTGTAAAAGTTGAATGTTTTTATATACTATCTTTGATTTTTAATATAAGAGATAATGGATTAATATGAGTAGATTAAAGATGTTAGTTATATTAGTTATTCATAATAAATATATGTTGGTTTTCTTAGAATACTATTAATTTCAAAAGCATGGTGGAATTATAGGACGGTGAATATTAAATATTTACATACATGTGTGTGTATTTTTATTTTTAATTTATTAAGTGTTTGTGAATAAAATTACAAGATTGAGTAGTTTAGCCTTGTTCCCTTTTCCTGATTGACTTGCATTACAAGTAATCCTTTTCCAATTGACTTTTTTTTTTTTTGAGATATTAACAAATCTAAATAAATTATTTTAAAGTATTTATATTTATTTTTTTATTTAAACTAATTTATTTGACTCATAAAATGATCTATTTTTTAATGATACACAATATATGTTATAATTAAATAATTTATTTAGTTTTTTAATATGTCCATAAAAAGTTAACTGGTTTTATATTAAGTAGCAGATGAATGAAGTAATAACTTCTTAATTTTTTTTTTTGTTAAAAAAAGTTTTGTAGGGGTTCGACATCAGTCCCCCACTAAGGCCAGGGCACGGCCCCAGGCTCTATGAGCACTTACTGGGGACTTACGAGATCACCTACCAAAGAAGTCCCAGCGACGGCAGAGGGGATCGAACCCACGACCCAAGGACCTAATCCTGGATCCCTTACTATCTATACCAACTCACATTAGCAATAACTTCTTAATTTATTTGACTAGCTTACAGGATGCTACAGAGTTACAGTATTTTATAGGGTTGATCAAAAAACTCGTGGTCTGGTTGGTCCGGCCCGGTCCGGTCTGACCCAACCCGAATTGTCCTGGACCAAAATTGGTCCAGGACAATTTGACCGGACCGGACCGGACCAAACAAATCGGGTTGGATCGACCTCGTTTTTAATTTATAGAAATCACTTTTCACTAAGTCACTTATTATTACTTTTGGAAATCAAGTGAAACTAGAGCTAAAATATTGTCTCCCAAGAAGGCAAAAAAAAAAAAAAAGGAAAAAAATATTGGAAAAAAAAAAAAAAAATCTGATCGCTGGACTGGTCTAGTCCAGCCAGTATTCGGTCCGGTCCAGCCCGAGCTCGGCCGGTACTGACTCGACCGGACCTCGGGCTGAATTTTCCAGCCCGAGGTAAAATCGGGCTAGACCTCGGATTACCCTCCAACCCGGTCTAGCCCGGTCCATGATCATCCCTAGTATTTTATAGTTAACCAAGTTTGTTTGGTAACGATCAGGTGTCTAAAAAAAATAATTTCAAAGATAAAACAATTAATTTTGTAAATGGGATTTCTTCAAATTCCTCGATTTTTATCTTATTTATTTTTTGGTTTTTACAAATAATAATTGGACAAGGGGAAAAGCTAACTGTTAACTGTAACCGGTAAAAACCAAAGGATCATCATATCTTTGGCAGTTTGACGCGTTCAACTCTTTAGAATTGCCGATGACACTGTTCTTTCTTCCTC
Organism: Acacia pycnantha; assembly: GCA_025563575.1. NCBI lineage: Eukaryota > Viridiplantae > Streptophyta > Magnoliopsida > Fabales > Fabaceae > Acacia > Acacia pycnantha. The sequence goes on along the minus strand of JAMWYP010000018.1, from coordinate 4,144,525 downwards.
TTGTTTCCAAAAAAGATCCCATCTTTACAAGTAATCTCCCTCCCTCTCTCTCTCTCTGTGGAGCGCTTTGAAGCTTTCTTTCTCTTCGATGTCTTTTCTTTTCTCTTTCCTCATAACGCCGTTAGAACCGGTCTATCTATCCATTTCTTCCAGCAGTCCCTACTCCCTACCCTTTTCATTCATTTTCAGCGCTTTACTACCCTCCTTTTTCTGCTTTCTCATCTCTCCCTAGGGTTTGAATCTTCCTTATTCCTAAAATTCCCTCTCTTTCTCTCATCATTCGTTTCCCTGTTTCGAAGAATCTCTCATTCTTCATGACCTCTACTTCTGTGAAGAACAAAATGATGCCCCCCGGTCTCGTCTCCAATCTTCAACAGGTGCTGCTCAGCAGGAAAGGAGCCGATGAAGGCGACCAATCAGAGAATGGTGCTGAAACTGCCGAACCTTCTTCTTCTACTCCCGGGCCTGATTCCGCGGAGCTCATGGATAGTTCGAAGCCTATTGTCCTGATCACCAATAGTGAAGGAATTGAGTCCCCTGGCCTTACCTACCTGGTTGAAGCTCTCGTTCACGAAGGCCTCTACAATGTTCATATTTGCGCTCCTCAATCGTGGGTTTCATCCCCCTAATCTTGATTTATTTGTCAATCTAATGTGCCATTTATCTACCTTGGTTTTCTTATTTGCGTTCTTGGGAGTTTGTGGGACTATTTGCTCGATTGACATTCTGTTTCTCTTCGTAGACATCTCTACTTTTCGGATTCTGGGTTCTCTCTATATAGTTTTTGTTATTTCGTTTTAAATGTATTTTGAATATCTTGTCATTACATTCAATTCTTGAAATTTTCTATTCCATCTCTTTTTTGCCACCTAATCTGGGTTATCTTTGTAATTTGATAATGTCTAAATGGTTGTTTTAGGGACAAATCAGCTGCAGGGCACTCTGTAACGCTCAGAGAAACGGTGGAAGTGAGTTCTGCTCAAATTGATGGTGCCATTGCGTTTGAGATTTCAGGTATGACTTAACTTGTATTTATTTATTTTTAGTTCTTTTAGGGCTCTCATACCATGATGTCTGTTATTCAAAATTCATACAGGGTTTTGTGATCGGATTCTATTCTCTTAACGTTTGAATTTACTTAAGATCAACATATTTTAACGAATATAGCTTATTTGATCGTTGATGTGGTTGGTTGTTGACCAACGAAAAGCACGGGAAAAAGCCTTTCGCAGTTGCCGCCTATATTTCGATATAAAAAAAAGGACAAAGCGCTGTTCACGTTACAGCTACTGTGTTGACTGTAACTACACTACGATAATTCAGTTGAGGGATAAAAACCTCCCGGGTAAACTCCTTGCTTGTTTGCCTACTCTTGCCAGGGGCGTCTTCAATCCTCCAGTTCTATTATTACAGCGCATCGCCTCTCTGTGCTGACTAGCCTCCGCACATATCATCATTACAATATCATGTGAAATCAGAGCCTAAATGAATTGGGTTCACTGGCCTGAATCTTTGTACAGAAAAATTTTAAATTTGTAATAGTGATACCAATGATTTGACATCAATACATCTAGCTGTTATTTTTTTTTTTTTATTGAAAGATAGTAGTTCTTATATTATTATTTTCAAATGGGCATAATCTTTTATGTGTAGGTTTATCATTCTAGTTGCAGATTGTTGATATTCTTTTATATTTTATCATCAGGAACTCCTGTGGATTGTGTTTCACTAGCTTTATCAGGGGCGTTGTTTTCATGGACAAAGCCTATGCTGGTTAGCTCTTACCTTCTACATCTGATGATATAATGCGCACACTTATCGTCATAAGCTAAGTGATTATAATTTAATATAAATTTCAGGTTATTAGTGGAATTAATAGGGGGTCAAGCTGTGGTCATCACATGTAAGTTTATCTTGTCTCATACTTGACAAATGGTGTGTATGTATATCCTTTTCCTTTGGAACTTTAGCTCTAAGGTAGTGATCTAAGTTTATGTCATGTTTTAAATACTCCAGGTTCTACTCAGGTGTTGTTGCTGGAGCTAGAGAGGCATTACTTTGTGATGTACCATCACTGTCAATATCATTGAATTGGTGTGTTCAAGAATTTTTTTTTTTCCTTCCTAGGTTATATGTAGTCTGAACTGCATTTTCCTATCAGAGATTATAAAAAAAGATATCATGTCCTGTTGTAGGAAGAAGGATGAAAGTCAAGAAACAGATTTCAAGGACGCAGTAGCAGTCTGTTTACCAGTAATAAAGGCAGCTGTGAGGGATATTGAAAAGGGAACTTTCCCCAAAAGCTGCTTTTTGAATATAGAAATCCCAACATCCCCTCTGGGTAACAAGGTCTGCGGGTTTTATCATGATATGGATAATTTTATTATGAAAATTTCATACTTTTGGTTTTGGGCCATATGTTGTATTTTACCTTTCTGGTTGAGATCATTGCTTGAAAGTGAACTTTCATTCTATGCATGGTTATTGCCTGTTATCATTATTTGCATCTGGGTTATGTTTGTAATAATTTTAGTCAAAACATGAGTTTTTTTTATTTAATTTTCACTTTGGAGCTTTTGCTGCTGTTAACAAATAAATTTTTGTATTCTCAAACTTCTCCTCAGTTACCATATGATGTTTGTATGGATCCCTGTTAAGTTATCAATTGCAATATATCCCAATTCTCAACATGATTATTTGCTTGAACCTTCAAGATGTGGCAGAAGAGGCTTTAGACTGTTCCCAAGAAATCAGCAATGCAATAATATATGGATGTTATTCTTGTGTTATTTTGAAGCTCATGCTGCTGTTAGCAAAAGCGTGATAAAGATTAAAGAAGCTAATGCATTATGTATCCTCATTATTTGTCACTGATGTTGAAATAATCTTATAAGCTCTGATCGAAAGTTAAGGTACAATAGTCGAGGAGTACCTAATACATGGAAGTTGTTTTTCTCAAGTTATGGTCTTCTAGATGACTTCTTGAGTAAAGGTTTTTTTATTTATTTTATTTTTTATTTTATTAATAATTAAATGTAGAAATGGGGTTATCATTCAACATCCACAATTTAAGCTAAACCTGGGTATTTGGATATCAGAACACTGATTTTGTGAGCAAGACCAAAAATAATTATATATCCTCTGAATATTATAAGCTCTGTCGAACCTATAGCACTAGTGGATGAAATTCTAGGAAATTTGCTGCTCTTAGAGTAGTATATTGGTAGACATTGATCTGCTGATACTATGTGATGATGATACAGTTACCTTCAGCTTCAATCAAGCTAATAGACATTTAGCTCTGCCTTAGCTGTTCATTTTGACTTCAGATCTATCAAATTTGAGATTCTTGGGAGAAATGCTCCACATAACTGTTTCAAGGGCTATTATTTACTCTGTATACTTATGTTCATTCTTGACGGATTGATCTGGCAAATTCCTGCTAAATTTCATCTTTTGATCTATACAGCTTGAACATAATATCTTGTTCATCCTGTTTTTGATTCAAAAGGTCATGGCTACTCTTTCTTCTTTGTATTTTTTGTAATGGAGTAATATTATTGTTAACCCATGTTCCATGTGAGTGTTTGGGAACCCCAAAAACCGTGGTTTCAGAAGCACTTTTCCATAAGTTGAGATAAAGCTCATCTCATATACTTACCTCGTAAATCATAAAACTATTCTTCAAAAGCTAATCCAAACACTTAGTCTTTTCCAGCTAGCAATTTTTTGTTCTTAGATTCAATTCACTCAAGTTCATGGTTTTACATGGATTTTTTTATTTGCTTGCTTGGCAGGGTTTCAAATTGACCAAGCAAAGTATGTGGAGATCCACTCTAAATTGGCAAGCCGTTTCAGGTAGTCGCCACCCTCCTGCTCATCACATGGCTAATCAACAAGGCCTTGGCCTTCAGCTTGCACAGCTTGGCCGAGATGCCTCTGCTGCTGTGAGTATCCTACTTAGTTATTATTATGTGTTGTAATTATCTTGAGGGATTGTTGTGCATCCATTGATGATAATATCTGAAAATCTCTTGTCTTGGTTACTTCAGGGTGCAGCTCGCCGATTGACTACACAGAAAAAGAATTTGGAGGTTGTTGAATCAGTTGGAGCTGCGGGAAAAGCTAATTTCAGCAGAGTGAAGAAATATTTCAGATTAGAGGTAAATAGGAGGGAGAAAAAAACAAAATCCCTTATTAAAATTAGCTTCTTCACTATGGGAGGATCCTTTTATTGTGATCCTGATCTGTTTTTCTGTGCTTAGTCTGAAAAATATCAATTAGTAAGTATAAAAAAGAATATCAATTAGTAAGAATTTATTCCAGGGATGTATAATTGTTTTCTTTGATGAGGGAAATCTTTGAAAAATTCATTTGAAGTATGGTCTTCGAAATGTTAATCTTTACATCACATTCGATTCAGGCAGTATTTCAACTTGGTGCATTTTCTTGTTTTAATGGCAATTAATTTATGTCTAACTTGTTTGTAGAAGTTAGCTTAGTCTTACACTACTTGTATCCGCAGTTTTCAGAAAAGCAGCATGAAGATATAGAAGATGATCTGGATTATAGAGCACTTGAAAGTGGATTTGTAAGTGTTGGCATTGGACTATCTTGAATTGTTTAACCAAATTCTACAAATAAAATCTATAGCAAGTCAATGATATGTTTTAGAGACAATGGACATAAGGAGACCTCGTCTTAAAAAACTATGATGGCCAAACAAAAGAAGTTTAAAACTATATTTTCTCTTTTATATTCATATATTTTACTCTGATTATTACATTTGTTTTGGGGAAACAGGTTGCAGTAACCCCACTCTCACTTTCTGCTCATACTGAATCGGATATCCAAACGGCAGCTTCTGATTGGATCTCTACTGTGCTTCCAAGTGAACAATGAAAACCTGAGAAAGTCCTGTACATTTGAGAGTTAATGATAATTCTTTCTTTATTCTTGTTTTCATCATTTTTTTGAAAAGCAAAGATGGAAGGAGGAATCAATAGTCACACCAATTCAGTAGTTGGATTTCAATCCGCACAACTATTTTTCGTGTATAATTTTTTTTAAACCTTTTCATCGTCTTCATTGTTTCTGCTTCTTTGATCTCATGTTGTTTCTTATGTGAAGCAAATGCTTCTTGTAATCGGTAAGGCATATTTTGAAAATGCCATTTCGTCTTCTTGTAAGTTATTAGTAGCAACACTGATGCAGCTGTAATTTTCAATATAATTATCTGTTTGAATATAGTTAGACTTGGATTGGTGGTTTATTAGAATGTGCCTATGGCTATGAGGAATAAAATCTTATGATAATGACAGACTGAGTTCAGAAAATTCAACCCCATTTGCCATTAGTTATAATGGACAAATATCACCCAGAACAAACATTAAGGCATGCGGTAATTGGGATAAAGTATGATTTGTGTAGGGTTAATGAGCAATTTTACACATGAGCTTTTCCCCCGGGAGCGCCCAGCATCACGAGCTTTTTTCTGGAGTAAAAGTACATACGTGGTTACGTTTTGGGAGCGCCCAGCACCACGACAGTTAGTTGACCGTTAGTCAACCGTTAACTTGGATGGAACGCTGACGTGGCGTGACGTGGCGCTTATTTGGACTGACACGCTGACATGGACACTGACGTGGATGCTGACGTGGACGCTGATGGTAGGAAAAAAAGAAAATTACCATTTTGCCCCTTAGTTTTAAATGAAAATTACCTTTTTGCCCTTAGTTTTAAATGAAAATTACCCTTTTGCCCTTAGTTTTAAATAATAAAAAACTAAAAATACCCCTTCCACCACCGGCCCCACCACCGCCAGCTGGCGGCGGCTGACCACCACCGCCACGGCGGCGGCCGGCGGTGGTCGGCCGGCGGTGGTGGGGCCCACCAAGGAGGGGTATTTTTAGTTTTTAAAAAAAAACTTAGGGCGAAAGTGTAATTTCACCCAAGTTACTGTTCATTTCCATCCAACTTAACAGTTGACTAACGTCAACTAACTGCCGTGGTGCTGGGCGCTCCCAAAACGTAACCACGTGTGTACTTTTCCTCCAGAAAAAAGTTCGTGGTGCTGGGCGCTCCTGGGGGAAAAGCTCATGTGTAAAATTGCTCCTTAACCCATTTGTGTATTTTAAGATACATAATAAAGATAAAAATATGATGAAGTAAAACTATTATAAATATTAACATTTTTGTTCACCATTTAATGCGGTTCATCTGTAGCCAAAAAAAAAAAACTAAATCCAAACCCCTTAAGAAACCAGTAAAGTTGAAACTTGAAAGATCAAAGCTTTAAGGTATGTTTGGTTTGAGGGAAGGGGAGGGGGGAGAAAAAAAAGGAGGGGAGAGGAAAACTTGTGGGCCCCACTACACTCAATTTTGAAATTTTTTTTCCCTCCTCTCCTTTTTTTTTTTTTCTCTCCCCTTCCCTTCCCTCCCCTCACCTCCCCTCCCCTCAAACCAAACATACCCTTAAACTTTGAAGCCCACTCCGATTCCACGATCAGGTAAGAAAAAAACAACTACGAGAGGTGGGACCGGGCCCAAGAACTCTTCCTCTCTGTTGTGCTCTGGTTCTCTAGGCTAGGGTTCAGGGGAAAACTCAGAAATTTCAGTGAGAAAGATGGCATCGAAAGGCCTTTTACAAAATGGAACTTCTTTGTTGAAGCGGCTTTCAAACTCGTTGCTTCACCGAAGTTTGCATTCGAATCACCAAACTGTGTCACCTGCCCCTGAAATCGCTACCAAGCTATTCCCTTCACTCTCCAAGCTCCCTACTTCTTTACACCTTCCACAAAATGAGGCCGAATCGCTGAATAAGTTCGCCCCTGAAAGGTTCCTGTACCCTTGTGGCCTTCCCTCTCTTCCATTCTTCTTACCTGATGGTACGCTTGCATTCTTTGATGCTATTAGTTATGTTTATTTGTTGGGAATGTTGAGTAACGTGCAAAAGATTCTGCTTTTTCTCTTTTCTTTTTCAAATTCAATTTAATTTTATGGTTCTTACGGTGAAAATGGAGGTGAAGGTGGTGTACGGAATGCTTTTGATCTGATCTTGCCAATTTGTTCCGCTAATGCCTTTATTCTATCCAACATTTTGATCACTAGTTGTCTATGAGATGATTTTATGATGAGTTTGTTTTTCTAGTTTAATTTCTGTATGGTTTGGCGAGGGGTATACTTGTGGTCTTTAGTATTCAAGAACGCAAAACTTTTCCCTTGATTGTGCTTGTTATGACTTAAGGTTAGTTTTGCAACAAATAAATGTGAAATGAAGGTAGGTAGTGTGAGACAGAAATGAAAGCAAATGACAGCGAAATTTGTTTCTGTGAAAATCAGAGAGAAAGACAGGATGGTGAAGAACTCGGTGAAGACTGTCTTAACAATTTTGACTTCTCTAAATTCTCTGTGATATCATCCCGTAGCATTCTTCCTCAAATCAAACTTAGTTGATCGAGCTATGCTCTGCCGTTTTCTTCTTTTGAACTGAAAGAGTTGTAGCTTTCGGCTTTTAGTTTCTTTCTGAGCTAAATGTCTCACTTCTGCCTGCTCCTCTTGATCTGAAAGAGTAGTGGTTGACCAATAACTGCATGAATGCTCTTTTCCAAATGTTGTCTGCAAGCTGCTATTGATATCTATGACGCTATATACCTGCCAACCTGGGAATGAGATGATGTACTGTTTATATATGATAGGCGGTTGAGCTTTTCTCTATCAATCTGTTTTCTTCTCTTCTTTTCCTTTTCCTTCTTGAGTAAATTGTTTTCATTGCTCTGCAGGGGATGCTTCTTCATCAGAGAACCCAATGCTTTTTTTCCCCAAAAGGACATTCCAACCTAGCCTTATCCGGCGAAAGAGGAATCATGGTTTTTTTGCTCGGTAACAATCTCATCTGTTGACATATTTGTCTCCACTTATCCTATAACAAGAGGGAAGAAGACTGATAAACTCTTATGTTCCTTTCTTCTACCTGAGTGTAAAATGAGAGGACCGTAGAAGTCTTGTTGATAACATCATCACTAGACACTTTGACGTATGAGTAACATGGAAGTTTATCTAGCGTAGGCAAACATTTTGCATGAACAAAATTACTAAACTATGCCTGTATGAGATATGGTTTGTCGCTTGGATTATGACATTGAGCATCACTTCCTTTAGTGCCTACGGCTGTAGATTAGGTTTCTCTCCCTGTAGCAGTGAGAAGTTGATACCGCCGGCATAACGTAATTTGAGAAAAAAATTTATGGCTGAAAATGGAGCATCAAACTACAGAACTATGACCTGGCAAACTGAGTAGGTGCCATAAAGCCCAACGATGGGTCTGCTTCCTCACCTTTACAAAATGGTCATCACACACTCATTGAGCACTTAGTTGTAAAGAAGGACAAAACTGTAATTTCTATGCATCACGGACGTCAATAATATTCATGTTACTTTTTTTTTGGGGGGGGGGGGGACTGTGGTTTTTTTTTTTTTTTTTTTTTTTTTTGCTAAAAAATTTTAGGAAAGGGGTCGGGCTTACCCACAATCCAAGGGCAGGCGCTTGAAGCCCAAATCCGCAGGCATACCGGACAGAGAGTACACATGCCTCCACCTCTACCGGCGTTTCCACCGCTTCCTAGACCCCTAGGATGCCTCCCCCAGCGCCTTGACCAACGTAGGGATCGAACCCCCTCCCTTGAGGTGAGGAAGTCCGACCCCCTTGCCAGTTGAAACCAAGGACGAGGGGTGGACTGTGGTTATTATATGACATGATATTCCTTTCAAATGAGCAGGAAGGCAACCAAGGGTGGCAGAAGAGTCATTGCTCGAAGAATAGCAAAAGGACGGTCAAGGATTACAGCTTAGTACCGTAGAATCTGGTGCTGAATATTCACTCCGAGATATTTGATGGGAAACTATGCTTGCAGTTTGTCGTGCAATATTTTAGGGATATATGATGTATCGAGTTTTTTTGTAGATTCAGTTCATAATCCAATATGCACGATGGAGATTCTTGTCAGTTACAAATTCTTATGCATTTTAGCTTTTCTAATGCTTACTTTCAAGTCTAGTGGGCACCGCAAATGACTCATTTTGCCCCAACCAAGTTGCTAAGAATGATATATATATATATATATATATATATTACTCTTTTTAAATGGTGGCAAAGTGTACAACCCTTAGGCACCAAAGCGGGGTCTCTCCCAGTGAAGTTTTTTACATTCACATGGGTTTGAAACCGAGACCTCTTATTTAAGCGACTAGAACCCCTTCTATTTAGGCCAATTTCCGCTAGTGCAAAGAATGATACTTGAGTTCTACATTGAAAGGATGAGATTAATATTTGAGCCTAAGCTTGCCAATTTCATGTACTGGGTCTTGAGGCAGCCTTGAGTTGAAAGGACTATGTGGAGAATTGGGGTCCCAATAAAAATTAAATCCAAGAGATGCAGTATAGGGCAACTCTAGGGTTCATTATCTTTCTCTAGGAGCCTTTTATTGAATCATAGATGACCTAAATGACATGACAGAGAGCACAATATTGACAAGGGAATGGTTGTGTTTAAAAAAAAAAAACTTTTTTATACTACCTCATGTCCTAATTATAGGATATTTAAACGAGTTTGGGGAGATTAAAGAAAAAAGTTAAATTAAAACCAAAACTAACTCCTAAATGTTATCTTATAATTAAGACGGGAGGGAGTATAATGAACTAGTGGATATGAGAATGGATGTGTAATCTCTTGAGAATGGTTTGATAGGCTATCTTAGTTTAATATAATTTGTTCCTTGAGAGAATCAAATTATTCCCTCCGGTCATAAACATAAGATAAAATTGACATTTTTAGAGATATTAATAAAACTAATTAAATTATTTTAAAATATTTCCATTTATCATTTTTTCTTCAAACTATTTTGTCAAACATATAAACTAATATATAGTCTAATAATACACCACATATAATATGATTACGTAACTTATTTAGCTTCCTTAATCTCTTTTAAAAAAGTCATCTACACCTTATATTTAGTATCTAGTATCGGAAGGTGTAACTATATTATCCTACACTAGTAGAGTCATGGGGCCAAACAGATATGTGACTCAATATTGATGACTCAACTATGTAAGCATCTAACAACAGAAGCACAAGTCTTCAACCTCAAGAATCGCGAATACACTTAGGAAAACAAAACAGGAAGGTCTAGTTCTAAAATGCAAAACTCACAGTTTCCGCATTCTATAGAATTCGCATGTTTGCCGCGTGTATGTTCGCCACGACGAACAAGATGAAATTGGGTTTCTGAATTATGGGCCCCATGTTCCTCCTTGTGTGAGCCTTGCTTTGTCATTCTTACATTGTTGTTCGGAAGTTTTCCAACCTTCACTTTACTTTAGTTAGGATTTTAACTTCTGGTAATCAATTTTTCATATTCAATTGCTCTTCTTCCCTTCACTTTGGTTTTTGGTTTTCATACGTGAAGTATAGCTCTACCAACTTGCAAATTTTTTTGGGTTTTTATTTTCTTTAATGTTGAAAATCGCTTGGGTAGGTAGTTATTAATTCTTTATTCTTTCCAATTTGATTCAGTTCGTTCGTCAAAATCACATTTGACTGTTGTAAACTTGTTATTGTAAAATGATGTGTATTGATATCTCATATTAGTATTCTTCTTCTATGATCACAATGAGCTCATTTTATAATTTTCACTGATAAATAGTGCAGAATTGACCTTAGAAGCTGTGCATGCTGCAATAGCAGGAGGAGGCATTTCAGTTGTGAGTTTTCTTCTGATTTTCTTTTCTTCAAATAATTTTTCACAGCATTTTTTTAGCTTTTACTCCCTCTGATTTTCATTATAAGGAACCAACTAACAATTCTCACAAACCAATAAAAACAGTTAAAGTTAATAAAGTTGTCTTATAATTTAAGTAACTTCCAATATTACCCATACTAATTGCCCTAAACTCTAATATTATATTAATTATTACTCTCACCCACTACATTTATTAATTATGGGCATACATGAAAAAAAAATGCTTTGAAAACAAGCAAGTTCTTTATAAAAAGGACCAAATACAATTGCTAGTTGATGTCTTATAATAAGGACCAAAGGAAGTAGCTTTTAAGCTAAACAAATTATATAATCATTAAATAGCTTTTAGTTTTTTTTTTTTATTTTATTTTAAAAAAAACTCTTTTTTTAGCTTTAGCTTAAAAGTAGCTTTTAGTTTAAAAAAGAGAGCATTCAAACAGGCTCTTAAGTGCAAGCGTGAAAAATCAAAGCTCCAAAGATTTAATCAATAATAGAGTAATTGCAAGTGCAAGTGCAACTTATAAGACTAAAATGCCCTTTTAACCTAATTTCTATGCAATCACTCTTTAACCCAAATTATCTATAAATTATGAAATAATGACCCAAACACATACTAGTTACCCCAAAATGGCATTTGAAATGCTATACAAAATACAGTTCCATCAAGCCTTCCATCCCAATATTACATAACGGCGTTATCATAGAGGTAGCTTTTCATCATGGCATTCTTACGTGGGACTTTTGTGTCTTGTTTTGTCAATCTGATAAATGACCTTTCAAGCTATGAATCTCCTTAAAGTTCATGAAGTTGAACCTTGAGCATGTATGAACAAGGAAACCTTTATCAGATCCCATATTCTTCAACTAGTGAAGTCTTACTTTGTGAAGCACTCTTTGTTGAACCAGGTGACGATATTGGCTTTGCCCACATACAACTGTCTAATAGAAGGGCCAACAATGGCGTGTCCCGATGAGTATGAGCTTTTGGAATAATACTTGAAAAGTTTTTTTTTAAACAAAAAAATAATTATCTAATATCTGGTATTGTTATATCATATTCAAGTATATTCCTGGGCTCAATTGAAAATAATTTTTTCCATTGACAAAGTACGAATTCTCAATTTTACTCTAAGGAAATTAAGCCTATATATTCTACATGATCATAATTGATTCAAAAGCTAATTCTTTATTTAAATTGTAGAGTTCAAGGTTCTTATAGTGCTTGGCATAACTATTCCTTTCTTTAATTATGAAATGGGATTGAAATTGAGGTTCATATCTGAAACGGATCATAATTCACAACAACCCCTAGAAGATGTGAATTTTATATTTTTCCATGAGTCCTATTGAAACCAAGAAATATAGGCCTGCCTGCGTTTAAATGTATATGCAAGTCATGATCCAGTGTGAAAGATCCGATAAAGCAATAGCAGCTTACAGTATATAATATGATTGAACCTCATCAAGGCTTGTGATGTTACAAAGTCAAATGAGAAAAGATGGTGTTAATTTCTCATATCTCCTTTTGGCTGTAATAACGTACTGAAACCCTACCCACTGTTTGAAGGGAAAAAAAGTGTGATGAAGAAGACGAAGATGGGCCATGAGAAATGGAAAAGGGACTTTTGAAGATTCCTCAATGTGGAAACTGATTGGAATGCTGGAAAAGGGCCAACTTTGAGTGATGAAGCTTTGTCGATTAAAATCCAAAGAAGATTGTCTCAGACACACAATATATAGTAGTCCATCACCTCCAAAATTCTGGGCCCTTCCATTATTGAAGCTTACGTGTACTTACCTTACCTTGCTGGCTCTTAACTCAATCTCACCATTAGCCCTTTCTTTTTTTCTGATAGATCTTCACACACAATCAATCTTCTGCAATTACAAAAGTTACTGTGTATGTGTATAACATATTCAAGGACATAAAGAAAAGAAAAGAAAAGAGGATATATAGTCATAGTTTCTTTTTAATGTTATTCTCTATTTAAATGGATGATTATATATATATCCCAAAATGTCTACTAAATTAGCAAAACGATGAATAGGTATCGGGTAGGAATATGAGTTTTTTGAAGTTTGAGTATTGATAACTTGAGTATAATAATTAGCAACTTAGGTATAGAGATTGACAACTTGAGCTCTCCAAGTTGTCACGGTGCCCTAGTTGTTAATTGGTATTCTTAAGTTATCATTGTCAATGTCTACCCAAGTTGCTAATTCTTATATTCAAGTTGTCAACACCAAAACTTTAAAATCTCATGTTCCTACTAGATTTTTTATTTATCTATTTGTTAATTTAGCAGACATTTTGGAGTTTTTGTAATTCAAATGGTTTATATATATATACACACCAAAGATTTAGTTTTCTTTCTCGTTGATTGATTGAAGTAATTATCAAAGCACATGGTTTTATCATTTTTTTAAGAAAAAATATATAAAAGGAAAGGGAATGGTGGGGGCCGGGAAAGGACATTATCTTTTCCTTTGATTTGTTTCTTTCACAAGCTGGAAATGACTCTTTGTTTTGCGTTCTTTTTTCAAAAGTTGAACCAATTTATAAGCAAAAGACGTATTTTTCTCTGATGGGATGGACAATTTAAGAAAGTCAATGCATGCAGAGGTAATTTAATTTTGAAGCTGATATATTCTTTGAAATAAATAAATTAATGTTGATGATACAATTATATAATTTCTAGTTTCATATGTTGACATTAATTCAATATTGATTTCCAAGGATAATAGTTATTAAAAGTGTTATTATAGTTAGCTTTACCACTGTTGTTTTTCCTAGACTCGTTTTTTTACTGTTGAATCATCATAAGCTCATAATCTCACCAAACAATTCCGAGGAATCTTTACCACACCTTCAATCGCAAGAAAGTTCTATATTGGTAATGGTACGATACAACTTTTGAAATAATTAAAGTATGCTATGCGACAAAATGGCCGGTACAACAATTTGCTAGCCCTTTCGGTTTTTGATTTTAAGGGCACCTTGTCCTCCAGTGCCTCTTCAAGTTAACCCTTATTTGTGAGAGAGAGAGAGCATATATATATATATATATATATATATATATATATAGAGCACACTTTTATGATATATATGATTCGTATATAAATATATAGTGCTTTTACAAGAGAAATTATGACTCTGAAATATACTTTTAGGTGACAAACACTAAAGAAGCAAGAGAGACATGCATATTTATGGAACATGAGTAAGCACTACTTATGGAAGAGACTGAGTATAGAGGACTATAATGTTCACTACAAAAGATGTAACTGATCAAGACAAGTTCTATGATATAATATTCATAAATAAGTACATCAAATGATGAGATTCACGTATATATAGATAAACATCAAAGGGATATAAAACTACATTTGACTCAGTCAAACATAATCTCAATATACTCCAAAGATTCTTAATCACTTCAATACTCAAACACTTATGAGTTAAAACTAAGATAACTAGCTACTTACAAGATATGTTTTTGAGTTTAAAACTAGTTTGATTTCATATATAATCTTGATTTATATATATTAATTGACTTTCCCAAAGTTCTCTTATATTACTTTAATTCTCAAGAGTATCATTTTGTTTCAACCCATGATAATCCTTTCAGATTGTACATAGGTTTGAAACAAAATGATAGTCTTGAGAATTAAACTAATATAAGAGAACTTGGGGGAAGTCAGTTAATATATATATCAAGATTATGTATGGAATCAAACTAAGTTTTACCTCAAAAGCATATCTTGTAAGAAGCTAGTTATCTTCATGGCCCCCAACATGAAGGAAAACTAGGGGTATTTGTGACAACTTGATTGTTTGATGATAACGATGATGAGGACGACGAGGACAAGGACGATGATAATGGCAATGACGATATGATGGCATCTATGAACTCCATGTGATTTGCTGCCAGGTCAGGCATTTGACTTTGATCTTGTGGTGGATAACCAAAACCACCAGAAGATGGGTAGCTGTGAATATTTCTTGCAACAAGAGGGACTTGTTCTTGTGATGATGAAGCATTATAATCCTCAATAGTACTCTGAAAGATTTTCTGTTCAATACTAGGATCCACAGGTTGACCCTCATGATTCTGAAAAGTTGAACTTGGATTCATGAATTTCTCATCAATGTAATGTGGGCATAACAGATTATTTTCTTGATTTACCAGTGACCAAGTATCTTCATAAGAAGATGGTGTAATTTCTTGCAAATTAGGATTCTGAGCATGAAGGAGATTGTGTATCTTAAGATCTTCAGAAGCTTCATGATCAAATTGAAGACCTTGAATAAGTGATGATGAAGGAGTGGGAAAGTAAATCTGGTTTTGGTGATGATTAAGGTGAGGGTTTAGGATAATGTTAGTGTTCTTAGGGTTTGGAGTGAGAGGGAAGAAGGTTTCCACCGAAGTGGTTAAAGAAGGAAGAAGAAGATGATCATGATGAGAAAGAAGCTTCTTCTTGACGCTTGAATTCCAAAAGTTCTTCACCTCGTTGTCAGTTCTTCCAGGTAGGTGCTTTGCAATCTGAGCCCACCTGTTAACTAATAATTAAAGTTATAATAATAGTGGTAAAATAACTAAAGTAACCCCCATCATCATTAATCAGTTAATTAATTAATCACCTGTTGCCCAGAATGCTATGGAGTTCAATAATGAGAGCTGCTTCTTGAGGAGAGAAGCTTCCTCGTTTCAAATCAGGTCTCAGATAATTTATCCACCTTAATCTGCAACTTTTTCCGCATCTCTGGAGTCCTGCACAGTTAAGAAAACACCACATAAATAACTTCAGATTCAGTCCTGCAAGCTAAAATATACAGTTCTTATTTATTAATTATATAGCTGTAACATACAGTTCAATATAGCATTTCTATTGATGTTACACATCACATGAACTTGTTCATCTTTGTTAAAGTTTGTGCTTTATAGTTTGTCAGCCAAACAAAATAGACCATATATATATATATATATGGATATGCTTGGAGGGGCAGGCTTCAAGCTCAGAAACCCAATAGTATGAACTTGCTGCACAAAATATTTAATGTTCATTTGCATTTCAAACGTTGGCTTGAGTTTGATACACAAATAAATCAGACTATAAGTCTCCATATGTATATATAAAACAATTAAGAGAGAAGAAAAACTATATTTGTAGATGAAGTAAACCTGCAAGTTTAGGGACAGAGCTCCAGCAACCATGGCCATAAGTGGTGATGTAGTTGATGAGCTTCTCATCTTCTTCTGGTGACCATAATCCTCTCTTCACCTTCTGCTTGTTACAGCAAGAGTGATGACCCATATTGATTCCTTCCAATTAGCTTAATCTTCTTGTGAGAGAATTAGTAACTATAGTACACACACAATTAATGTGCAAAACAAGATCTGTTTTGAAGATTATATATAAAGAAACATGAGTGGGGAAGAGGAGAAAGTAATAAACTCTCTCGCCAGCTAGCTTGCTAAGAAATATAAAAATAAGAAAAAGTCATGGTGTGAAAAAGAGTGGAGGTACGTGGTGAATTTAATGTGGAGGAGAGATATCTGTCCCAATGGTGGCCCACTTAATTAGGGTTTTTGTGGGAAAAGGCTAAAACATGCAGAATCACTGCAGAAATTGTGTGCCTTATAATGGCTCCTTTTTTCTTTCTATACTGAGTATGGATTGGCTAGTACACGTGTCATGCATGCAGATTGTGGGACCCTTTGTATTTAAGATGATCAAGAATATGTTAAACCATATAACTTGTGAGTAAAACTTGTTACTTATTGTGGGTGGTCTCACTGCATCTATTAGCTCCGTGTCTTCATTTCATTAGGGTCATTCTTTGGCTTGAACACTTTCATTAATCTGCATTTTCCACAGTCATAAAGTGATTATATATATACTAATTCACAGAGAGACAGAAAAGATAAATAAATTAAAAGCAAAGATAGAAATGAACTTCAAAAAAAATTATAACAGTTTTGTGTTTCTTTCTCTCTAAAGATGAAAGATCAAACTTTGAGCTTTTAAAACTGTAATTGCTTGGGCTAATATGTATAATCCCATATGATTATCTTTTGCAATCTTATTGTCTATATATTGGGATTCATCAAAGAAATCATTGTCTATATGGATGTATTGTAAAACTAATATCTGCATAAAGGATCTTGTGAAAGATACTTATATGTTCTTTTGGTTTGGTAGCGTGTGAAAATTAAAGCTCCAAATCATATGGAAATGTCTCCAAAACGTCATCAATAATTTGATTGAAAATATTACATAAAGTTGTAAAAGATGATGGAAAAGTTTTTCATAGAATAAAAGGTGGAGTTAAGGCAAATAATAATGCAAAGCCAAAGGGTTGAATTCTATTGTTGATTAGATCAGTTTTTCTTATCTTTTACTGCCAAATTAAAGCTGTCTACTTTTACAGCAACTTGGCCCTCCACAGTTACATCATGTGCCATTCTCTTGTTTATCCTTATTTGTGTGTGTGTGTGTGTGTGTCTATGTTTTCTTTTTTCTTTTGCACATAAGTGGGTTTCAATTAATTAGACCGCAAGAAATTAGTCATATATCCCAGACATACTTGTAAAAATTTTCATGGAATTAAATTCTTTGAATATTCCTATTATGAGTTGAAGAGTGATTCGTCCTAAAAATAGCCTCAATTAAAGTCATAAATAGTTTATTCATAGACTTAGTTTCAAGCAAAGTTTATGCTTTAAACTCTCCAATATCCTGAAAAAAGTAGTTTTATATATATTACCACCAGTGCTTAATATAAAATTCACTTTGTAGTTCAATTTCTTTATTAAGTGGGTTTTACATTAAGGATTGGAGGGAGTATTTTTTTAAAATTGATTAGTATGGTTCAACTTGTTTTTAGCATGTTGATTATGGAATTAATTGATGCTATAGTGTAATAAATTACTCAGTGAATTATGTAGTTCTGGACATGTTCTCTTCTTAAGAAGAGAATAGAAGATGAAGAAATCCACACATCAAGATTATATATATGTTATTTAATCAGACTGCTGCAAAAACTATATAATAATACTCCCTTTCATCCTAAGTTATTTTTAACTGTCTTGCTAGAATTAATGGAATTTATTATCACATTAAAATGGAATTAAAATTGTAATCTTCACCCCTAAGTAAAACCACTATTTTTTTTTATTATAAAAAATCAACAAATAAACTCCCTATATATTCATTGAAAATTAGCAAAAAGAGTTTTTTGAAGGGTGGGAAAAAAGAATTGCATGACCCAAAATTTCATATTTAGACTATAAATTCCTTTCCATTTAAACATAATCTACAAAAAATAAAAATAAAAATATGATATAATATTTTAGCGTTGACGTTTTGATGGGTTTCATAACTAATCAACAACTAAGCTAGGTTTCAACCGGCCTAAAAACATTCATAGGGAGACTTTCCTTAACTTAAAAAGGGTTTCTATATAGAACGTTACCATGGAACTTAATTGCAAAACATATTAAATTTCTCATTAATATAGTGGAATGATAGTGATATCTATATGGGGGAGTAAAAAAAAAAAAAAAAAAAACCAAAAAGATGAACAAATTAAATTTTTATATATATGAGAGCAGTTTATAAAAGAGGAAATTATTAATGTCACTTCAAAGCATTTCTTTTAACATAATTGTTAATTGTTCTTTGTACTTTATCGAACCTCTTATTAACTGCTTAGGTGAATATAGTGGCAAAGTAATAATAATTAATAATTCTTTCTTGGGGAAATCACATACTAAGGTCACAAGGACCAGAAAAAATAATAAGAAAGTCCCATTGTAAATTCGCCTATCAAAAAAGTCTTTAGAGACCTCAGTGATATAAATTCTGAATGTGGAATTACCTTCTTATCCTTAGTAATTGATATTTGGATATTATATGATATTAAGTTATATGATTAGGTTCAGGTACTTGTCAGTCGCTACTCTATGACTTGTCAATATAGACGCATCCACTTGTCAACCAGAGCTATTTTAGTTAACATAGTTGTGCTTTTTAATGACCACTCTATGACTTATCAATATATAAGTTACGTCCACTTGTCAACGGAAGTTGTTTTAAATTGTACTGTAAAAATGACAATAGTTAATATAGGCTAATCTTTGACTTGTTATTATAAGCATATAAATTTATCAAAATATGCACATACACTTTCCAATGTATAATTTTTCATTATATATATAGACACATAAGCTTGCCAAAATAGGCATATACCACTAACAAAGTATTACTTATGAACATTATAGGTTATGTAGTATTTTGGTTCGAGTCTTATAACTATATTAACATTTGTGTCGGAGAAATTTATTTACATATAAAGTTATTTATATGACTCAAATCCAAATTAGTCATTAATTAGTTCATTAACAAAATTGGGTTTGACCATCAAATGGTTTTTTTTTTTAAAGAAAAATACCATTTTTTATTCAAATCACTGCAGAATTTTATTATTAAGTTCGTCAGAAAATAATTACTTTTATGGTACCAAAACAAAACAAAAATCGTATGATTAGGGCTATCAAAACAATAAATCAAGATATTAACATAGACACGTGAATCGGAGATTGGTGAAAAGTCTCTCTTTTAAAACTTTATTAGTCAGAAGGACTTGATATGTTTTTATATACATACATACAAAATATCAATACTCCAATTCAGGTCTTCATAGGGAATAAAATTTTTAAACAGGAAATTTTTCATCGATTTTCCCATTTTATTTTCTCATTTATAATTCTTTTCTTCAGATAAAAGTTGGGAGGAGAGTTAAAGATCATTAGAGAAGCTGAACCCATACTTATCCGATACAAACACATGCGTCAACACACATTTCACTCGAGCTTAAAATATATATTTTGCATGGATGTCGTGTTGCTAATACTTGTTGTAATGTCATATCATTGTTTATATGATAACAAACTCTTTCTTTATTTTTATATTAAAATTTATTTTATATCTGTTCTGGTGTAGAACACAGATGTCCAGCCGCGTGTATGGGCTGGTGATTTGATATAGGATCAAGTGTCTCGATCTGGGTACCAATGTGATAGCACACAGACAGAGAGAGGATCACTGAACACAACTCGGCGCTTGGCCGAAGGAGTGGGGTGTGTGCGCTGTTTTTATAAATGTCGTCCGAGGTGTTACCCATTTCCTGACGTCTGCGTCGGGCTAGGATTTGTTGAGTCCATTTCCCCGGGGTACGTAGTAATGGTTCGAGGGTCGATGAGCCCGGGTGTCCCTCAATCTCTAATGCGATGTCGTGCTGGCGTCTTGTGGTTTGCAGGCGGTTGGCCGTGGCCGACATCCGAGGAGAGTGCCGTGGTTTGGACCGCCGAGCTACAAGCGTGAGATGGTGCGAATCAAGACCTGGAACTCAATCTGACCGAGGCAGGACATCGGCACCAAGGCTCGTCATTGAAGCTCCGGGGCCTCTTTTTGCCCACTTTTTCAATTCGCTCATTCTCCCCCACACACGGGAATTCTTCTGCGCAAAGTCAGAATTTTGTTCTTAACTTCCAGTGTCTCCGAATACTCTGAAGAATCAAAGCTCCTTTCTTGTTCGGAATTGTTCATCTTCCTTCGCTGTGTCGATTTTCTGCAAGGTTCGCGTATTCAGGTATTTTATCCTTTTATATTGTTCTAGCATTTTAATTCTCCCTCTTCCCATTTTCTTTGTCCTTATCCGAGGAGGAGAAACGGTCTTTAGCCCTCCGTGGTCGGGCCGGGTGCGCGAAGCGCTGGGAGGCCCCACTGTGGTTCCTGGACCCGGTCAATCGTAACTCGGCCTTATTAGGCCGATTTTCATAGTTCATCGTTGTCGAGCCTCTTTTAGCCGAGCCGATAAGCGCCTACCAAACGCATCGTCCGTCCGAGTCTGGGTCGTTACCGGTGGCTATCACGGTCCCTGTTGGGATTGTGTTGCCGAGAGCTCTTCCCTTATTGCGAGTGGGCAAGACCGTATGGCCGAAGTCATCCCAGGCTCGTGTCGGCATAATTCGTTAGGAGCCTGTGCCGACTTCAAGGGTCTTCCTTTCTCATTTGTCGTCATCGTGTATTCTCGCCTAGTTCGACTTTAGTTTTATTTCATTTTGTTGTAGGTAAATGGAGTCTACGTCTTCCCTCGTCTTTTAGCTTCCGAAACGGAGGCGGACTCGATAGTCCTTCACCGCCTGCGTTCCAAGTATCCCCGGGTGACTAGCGAAATGCTAACCATACGTTCGGCGATGACCAAGACGGATATGGATAAAGTGGGATCTCCGGGTCATCGGGATGTCGTCTTTCCCCTCCCGAGGAGGATGAGCCGATCTGTGCCTTTCGGGAACCAGCTCTCCTAATTTCTTTCTTTTCTATCGGGATTATATGACCCGGCTCGGTATTCGCTTCCGTTTAGGGTTCCAAATGTCCGTCCTACACTACCTTCATCCGGCTCCTTCTCGGCTTCACCCGAACGGGTGGGCTTATCTCGCGGCGTTCGCCTATCTATGCGGGACAATGGAACCCGTTATTCCGTGTACCGCCGCCTTATTCCTTCATTTTTCTCCCTTTCACCCCTCGGTCGGGTAGGGAACCGCCCTCTCGAAAGGGCTAACTTCTCTTCGTGCCGAGGCGGACCTAAACTCATGAATTCTTTCTCAGACTCCTTTAAGCATTTCAAAAACTCTTTTTTCAAAGTTGTTGCTATCCCTGGGGAAGTGCCCTGGTTTCTGAAAGCCGAGGGTCCGGCGTTGAATGGCGCTTCCCTTTATTGGTCCTCCGAGCACCATCACTTCTCTTCTTCCACCTACCAATTCTCGTTAAAAGACCTTTCTGAAGACGAGAGAGAGTATGCCGCTCGGCGGGTGTCTTACGTTGCCGAACATGGTGTCAAGAGAGCGGCCTTCTATATTAAGAAGGCCAGTGAGTCATCCGGCTCGGCCTCCAACCGCTACCGCTTCGATCGCTCCCGAAGTGTTACCTTCTTCTTCTCCGTCCTTGATAGCCGAGGCGGAGGTAGTGCCCTCTTCTACGCCAGTCTCTACTGCTGCCGGAACATCTCCACGTTCCGACCCTTCTCCTCCATCCTTGGAAAAGGCGAAACAAGTTCTTGCCTCTGATTCTGTTTCTCCTTTGCGCCCGTCGGCTACCGTTCCTCGACCAAGTGGCTTTAAGCGGAGCCAGGCCTGGAGTGGGGACGTTTCTGAGGGGATCGGCATGGCCTTCTTTCCACCACGTCGGCTTTTGTCTCCTCAACCTCTTTCAGATGAGGACCTTCATGAACTCCAGAATATGTCCGGTCATCTTGGGAGGGCTCTTGGATTATCTCAGGCCTGGCCGCATCTCCATGGTTATTATGCTCGAGCTTCTTGGCCGATGCCAACTCTCGTCTGGTCGAGGCCGAGGCTAGTCTGAGGGAACTGAAGTCCTCCCACACTATGTCTATGGATGCGGTCAAACGGCTTACGCAGCAACGTAGCGAGTTATGTACGCAGTTGCAGCAAGTCCGAGGCAACCTGGCGGAGGAGAAGACCGCCCATGAGAAGGCGGTGGCGGCGGTGAGGAAAACCGCGTCGGATTGCTTCGAGATGGCCCTAGCCCAGTTGAGTATTTAAACCCAGGGGTAAAACTGAACGTGGCTGGGTATGGATGTCGCTCCCGCTTCCAAGATGGTGTTCTTATTCCTCCGCCTTTATCTCCCGAAGATAGGTCGGCCGGATGCCGAAGTGAGCGGCGGTGAGCAAGCCGCGAAGAGGCCGCATCCGGGCCGGACCTAATGGCGACGAGGCAGCTGCGGGCGAGGGGGCCCCTTAGCTCTTGTTGTCTTTTTCTTTTTTGCTTTCTTTGTTTTCGGCTTTCGATGCCGATTGTATATTGTACCTCCGAACTTTTAACTTTATGAATGAACATTCAATTAAGTAGCTCGTTACGTACTTTTACCTTCATGCGTACAGTGCACATGGGATAGTTTTTAGACCTAGCCGGGGTCTTTTAAGAATTAGAGTCCGCTTAGTACTCTTCTCGGTGTCGAAACCAGTGCATGAGTAGGGGTGTCTATATATACCGCGCTACGAGGTTCGGAGTCGTATTCGGGAGTTTTAACCAGGGGTAAGGGTGAATGGTCACATGCTCATCCGTGGTCGTCGTTGGGACACACTTTGACCATGTGGACTCGATCGTGGTCCGTTATGACCATTCACCTTCTTACTTAGGTGTCAATTTCGATGCATCAAAATATTTACCGGGTGTATAGACCTCGGTGTGCATGCGCTTATTTAACGAATCATTTTGACCCTCTTAAAATTGAACATTTGGTCAATAAACCATTTATTTATTCAAGAGATGATTAGCTTTATAAAGTCGACAATGAAAGGAAATTAGGACCAGGTCGCCCCGGTCGAATGCCCTGGGCTTGACCTTTCTATTGTGTTTCGCCGCCATCAATTGCTTGGCTGCTATGTCTCGGCAATGGGCCGTGGTTCTGACTTCATCTACCAGCTCCAACTCGGTTGCCAATGCCCTTGAATTCGACGGTTCTCCTTCCTCCAGGGTTCTGAGCCTTCTCCAAGATGGCTGACCAACTTCGACCGGGATCATGGCTTCGCATCCATACGTCATGCGGAAAGGCGTCTCTTGGGTAGCTGATTGGATAGTTGTGCGAACTCCCATAAGACGTTATAAAGCCGTTCGACCCAAGAGTGCCGGCCTCTTGCATCTTTTTCCGAAGTCCATCGAGGATTACCTTGTTTGCCGCTTACTGTCCGTTTGATTGTGGGTGTTCGACGATGCAAAATGATGTGTGATGCCGAGGTCCACCATCATATCTCGGAAGTTCTGTCCGTGAACCGAGTGCCATTGTCTGTCACTATCTCGGCGGGATTCCGAAGCGGGAGAAAATGCTCTGTTGGATGAAGCGCCGGACCCTCGCCGATGTGATGGTGGCGAGCGGTTCGGCCTCAATCCACTTGGTAAAGTAGTCCACCGCCACGATTAGCCATCGAAGTTGTCCGGGGGCCGGTTTAAACGGTCCGAGTAGGTCCATTCCCCATTTGAAGAACGGCCATGGGCGAGATATATTCCATGTCGATGGAGGGGACCAAATGATTTTGGCGTGTTTCGCAACTATCACATGCCTTCACAAATTCGCTTGCGTCCGCTTTGCATGGTGGGCCGCAGTACCCGCCCTAAGTGCCTTTCTTGCTAATGCTTTTGCACCCATATGTTGCCCGTTAATCCCTCCATGGGTCTCGGCGAGGACATATCTACTTTCGTGAGTGCCCGTGCACCTTAACATCGGTGTATGCAAGCCTTTTCGGTAAAGCCGATCGTCTATCATTGTGTATACCGCGGCTTCCGTATCGCTTTTGGGCATTCGCGGTTCCAGGGGAATAATTCCCTCTCAATGTAGTCCTCGAGCGGCTTCCTCCAATCGGTGGCATCGGATATGACCATTACGCAGTCGGCTCTTCCATCTTTTGTTGTATGACGGTTACGTGGTTGGTCGTCCCTTTAGTGCTAGCCGGTTTGGAGAGTATGTCTCTTCGGACATTTTCCCCTCTTGGTATATGGGTAACCTTTACTTCTTCGAACTCGGCCTGGATATTCTTGACTTTGCTA
Source organism: Acacia pycnantha (assembly GCA_025563575.1). Taxonomy (NCBI): domain Eukaryota; kingdom Viridiplantae; phylum Streptophyta; class Magnoliopsida; order Fabales; family Fabaceae; genus Acacia; species Acacia pycnantha. Next base: position 4,120,096 of record JAMWYP010000018.1, on the reverse strand, counting down.
AGATACTTGGCCATTAGAGGCCCTTTAGCCTGATATGTCCCATCTATCTGGGCGGCGGCGAGTTGTGAGTCGGTGAAGACCGAGACTCTTTGTGCGCCGAGCTCCTTGACCTGTTGGAGTCCGGCCAGGAGGGCGCGATCTGCGTGCCGTCATTATTATGGCGAAAGCCAATTTCTCTAACTTCTGATATCTTAGCTCCGAGCTTTGTAAAGCTTTGCTGACGAAGTATATTGGTTCTTGGCCATTCTTTCCTTCCCGAACCAGGACCGAGCTCACTGCTTCTTTCCCAACCGATAAGTAGAGGAAGAGGGTTTCGCCGAGCTGTGGTTTCGATAAGATCGCGGAGTGGCCAAACATTGCTTAATCTTTAAGAATGCGGCGTCACATTCCGGGTCCAATTTCTGTCGTGTCCTTTTTAAGTAATTTGAAGAAAGGCAAGGCGCTTCGCCGATTTGGGCGAAATCTGTTAACGCGCCAAACGGCTGTCAACTGCTGGACCTCCTTCTTGTTCCTGGGGGCCTGCATGTCTAATACGGCCTTACACTTATCAGGGTTCGCCTCGATTCCTCGGCTGGTAAGCAAGAAACCGAGGAATTTTCCCGCGCCGGTACTCCGAACGCACATTTTGCAGGGTTCAGCCGAATCTGATGCGCCCTTAACTTGCTAAATGTTTGCTCAAGATCTCGGATGTGGTCATTGGGGTCACATGATTTGACAATCATGTCGTCGATATAGACCTCGATGTTATGGCCTATCTGGTTCTCGAAAACCTTATTCATCATCCTCGGTAGGTTGCCCGGCATTTTTCAAGCCGAACGGCATGACGTTGTAGCAGATAATTTCCCTTCTCCGTTATGAAGGAAGTGGCTTCTTGGTCATCGGGGTGCATGGCGATTTGGTTGTAACCAGAATACGCGTCCATGAACGACGAAGTTGATAGCCGGATGAGTTATCTACGAGCCGATCAATGTTCGGCATTGGATAGGCGTCTTTAGGGCATGCTTTGTTCAGTCGGTATAGTCGGTGCATACTCTCCATTTGCCATTTGGTTTTGGAACCATCACCACGTTGGAAAGCCACGTGGTATATTGTATCTCCTCGATGAAACCGGCCTCCAATAGTTCGTCCACGTGTACCGGGGTTGACCCCGGTCGTATGGCCAATTTATGACAGCAGACATTGGGGTCTATGCCCGGTACGTCGGCCGCGCTCCATGCAAAGACGTCTCGGTTGTTGGCCAAAAACTCTTCTATTCTCAATCGCAGGTCGGGGGTCAAGGCCCTGCCTACTTTCGTACTATGGTTTGGATTGATTCCAAGTACGAAATCTTCTACCTCTCCTTCGGTTCCGCCGAGGTGTCCCCTTTTCTTCTCGTAGGTCTAATTCGATCATATTGATCGGTTCTTGGATCTTTGTGCTCTGGATCCGTTGCTCGGATCTTGCTTTTACGTTGATTGTCTCGTTGTAACACCGCTGGACTCTTTCGATCACCCTTGACGGTAACGACTTGGTTGCTATTGCCTATCATTTTTATTTTCGATGCTTAGTAGACACCGGCATGTCCCAATTGTGGATTGTTGGTCTTCCCGTGATGATGTTGTAAGGGGAGGGAAATCACCACAATAAATCTTACTCGCTCGGATTTGAAACCTTCCTTCGTTCCAAGGGTGAGTCTGAGGTCTATATATCCCTTTGGAGGGGATAATTCGCCATTAAATCCTACCGAGTGGTTTGGCATGGCTTCAGTCCTCCCGGTCGAGATTCATTCTCTTGAAGGCATCCCATATGATGATGTCTGCCGAGCTCCCCGAGTCTATAAATATCCTCTTGACTCGGCAGTTGACCGTGGTTCCAAGTGATTACGAGGCCGTCTTGATGGCCGGGAGTACGTCGGCCAAGTCCTCTTTTGTGAACATGAGCCGAGGTCGTTCAATTTTGTCGGCCATGTGTGATTCTTCTTTAAACTTTGGTCGGTCCCTTATTGAAAGAACTTCCCTTAGATATTTTCTCCGTTGGCTCGGCGTATCTCCTCCTCCTCCGAAGGCTCCGCTAATAACGTTGCAATCGAACTCCGTGTCGGGAAATCCGCCGTCTTCGATGCCGGCTTCTTCCTCTTGCCCTCTCTTCTATTCTCGTGGTCCGGATGTTTGATCGGTCATTCTCGCTTTCGCTTTTCTTTTGTGCGTCCTGTGTTTTTATTACGTATTGACGCAATTTTCCTTCTCGAACGAATTTCTCGATGGCTTCGCGAAGTTCATAGCATTGATCCGTGGTATGCCCTTTACAATCGTGAAAAGAACAAGAACGGACCGGGTCCGTGTTGGACCGTTTCCGAGGGATGGGGTTTTCGACCTTCCTCATCTCGGTCGACGCTACTTCCCTCCAAAGCTGGGACCGGGGAACATTGAGGGGGGTATAATAGTCAAATTTATTCTTCAAGTCTGTCCTTGGTTTATATTGCTTATTATCACTTCCTTTCCCGCGGCGGTCTTGCTTGCGACCGTCGGACTGGATTTTATCCCTTGGCGGGGTGTTCTTGTCCGGGTCCCTTCGCGCATTCGCTTGGCGCATTTGTTCCACCTCAAGATATTTCTTCGACCTTGTCATGAAGTCCTTTAAGCTCTTAGCCGGCTCTTTGAAAAATGATTCAGCGAGTCGGCTCGAACCGTCCGGAAGCCATCGGCCGGGAGGTGGACGTGCACTTCCTCCTTTAATTTCTGGACTTGCAGGGCCGCATGATTAAAACGATCCAAATAGCTTTGGAGTAATTCACGGCCGTTGCCCGATTTTGGATAAGGTATATTGAGACTTCTACTGTTTCTTACTAGTTGCGAATTGTAACTCGAAAACCTTTGCCAAGTCATCAAATTTAGTTATCGACCCCGGAGGCAGGGTTAGCAACCACTTTAGGGCGGGCCCCAAGGGGCTGTCTCGCTTTAGCCTCGGCATATCTTCCTTGACGAGAATCGTGTGGGGATGTCGGGTCGACCCTTCGCTCCGGGAGGACTTCCCTTTGCGATTCTTTGGTAGAGGAGGCCGCCCTTTTGGTATTGTCAATTGTCTTCTCGCCGACGGAACTATGACCTTCCTGGTCGGGTTCCCACGTTTTGTCATCCTGATCATAGCTGGTGCTTTTAGGTTCCCTTTTCCGGTTCCGCTCGTCAATGCGATGAAATTGTAGAGTATAACGTTTGTCCATATTCTCGATGCGTTTCATCATGGCGAGCTGTCCGTTATGGAGTGTAAGGAAGTCCGGATTCTGGACCGGGGTATCCTGACTTACTACTGGATTGGATCTCTGTGGCTTACGGCGATGTCCCCGTGCTCCGTCTCGACTCGTTCCCCTTTTCAAGTTGATCTTGACTCGGGCCACGAGGTTCCTCAAGGCGCTCTTCTGGCTGTGATAACCGGTCTTCATTGTCCTGCTCATTGCCACCGATAGGGTTGGTCGACTGCTCGGTGTGCTGTGGTTGCCGGGTGGTTGACGTTGCTCTCCGGTTGTTCGAACCATCTCCGGCTGCTTCTGGCTTGTACTGCGGGTGTTAACCCTCATTGGTCAAGGGAATCGAAATTTATCGTTCCCCACGGTCGGCGCCACTGTTCTGGTGTAGAACACAGATGTCCAGCCGCGTGTATGGGCTGGTGATTTGATATAGGATCAAGTGTCTCGATCTGGGTACCAATGTGATAGCACACAGACAGAGAGAGGATCACTGAACACAACCTGGCGCTTGGCCGAAGGAGTGGGGTGTGTGCTCAGTGTGACGGTATGTAGATTAGTCTAGGTTTAGAGCGTGTGTACCTTAGGCTGTTTGCTTGGGTATTTATAGGACCTACCCGGAGCGGCTTTGGCGTGATTCCGTGCCTAATATCCGAACCGCCTATCCATATGCGGATGTATTCCTAGATATCCGGGGTAGTTGAGATATTCCAGGGTTACGGATATAACGGATCTGATGTGCCTACCCTTGGTTGGGCCTCCATGTGATTGGGCCTTATCTAGGTCCGTAACAATATCTAATCTGACTTTTCGTTTTCTTAAGCTAAATAACTCACATGCAAGAACCATTTTCAAAGTTCAGTTTATTTAGTCTGGTAAGTCACGCGTGTACATATTAAAGTATTAAAAATCCACCGGTTGAGAAAGAAATTTAGGCGTCAAAAGTTCAACCATAATTAAAACAGAGCCAACCAATCAAAATTAAAATAATTCAATTTAATCTATATATATATATATAACTCCGATATGAGGAATTTTTAAATAAAAAGATATTAATCCACAAGTAAATGAAACATTTATATATAAATCACACACAATCCAATAGAATATAGTTATTAAAATATGGATGACCTGCTAATTTTTTTAACTCAAAGCAATATTGTTTCAGACACAGTAAAGGAAGGGAAAAAATAAATAATATCCAACTTATTCGACCCATCCAAAACTCCTCATAGACTAGTAAATGGACTGGTTCACTGCTTTTAATATGGTGGTATATATACATTCTAATTTCAATTAGTAGTAAATATATTGTGATCCTCTTCACATTGTCCTTTACTTTCAGAGGGGGGATGCTACCTATCTTTACCTCGTCATCTTGCATTCATCATCACTGAGAAAAATGGTACCTGTGTTCAAACAAGAAACGTTAGCTAGCTTTTTCAACCACTTCGTACTTTCCAACATGCTTAAATGACAATTTATAACCAAAGTCAATCATATGTTTATTTAAATTTGTTAGAAAATTAATTAATAATTTAGCCTAAAAGTATATATTTTTAATAATTCGACTCTTCTTGTTTTTGCCAACTTATAATTCGATCTCTTCTAAAGACAAAGTTTTGCTTCAGTCCTTTAAAAATCATTTAGTTCCTAATTTCATACCCTTAAAAATAAGGGAAAATTCTATTAAAATACCATCTGAATTTGCAAAACCCCCCAAGCCCATCGAATTCGTAAAAAGACTGAGAGGTGACAAGGACTTTTGAGGGATATGCAAATTCATGCAAAATGACCACACTACCCTTAAGGGTTATGAAGACACTCAGGCTTGATGATTCTCGAGAATCCATATTCAATTCTCGAGAATCATCGAGCATGAGTGAATCGTCGTTTCATTTATCTCACTTCTCCTTTTCGTTATTTTCTCTGTTCTTTTTCGTTAAATCCTCAACTTTCGTCAGGCGGGAGCGGCGGCGACGCAGTGGGTCAAGACGATGAACAAGACGCAGGGCGAATGAATCAAGAATGAATTTGCATATTCTGATGACAAAACAGAGCATCCTACAAAACATGATCTAGAAACTCTGCGACGGGAGCGGCGCCCACAACGGCAGGAGCGGCGGCGACGCAGTGGGTCAAGACAACGAACAAGACGCAGGGCAAATGAATCGAGAATGAATTTGCATATTCTGTCTTCATAACCCTTAAGGGCAGTATGGTCATTTTGCATGAATTTGCATATCTCTCAAAAGTCCTTGTCACCTCTCAGTCTTTTTACAAATTCGATGGGCTTATGGGGGTTTTATAAATTCAGATGGTATTTTAATGAAATTTTCCCTAAAAATAAAACATCTCAATTTAATTATCTATATATTATCTCCGAACTAATTAATATAGCCATTTCGTTTGACTGATAATCGGGGGTTGGGCCTAATAGAAAGAGCTTGCCCCTCACAATGTAGTGTCTGAATCCTTAATAGCAGATGTGTCCACATTTAGTGCCCAACAGTGTCTTAAACAAAATTACCTTTCATTGGAGGAAATCTGCACCAAGCATAAAAAATCATGATCCCGTAATCATCTAGAAATGCTTTCATAAATTTGGATAAAATAGAAATATTTAATTGATTGGATATAATTAATTTTACTTAAACTTGCATTGTCATCCCTTACCGGATAATAGATGGGGAATATAAAGTGAGTATGTGTAAGTGTGTAACTATGCTCGTTATTAATTCCCTTTATAATTCAAAATTTTATTTAGCATAAAGTTAATAGAAGTGTTGGAGTAAATATTAGAGTCATCAATATTAATCATTATCTATCAATATATGTTTTTTGGGCAATATCAACACACACGCACACACATAAAACAAAATATAGTATGAAATTTATCAGACTATATTATTAAAGACAACACTATAAAAACGTGTCAAATTATATATCAACTTTTAATTAAGCTTTATTTTAAGATAAAGTTATCTACGTAGCTTTAACTTCATTTTTTTTGATAAATTAAAGTAATGTAGCTTAACTTTTGTAAGAATGATGAACCATGAACACGTACGTATACATAATTAAGGAGACCAGTGATTTGTTTACAGATCGATGAAGTGTATGTCTCAATATAAAGAGTACAGTTTAAATTATATAATCATTAAAAAAAAAAAAGACTTTCCTTTTCAATTATTTTCAGTTTTTTTCTCCCCTTGGGGCTGAATCTATTTTATTTTAGGGAGTTATCTGGAAACTCTGCCAACTGAAAAAAGGGTAATAATGGGGACAGCAAGAGGAATCTAATTGCCGGCCACTTTGTGTAATATGTCCAACATGCAACCTTTTAATTAATTCAAACATTGATTTATTGACCAAAGTTAATTAATTGACAATAGTATGCTTTTTCATTCTCTTTACACATTAATATTCTAACCAAAGAAGTGTATGATTAACCGACAAGAGTGTGTAGCACTATGCTAATTTAACTAAATGAGATTTCGAATTCAAGTCTTGACTATATGACCCTGTAATTTTTTTTGTTACCATTACGATGTTACTCATCTTGACTCAAATTAAAAATGATGCTAACTCTTGTTTTTAGTATAAGACTTAGTTGTCTGGTAAAAAAAAGTATAAGCGTCAGTTGACTTTTTTTTAGAGATTAAGGAGAGTAAACAAATTAACTTAATCATAGCATATGTACATTGTGTAATCATTAAATTATATATTTTTTATAAGTCAAACAAATTAGTCTAGTAAAAAAAGTATAAGAGTTAGTTGACTTTTTATGAGAAATTAAAGAGACTAAACAAACTAACTTAATCATAACATACGTACGTTGTGCAATCATTAAATTATATATTTTTTATAAGTCAAAAAAATCAGTCTGAGTAAAAACAATAAATATAAATAATTTGTTTAGTTTTTTTAATCTAAAAAAAGGTCAACTCTCTCTTATATTTAGGATAAAAGAGAGTAATTAGTAGAGTTTAATGCAACTTATATGGTGGTTATTATATTAATACATTTTTCTATCAAATTCCTTTCTTCTCTTTGCTTTTTTGTGTGTGTGTGTGTGTTCCTTTGAAATCACCTGTGTACCATGTCAAGCACACTCATGTAGGCGCATAACAATGATACCTAAATGCTTGATTTGCAGCTAAGATTTTCATATTTAATTCTAACTAGTGCGCACTTCCCCGGAAAACTTGTACATTTGGAGTTATTTCAGTCTAATTGGGATTAATCTGTCATTAAATTCATCTTTGCGGCCTTAAGTGTCACTCTCTTTCACTTATTTCTCAATTAAAATCCTTTTGATTTCCAATCATTTTATCACAAGTCAAGTTCTTAAGTTTGTTTATAATAGATTTCTTTAACTGCTTTATATGTATACTAATAATAAGCTAGAAATATTTTTACACAAAAATGTAAGCCCTTGTGACTTTGCATAATTAAAATCTTTCACGCAGGACCTTCAACGAAAAATAATAATCTACAAACAAAATGCTTTGCTGGTATTATTAAAAAAAAAAAAAAAAGATTGCCAAAACAAGCTAGGGTTTTGCTGTAATATATGTTGCTTGCGAAAGAAAAAGTAAGACCTAGCTTTCATGGATAATGCTTATGATAGAAGAAATATAACCAGCTAGTTCTAATCCTAATAAACAAGATTGCTATATACACAATCAATTGTGTGCCACATGCAACATTAAATACTACTGTTGCTCTTTTGCTTTATTTGTTGAGCTATCAGTTAGGACTCTTGTTGTTATCAAAGTCCTTGGGGGGTTTTTTTTTTTGGCCCTCTGAACCATAACAAAAACAAAATAGTACCATGAAGGAATAATAATATATCGCTGGGTAATTCTTTGTCCTCTCATGATCTCTGACTAAATTTAATTTGGTACGAGTCAATTTCAGTCAAAGAAAATTAATGGTTTTTCTCTTTCTTCATGAATCATGAGAGGGATGGATCAGAATTCTCTCACACACTGTTATTAGAAAAGAGCTAAATATCAGGGTCCCTTCAGATATAACTGACAAATCCTAGACAGCAAAATTAACAGAGCTGGCTTCTGGCTTACCCATACCTATCTTCAAGTCACATTATCTCACACCATACATATATATGGTGAATCATATAGAATTGAATATTTTGGATAGGTGATTTTTTGTTTGTATTATATTAAATATAATATGGACACGTTCATTCATAAATTTTAATACTCAGATAAAAACCTAGCTATTGAAACAAGTCAAAATTGTTTTAATTATCCAATATTCCTTCTGTCACATGTTGTGTGTTTAAATAGTATATATTATTTGCAGTAGTAGTTGTCCTTAATTTGAATATGGATAATCTAGAGCGATAATTCTTGTTATTTGAGTCTGCAGTGTAATTTCTTAACATGATTGGACCAGCATATATCTCCTCACATTTAAAGTTCTAACCTAATAACTCTACTCTCAACACACCTATACCTAGTACTTAGCTTGAGCGGTTGAGTTGAATTTTTTAAGGGTTTTTGTGTGTGTGTGTGTCAAAGATGAATTGCGGTTGCCACTTAATATTTGGTACTACTGACAAGAGAATTGTACAAGCTTAGATGTTTTGAGTTCGAGCCTATATGAATATAGCTTGCAGTCTTGAGTTTAAGTATATAAATCCTCTCATTGAAGTAGGGTAGACTTAGTATAATAGGTGTACAACAACCAGTATAATAAAACCATTCCTCTCTAAGTTCTCTAAGTGAGGTTGGCTGCATGGATTTATCACACAACGCCATTTTGTTCTATTAACAAAACTGTGGATAAATTGTTGATCAAGAGGTCCTATGCTCAATAACATTGCCAAATATTCTCTTCGGTTTTCCTCTACCTTGTTTCAAGACTATATACTATTTGATCAACCATCCTCATTGACACATCCAATAACCTTCTTTGAACATGTTCAAACCACCCAAGCGATTTTGGTTAATTTTCTCTTCAATATATGCCACTCTAACTCTTTCATGTATATGTTTGTTACACAAATTATCTTTTCTTGTATGACTGCATATTCACCTTAACATCTCTTCTCTCGGCTACCCTTACTTTATGCTCATGTTGTACCTTAAAGTCCAACATTCACTACCATAGAGCATTGTTGGTCTTAAAGTAGTGCAATAAAACTAAACTTCCCTTTTAATTGATGATTAGGTACTTTTTCGATCACAAATAACTGTTGTAGCTTTTCTCCATTTAAACCACCCGGCTTAAATTCTATAAATAATATCTCCAACAATTTCACAATTTTGTTACATAATTGATCCCAAATATCTAAACTTTACCATTTGAAGGATGTTTTGATCTCCCAATTTAACCTCCAAATCACTTTTAACTTGTCTCTTATTATAACTACAGTGCATACACTCTCTCTTGCTCCTACTCATCCAAAAACCATTCGACTCCAAAGTCCTTCTCCATAACTCAAGTTTAGGATAATAGGTGTACATGGAAAAACAAAAACAAGAACATGGGTTCTAACTTCTCCAGCATCTATTTGCCAAAATTGAATTTTGAGCATAAAATAAAGTAGAAATATGATTTGCCCATATCTAATAAAATGACACGTATGTATTTGCAGAAACATATCTTAGTGGATCTTCAATTCATTCGTGTGTCAATGTGATTAGTGAATATAAGCAGATGGTCTCAGCTGATTAAAAAAATTAGTAATTGATAAGCCTTCGCAAGATTCACGAGGCTACCCAGGTCATTCTTTTACAGCAAGGCACAAGCTATAGCTAGCTGACGAAGATGAAAAAAGTTGATAAATAAGTTTTAACTTAATGATATGGACAAAATATAATAATACGAGGTGTGTTTTATATATTAATTCCCATTTGGCCATCAAACTTTCCATAAGTCATAAGAAAAAAGGAAGAAATAATGAAACAAACTTTATTTTGAATTTTCCCAAGTCAATTACTGATTGACAACAATATATGACACACAAGGGCCACGTTGGTCGTCCTTTTAGTACAAATAATTAATCTGAGAATATAAAGGAAAATGAAACCACAACTTATATTCTCTTTAAAGCAACGAAACAAAACCAAAACTACCCCACAGATAAAGGGATATTATATATATATATATATATATATGTACACAAGAAAAAGACCCTTATCATGGCGATCTCCTCATTTAGAAGGAAGCTTGCACATACTACTCAATTAGTCTCCTAATTGAAGAAAAGATTCCCACAATATCTTTTCGAATTTAATCTCTTTTTCATAATTTCCCATCAAATGACAGATGGAAGAAATTTTACAGCGTAACTTTTGGCGGTATCCTGATTTCTTGGATTCAAGATTAGTCTAAAACCTTTTCACAATGAATATACATCTCTGTCTCCGTGTGTATACACATACATATTAATACACACACAACAAAACCAACATACAGTTGGTCTAACGATTAAGACTTCTTTAGATCCCTATATGTCTCGAGTTTAAATTTTAGAGAAGACACCATGAACTTTGAATCGGACATCGGATGATAATATATAAATAAATAAATAAAACACACACACACAACAAATACACACACATGTGTGTGTGCTTCTGAAGTTGACCTTTGAACCATTTCATCATGTGTCATGTGTGGTCTATTTGTTGCTGAAGATTTTTATTGCCATCATCACCTGCAAGGTCTATCAACTTCCTTATTTGGTATGTGGTCGGATACATTCTTGAACAGATTTTGGTTTATTATGGACTTGACGTAATTAGTAAGCTAAATATTAAATAGAGATTTGAGTAACTTTATTTTAACTTAGCTTTGTAATGCACATATGTATATATATATAATACAGTTATATTGAACTAGTTTGGGTGATCTGACAGCTAGGGGGATACACACCCATACATGATGTCTTAAAATTTTGTGAATACATATATCTTTTTTTCGATAAAAATATATCTTAAATATAATTTGGTATTCTGATAAGAATTAGTGTTTGTTTATTTTAGGTATATCGGTTGCTTTCTGAAGCAAGATCTATATTATTCATTTAGTTATTAATGCCCCCGCACAATAATTAATGTTAAGATGATGATAAATGTTAATAATGCAAGTGAGCAGGATTTAATAAACATGACAAAAAAAATCCTATTATCATGAAATATATTTTGTAGCATTCTTAAAGATAATCTTTTATTTAAGAGTTTAGCACAAGTGATGGATGCAAGCATCAAATATTTTTAAGGGATTGATCGTATAATATGAGAGAAAGTGGTCCAATGAACCCAGCATTAATAGCTGGGCCACATATACAAGACATGATGATGCAGTTCATAATTTCACAATTATGGGCCTTGAGATTTCTTTAAACTATTATTCTACCCTTAAATATTGTTGTTTATTAATGGAGAAAAGATATATCTAATCAATAAAGCTTAGTTATTTATATTATTGAATTAACTTTTCATGGACCCGTGATGACCTCGTTATGTTAATGGAGAAAATATATTTCTAATCAATAAAAACCAGAATTCGTGAAAATCGGGACCATTACAAGTAAGTGTTTGTTTGGTTCACGGAATTAGAGATAATGTAATTTGGTCCTTATTATAAGGCATCAGCTAGCAAATTTATTTGGTCTTTTTTATAAGGTGTTTGCTTGTTCCCAATGAGCATTAATTATTCTTTTCCATGTGTGCCCATAATGAATAAGGGTATTGGGTGAGAATAATAATTAATATAATATTAGAGTTTGATGCAATTGGTAGGAGTAATATTGGAAGTTACTTAAATTGTAGGCTAACTTTATTGACTTTAACTGTTTTTATTTATTTCTGAAAATTGTTAGTTGGTGTTTTATAATAAGAACTAGAGGGAGTAGAATGTAAGGTCATGATGATTACATGAATTTGTTTAGTTCGCCATTAAGAAAAAATGATGCATAAAAATGTTTGGTTGTATTACATTGAAAATGAGAATAATATAACAAGAGACAAAATTACCTCTATATATATATATAATGTACCCGTTGGGTTTAAGGTAAAATTTTCAATTTGTGCGGTATACACGTTGGATTCATAATAATTTTTTACAGTTATATGGTGGAAATATTATGCTAGTCGGGTTCATAGGAGTTTTTTAAGTTACACGCCATGTGAGACTTTACTCTGTTCTATATGAAATTTAGCATAAAGAGCACTAGTCACCGTAGCAATCTTGCCCTTTTGTTAAATTGTTGCTTCAATTTGTAAACTTCTAGAGGTACAATTGCTCCTAAAAAATTTTGGGGCAAAGTTTTTTTGGATCAAAATTGCCTCGAAAGTTTAAAAACGTAGCAATCTTGCCCTTTTGTTAAATTGTTGCTTCAATTTGTAAACTTCTAGAGGTACAATTGCTCCTAAAAAAATTTTGGGGCAAAATTACTCCGTTTTGTTAATTTTCAAGGCAAAAAATGAGACCAAAAAACTTCCGGGTGACCAGTGCTCCTCAAGCTAAACTTCTATGCAAAAATGAAATTCATCTCTTTTTAATATTTAATGGTGGGAATCTTATTTAATGAGATATTTTGATATTTTTAATGGTAAAATATAATTTTTTAATTTTTTAGTGGGGGAATTTTTTTATATTTTAATATAATTAATTAATTTTATTAAATTCAATGGTGGTAATTATTTAATATTTAACAACATTTATGGGTGGGCACTTTGGTCAAATTAAAAAATTATAATGCCAATACTGTTTTTACTTGATTATAAGATGTCTGCATCCTCATTCATTAGTCCTAACAGTGTAATCCTCTTTAAGTTACATAAGTCCAATCAAACGATGTAATCGGTTGTTAGTTGTTACATCAAAATTACATGTAATCCCTTCCTATGAAATCAAACCAAATGGGTTATAAAAGATCTTCTGTTGGTCAACTACGTACGAGTCACTCTCTTTATGATCACTTTCATGTAATTATAATTTTAAATTGGTATATATTTATAATTAACATGCTAATTTAAAATTTTAGCAAAATTAGAAAGTTGAAGCTACCTAACATGAATACGTAGTATCTAGACATATCTCCTAATGGCACACGCCATGTGAGACTTTACTTTGTTCTATATGAAATTTAATTTTGTGTTTGCAAATTTTGTTTGAGAAAATTGTTTGTTCAATCCTACTTGACCAATTAATATTCATTTTTCATCTAAAGTAGAGAGCAAATAGAGAATAAATAAAATGGTTAATTTTATAAGTATCAATATTGACTATAATTTTATCGCCCGTGTTTTTATGAATGTTTGCAAAACTTCAAAGAATTTTAAATTTAAATTCTCCGGAGCAGGTTTATTATGTTCTCCTTATGACTTTGCTGCAGCCAATATAGGGTTGAGTATGGAACCCATGAGTCTGCTCACAACCCAGTATAATTGGGTCATTGGGAGCCCATCCAAAAAGACCTATAATGGGGTGGGTTAAAACCCACCCATTTAAAACTTAAATGAGGTTATGGGCACACCTATGGACTACCCATATCCACCCATTTAGTGTAATTGTTTTTATTAACTATTCATTTCATTCTGCATTTCGCCATAAGTTAGAGGCATTCCCTAACTCCTTCCCTATTTGAGATTTCAAGTATTCGGTTGCATCTAATCCTTAACCATAAGTTGGAATTTGAACATCAAAATTATGTTATAATAGTACTTGTATAAATTTATGTTTTTTTTTTTGATGTTTTGTGTGAATTGGGATTATTAGACTTTAAAGATTCAGATTTCAAAAATTATAATGATGAATTTAGATGGATGCCTAATGTTTATGTATGTTTTTTAAAAACAAAAAATAAACAAGTCAAATGTAAATGAGTTACCCAAAACTCGGTTAGCCCGCTTATTTATGTGCTAGCCCATTTACATCGGTTTAAATGGGTTGAGGTATGGGTATGGGCTAACCCGTATCCATTTAAAGTTAAATGGGTGGACTATGGGTTTGGCCTTGGGTTGTCCAACTCGTCCATTGCTCAGCCCTAGATATTAATACTTATAATAAAATTTATTGTTTACTTCTTCATGCACAAGAAAACATATTTCTGAGCGCTGACTCTACTATGATTTGTGGTTGATCGCATCATCAAATTTAATTAATTTTATTAATATGTAGTATTTATTATGAGGTACATTATTTTTTTGGCATTACAATGGCAGGCTCTAATGTCCTGAAATACAAAGGGCGGGATCGAACCTACAACCTTCCCAACTATGAGGAGTAGGCATACCACTGGGCTACTAGGCCCATGGTATGAGGTACATTATTTATAAGTTATGAATTGTACAACTATAAATAGTTCTTTTAACAAAAAAAAAAAAAAACTATAAATAGTTCAGTTGACAAAATGAAAAACAGTTTAGTTTCAGTTTACTTCTTAAATACATGAGAAAATATATTTAGTTATAGGGTTAAGGTGCTAAAATGAAAAACAGTTTAGTTTCAGCTTTTGCCTCTAAGAAATTTTTAATTTATGCTGATTTCAAAATAAATAGCTTGTTTGTGGGAAAAATAATAGTAAATGTGCTTAGACTACGCAAACATAGGGGAAAAAAACATATTTTTTAAAATTAAATTACAATATTCAGATCCTAAAATTACAGGTTTTGTACTGAATGAATTATTCTTATTTGTGCCAATCCACAAATACATTGGCTCTGTAAACTATTCTTGGCAAAAAAATATTCAAGTGGTCTACAATTTTTTAGCTCGGCAGAATTAGGCTAAACATATTTTGCTCCCACTGCATTGTCAACTCTTTTTGTTTAATTACATGATCCATTTAATAAACTTTATATTTTGTTGCAAAAAAAAAAAAAATGTAATCTCAACTTTATTGGTTGAGACGCATGACTTGTTCTAGTTCACATTGCAAATCATTTCTACTTCTCATATCTTCTGGCCAAAAAAAATAAAAAATTACTCTTCATCAGTTCTCTTATTTAAAGTTAACTGTGCTTGTACAAAGATTTAATTCTTCTTTTGAAAAATATAAAAGACCTATTCATCATTTATATAATGCATAAATTCATAAAATTTAATTTTGGTAGGAAACCATTTGTATTCTCTACACACTATCTCATAATTCATTCTCTACACTACACTATCCCTCCTCTTCAACTCTCACAAGTCACAACAAGCTGTTGAACAATTAAAACCCCTTTGTAAGGTTGACTAAGCCAACCTTTGTTGTTTCCCAAAGTGTCTCTTTTGGTAAGACAACCTTTCAGGTGTTGCACATACACCTTTCCACAAATTAGCACAAGGATCAGAACCAGAACAAATGCTTCTACAATCTCCACTCATATTCATAGCATAACCACAAGCACTTTGTTTGGCCCTTGTTGACTCTGTCAGATTCATATAGCTAGGTCTATTAAATGTCCTTCCCTCTCTTGTTTCCTCCTGAAGAATAATATTGCTACTAAACGGCACGGATTGTGATATGGAAGTGCATGAGTATGAAGTTGATGATTCAGGGCTATCATCAAATGTGCAGCATTCAGAACTCGAGGTTGAAGATAATGATGTCAGAGTCGATTGACTTGTTATAAGAGAGCCATTGAAAATAGTTGCGGTCATACCATTCCTTCTTGCTTTGATTTGTTCATCAACAAGGTCATTGGTTTTCATGGACAAAGGAGTAATTTCGGGTGAGTCAAAATAGGTACCTTCTTCTTCCATCAACCTGCTTTCCCATGGCTTCACTGTCATCCATTGCTCTAACAAGCTCTTGTTCACTGTCTTTCTGCCTCTTGATTTTGGACTACCGGTCACTCTTGACTGTTCAAATCAAGAAATTAGAACCCAAAAAAAAATTAAGATTTTTACTATATATGCTTGAGTCTGAGTCTGAGTCTGATGTTTCAAAGATAGTTTACCTGAGCAGAGAAAGAATAAGACATAGCTCTCTCCCTTTTGATGACTGCCTCTTGCTTCATTTGTATCTTTGCTTTAACTTCATCTACAGTTCCTGGAATGTTACACCATCCTTCCTGGAAATTTCAGGTACAGAAATTTGACATGTCAACCCAAAAAAAAAAAAAAACTTATTATCTGCTAGAAACCGTGAAGAAGTTAGGTTGAAAAGATTATACATACCTCAGCCTGCTTAACAGGATCAGCAGCTTGTCTGCGATAATCATCTAATAATTTCTGAACAGCCTTCCCTTCCGGAGACGTCCTTACATTCTTAGCCCTCACACGTGCCTGAACTTTAACAAGAGCATGCATGCACCTTAGTGTTATGGCTGCTTGCTTTCTTACTTTCCTTCCTCTAAATATTGCTTGAAGTCTCACCACTGCCTTCAATGCCCTCAAAGCTCTTCTAGCCTACAAACATGTAAAACAGAAGTTGTTAACAAGGATATGGAAAAACATTATTATTAGTGAATCTATTTGATGTGATTCTTCAATCATTTGAACTTATATGGTGATAAAGTAGTTTCCAATGAAGAACTGATTTGTGGCAGGCATTTGTCAGCTGGTGGGGGAAGAAATCATTGAAACAAAAGAAACTTTAGAGAATCTATTTGATGTGATTCTGCAATCAAATAATGTATTTATTTAAAGAAAACCTTGAGGAAATCTAACAGATGTGATTGTTATAATCCCCTACATATCCAGAGAATTTCAGAAAGCTGCAAATATGATTGGGTCTAGCAACACTTGACAAGACTGAACTTATTTCGTTATTCAATGGCACACTATAGTTATCATTATTATTTCTACAGAACCCACAAACAAAAAAAAAAAAAAAAAAGCAAGTTTTACAGGTGAAGATTGTTAAGATCAGCTACTAAAATGTCCATACATGACAGTCTCATAAACACCCAGATCCTTTAAAAGAGGCACAGAAAAAGCAATTTTTAAAGGTGAAGACAGTGTCAACATTAGAAGGCCTTAATTACATGGACTAAAGTTATATCTGTTACTGAAATGTTCACAAATGACATACTCATAAACACTCAGATCCTTTAAAAAAGGTGCAGAAAAAGCAATTTTTACAGGTGAAGACAGTGTCAACATTAGGAGGCCTTAATTACATGGACTATAGAACTAAGTCATATCTGTTACTAAAATGTTTATACATGAAGATGCTCGTGAACACTCAAAACCGTATAAAACTGAAGAAAAGGATTTGAAAAGCAGAGCAACAATCATATATAGTTTGGCTGAAGTATGGTAAAAATTAGCTGAGAAGTTAAAAGGTCACTTACTAAGAAACCTCGAAACACAGATTGAATGCGAATCGCAGACCATTCCTGCTTGATTAGTACGAAATCTTTAGGAGCAGCTCGGATTGCCACAGTAGCCATGGCAGAAGCAAGTTCATCATCCACAACAAACGTAGATGAATCAGACCTCTCTGATGCAACATCGCGTCCCTTCTTCATGTTTTTCGTAGAGGACCCAAATCCAAAACCTTCTGAAGAACTTCTCCATAGCCTCCATTTCTTCTTACTCTTCTCGCCAACCTTCTCCTTTTCAAAATCCAGAGGCAGAACAGTTATAAAAACACACTCTTTAAGTAACAAGAAAACAGAACAAGAAGAACATACGCAAGGTACTACTTACAGGGTCATTTGAGGAAGGCCTTTTATGAGAAATGAGGGATTTAAACCATCTTCCTGAAGCACCCATTTGATAAAAAGATTAAAACTTTGAGAAGGACAAAAAATATCAGATCGTTCAGGTTCTGAAAATGTGAAGTGAATGTTATTGGGTTGGGATTTCTGAGTGAGAGGAGCTGTCTCTCTGCTTATTAAGTAAGGCTATAATGAGACAAGCTGGGAAGCGAGCGCGTCTTGAAATTTGTTTTGAATTTTGAAATCAAAAATTTTCTTTTGTGCAGAAAAAGCGGATCGATGAACCGTAACGGATATCTGCTGGCGAGACTTTTCCATCTTTCCTCTGTCCATTTTTTCCTCACGCTCCCTCCGATTTGACAATTGGACAACGAATGCGGCCCCGTTCCAACGACGTCGTTTCTCTTTGGAGCGAACTGAGGCCGAGAGGCCCAACTCAAAAATAAAATTTCTTATTCATTGTGAGCTTACATACTTGGTGAGTCTCACATCATGGCCTAAAGTAGTTCAAATTACTCTATTATCGTTGAAATATAAGAAAGTTAAGTAAATTATTTAATTATAATATACTCTTTATGTTTCTAAATATAAGGTTCTTTTAATCAAATTACAGAATTTAAAAAATCGTTAAAAATAATAAATACATAAAAAATATACGTTTTTCCAACAATACTTTTATTTATGAATGAGTAGGAGAGAGTAATAAAAAAATGATAAAAAAGAATGTATATAAAATTAACCGGTAATTCTGATCCTCTTAGTTTGCTTTGTTACTCATTGACTAAGAGGTTGTCAATTTCATTACTGACAGAGATCAAGAATGTACGGGGAATTAATGATGTGAGAGTAATTAAGAGCAAAATGGTTAAAAGTACATTTATTATTAATATTGACTCAAATTGGACCTTATAAAAACAGACAAGCATATTCAAAAAATGAGACCTTATATATAGGTATGAACGGAGTATATTATATGATTTTGCTAAAATATTTATATATTACATTAGATTATATATCATTTTATCAGTTAGGTAAATTAGTTTTAAGAAAATAAATGTGAAAGGTAAAAAAAAAATCAAAAAAAAAAATATTACATTTGAAACTAGAAGAGTACCTTAACAACTCATTCAACTTGATCAAGAGTTTGGGCCAATAATTGAAGTCAGTATATATCGTATATCCCTATAAATAATAAGGAGAATGATTTTTAGATCCCAACCAATAAAAATAATATTAAAAAAGTTCTCATTAGCAAGTGAACAGAGGGATTAATAAATGAATATGTTATCATTAACAACTTATGAGATTTGTCAATGTATTATTTTCCTTGGTTCGAACCTAGATGTCATTCTCCCTAAATAATATACACACACACAAACATACACACGAGAATATATTATTGGTGGTCTTGTAAATTATGATATTGTTATAATATGGATTACGGTTAGATCCATATTATTAGGGATTAAGTTAGATCCACAATTGTAGGGTTTACTGTTAGTCTCTCTCTTGTATATATACCCATGTATTTATCTTAATTAATACAACTTTCAGATTCTCAGATTACATGGTATCAGAGCTTGGTTAGTTCTTGACCAATTTGAGTTTTCGGTGGTGCTTTGTCATCAGTACAAAGGCTGCAGTGTATAGTGACAAAGGGCGATCTCTCATCTCTAGCCTGTGTGTGTTCGTGTCATTTCAGATTTTTTTTCGTTATCCTTTGGTGGTGTTCCTTCGCCGGCATTGGATTTCTTTTCCGTTTGTGTCGATTTTCTGTTTTTGGTACTATTTTTTGGTGCTGTTTTGTGAACAAGCCTTGTTCACAGGGGGGAGAGAAAGTGTGTACCTCGTTTGGTTGTTATGCTTTCTCTGATTAGATGCTAGAACTTGTTCAAGGTTGTCTCCTCTACCTGTTTGGTTACCACATGGGCGGCTGGCGGTGTTGTGGAGGGAGAGAACCGACGGTGGAGCCTCTGTTTGGTCTTGTAATCTCAGGTGAGATTGTTCTGTTGTGACTAAAGAGGTTTCTGTTGTAGAGGTTATTGATATCTCATTTGGTTGCTATGACCATTTTATGGTCATGTTTTGTTCTACAACATCGAGCCTTCATTTTCGGTATATGTAGGCCGGTTCTTTGCTTCGAAAGTTGTGTTGTGAGACTGGGTTTCTACTATTTCAGCATGGTCGGCATTTTGTTTCATGCACGTTCACTTGTTTCTAGTGGCTGGGTTATTCGTTTGTTTCGTTTTACAGTACGTTCGTGAAGTGCTCTTTTGTCTTGAATGTTGTGTTTGTGGTTGGGTAATTTCGTTGGCCTATTTGTTGCTTTGCCTCCGGTGAGGTGTTTGTCTCAGGTGAGACAGTTTGGTGGTCCTTGTGTGACCCGTTCGTTGCTTTGCCTCCAGTGAGGTGTTTGTATCTGGTGAGACAGTTTGGTGGTCCTTGTGTGACACGTTCGTTGTCTTGCCTCCGGTGAGGTGTTTGGTCTTTGGTGAGACGTTTGGAGGATTGTTTGGTCTCTGGTGAGACATTTGGAGTATCGTTTGGTCCCTGGTGAGACCGTTTGATGTTTGGTTTCCAATGAGACGTTTGGAGTATTATTTGGTATCGTTTCTTTGTTTACTTCAAGATCTCATGAAGAAGCAAGTTATTGGTGATTAATGGCTACTCACATTCAAACTGCTTTCAGCTTGAGGGGGAGTGTGTGAAAATTAGGTGAAGAGATTCTTAGGAAGAAAATTATTTTGTTTGGATTTATTTATATTATGTTTTCTTGTAACAAGTTGAGCATGTGATTAATATCTATGCTCCAACTTGAGGGGGGGTGTTATAATATGGATTACGGTTAAATCCATATTATTAGGGATTAAGTTAGATCCGTCCACAATTGTAGGGTTTACTGTTAGTCTCTCTCTTGTATATATACCCATATATTTATCTTAATTAATACAACTTTCAGATTCTCAGATTACAGATATGATATTATATGATCCAAGGTTAAAAGACTCACCCAAAACTTCATTTAACATATACGTGGGGATGTGTAATTGCTGGAAACAAAATTACTACTGTATATATCATATCTACTTTTTGTCCTTCTCCTACAATAATGCAGATATAAAAGAACCGAAATACAATAGTATTAATGTTTGGGAAGGATAAATCACAGGACGACAATAATATGATTGACACAGAGAGGAAAAAACACAAATAACAATAGATAATATTTGTTTAACTGGAAAGTGTGAATCACTGGAAGAACAGCAACTCTCTCTATCAGTATTCAAAATGAAAATCATCGAATAACTAATCACAAACTTTCTGGTCAATTAAATTCACATTTCAAAATCACATACAAAAGCACAATGATCATGAAATAAATTAAAGTGCCAGTGCACGTTGATAAAATTACTACAAAAACCTTTGATCCAAAGAGCACAGTCCTGATAAATTAGCAATAATCAATTAATCGTCATCATTATTTGTTTTTTAATAGATCCAAAGTAGAGAAATACATAGCCAAATCAGAAACAGCAACAACATATATAATAGAAAATAAATACTGCAGTACAAATAATATACCAACAAAACCCACAACTCATAGAAAAGCATGAATCACTGGGTGAGAAATAATTCTCTTTACCCCTATCAGAGAAATACTCAAAACAGTTACAAACGGATGGACTTAAGTATGAACTTCATGCTAACTATAACAAATGTCGTAAAGCTCTTTGAACCACATAAAATCTTATGAATCTTTTATTTATCACATTGATGACATCTGCTTTCAACATATAATACAATAAATGAATAAAATAACAAAAATGAATTAACTGATGTGTGTTTGTGTGTGTAAGGTTGTAAGGGAAAAACAAAACAAACGTCAAGGTCAAGGGCTATTTATGTAACACCTCAAACCAAACAGCTAAATATTTAATAAAGTATTTCACATTTAGCCAATAAATAAAGATGTCCAACATCTAAATCATCAAAATATATAATCAATCCAAATAAAATCGTCAATTTAAATCATTAAAATCTTTTAGCAAACAAAATTTTGTGTTTGAAGAGCACAAAAAAGCCCTCGAGGCTCACTTCGTAAGTGTCTTCCATTAACAATTACCTGAAAAAATGTTAATATCAAAGGATGAAATTCCACAACAAAGTAACTACTGAAAATTTCTAACAAACGGATGGACTTAAGCATGAAATTCATGCTAGCTTTAACAAATGTCCAAAAGCCCTTTGAACAAACTACTAGTAGTGCAGTGGTATTGGGAATTGTTTCCCCCCCTTAGGTCCTTAGTTCGATCCCCCCTCCCCTCGCCTTGTATAAAAAAAAAAAGGATTCTTTTATTAATCACATTGATGATATCTGCTTTCACCAAATAATACAATAAATAAATAAAACAATAAAAATGAATTAACTGATGTGTGCTTGTGTGTGCGTGTGTAAGGCTGCAAGGGAGGGAAAAAAAACAAACGTCAAGGACTTTTACACGTGTATATCCAAAAGAGATCCAATAATACATGCATATATACTAGTTTATTATTAACTTATTTTTTGGGTAGAGCTAATTTGCAGGAACACGTAGCCTTGGAGTGGTGGGATGCTGATCTGTACGCACAATCTGATCAGTTGGTGATGATGATAAATGGGCTTTTGGAGCAACACTTGGAGGAGGAGAAGGTATTGTAGGTATAGAAGCTTTATTTCTGAAAACTTTTCCATGGCTAACGTTAACCCTAGCTGATGATATATGCAGGTTTTCAAATTCTTCTTCATCAACTGGCACTTTTATTGATATAGGGTACTGGTCATGATGATGATAATTATAATCTCTTCCACCATAACCATTAACAGTCCCACAAGTCCTTTTGCTTGACACTGGTAATAATGGCTTCTTCTCTTTCACCTGTGAAGATTCCACAATGGCTTCTTCTTTCTGACAAGCATTAATGTTGTCAGTTCTTCCATCAAATTGAAATAGTTCTTGGTCCACAACTGGGTTTGATGGAGGCACATCATCATCGATTGCATATTTCTGCATTCAGAGAGACAATAACAATAACATCGAAATATTATTCATACATATATACATACATTAATATTCATATATATATATATAAAATTGATGCAAACTATTAAACCTCTAGTGTACTTTAATAATTTTTTGTTTACCTTCACATTTGTCAAGTCCACCTTATGCTTTTTCAAGAAGTTAATGAATTCCTGAAAATGCTTGTCTGTTGGACAATAATGACCACTATAGGGCCATATAGCCTGGACAAATTAATATATAACATCAGCACATAAGTACTATATGGAGTGGCGTTGAGAAAGGGAAAATCAGTGAAAAGTCGTCCCTGTTCAAAAAATTTTATCCATAGGAAGGATTTGATATGCTTGTATACACACACACAAAAATATTACTCTATCTTATCCTTAATATAAGAGTCAGTTGACTTTTTCTAGAAAGGTTAGGAATCTAAATAAACTATTAATCATAGTATATATTGTGCATCGTTAGATTATATATTAGTTTATAAATCAAACACAGATTAATTAGTTTGAAGAAGAACGATAAATATAAATACTTAACATAACTTGATTAGCTTCATTAACCTCTTCAGAAAAAAGTCAACTGGCTTTTATATTAAAGACTGGTTGTAGTAGTATTCAAATTCAAGTCCTTCTACCTAATAAAATTTTTCAGGCATCGCAGGGACTTTTAACGGATTTTCATAAAATATGTAGGTATATATATGTTGGATGTCTTATTATACGCACATGAAGGATTCCATGGGAAGCAACCAATCTTCCAGAGGCAATGGTGGCACCACCAGCAAGAAAACTAGAGTGATGAAACAAGCCTTTCTTCTTCTCAGCAACGTACAAAGTTCTGCAAGTGCTGAGTACAAATATCCACTTTGATCCCTCAGGTGTTGTGTTTACAGGAACTTTGTTTTGCCTATACACAAGCTTCCCTTTTTTTATTATCACTGCATATGCTTTCCTCTCTTCCTGCAATATATATACCAGTTATCTCAAACTTCACTTCAAATTAAACCATACATTTACATGTTAATATGAATAATAAAAATTACACTCATCAGAGATATATATATTTCTCTCCATCAATGTGATGACGAGGGTGAAACAAACTTACAGGTTTACAGTAGTGAATGCACTGTTTTTGTAGGTCACTTCTTGGGCACTTCTCAAGATCTAAATCTTTGCCATCGCCGTCATCCAACCTTCACATATCATTGCATTGCAATTAAGAAATTAGAAAATAATTATTTTTGTGTAGAAATCTATGGTTGCTAAATCTACTTGTGATTATAATTAATATTTACCAGTAAAAAAATGATTGAGAACTATGGCTACGAACCCAAACATTATAGTAGACGTGTAGATTGTGTCCATAACGATGATGGGTGTCTATCTGGAAAAAAAAAAAATTGAACAGAGGCTAAGAAACTTGAAACCTTGTATCGTCATGTATCATACTCTTAATGAAGATTACTAAATTTTTAATTTAGCTGATATAATGTTTTCTCAATTTCGTCCGAATCTGATCTTGATTAATATTTGAATGAAATTGAATTCCTGATCGTTCTAATAAAATAATAATTAGGGTCTAAAAATTTTCTTTAAGAAATCCGTACACTCAGGGACTGATTGCTCTAGTTTGTTGGTTGTTTTGATTTGAGAAATGAAGAATTATATATGGTTTAGGGTTTAAAGAATTATATATGGTTCCATAACATTACAGAAATCAAAATTCTAGGAGTTTAAAGAATATGATTCCAAGAAAATCCCATACATATTGTTAAATTCAACAAATCCCTAATTGAGTTATTGAGTCAATTTAGGAATTTAGGAGTTCAAAATATGGATAAAATAACTTTAATGCCCATAATCTCTCATCTCTACTCTTGAAAGAGTTTTATTTCCCTATAACTTATGTTTTTCGATATATATTAACACAAATATATAATAAAATTCACTAAATCAAAAGAGTTTTTTATATTCAAAAGGATCATCAAGAATAATTCATGCAAAACAAGGAAGAAATAGCATCAAGGACCAGCAGAGTCCACCATTAGCACCCAATTTGGACACTCACCCGCCATTCCCTCTCCAGAAAAATCCAGTCAAACATTCTAGAAATAAAAGATATGGACTCAAACTTTAAGATGGAAAAAAAAATCTCAAAGTAAGGAACACATTATGTCTTTTTGCTGGGAGTATCAAATGGCAGAGAAAACTAACGAAAAGAAGAAGAAAATGAAGTTGAATGTGGAAGTTCAAGGTGCTTTTGTTTTTTATTTACCTGGAAATAAAAAAGTTGGGGGTGTTTAATTATATAGAAGAAATAATGAAGAGGGCTTCGTTTTACCCCCAAAAAAAAAAAAATTAAGAGAGCTTCGCAACAATTGGTAACTCCACTCTTGACTTTTTTTTAAAAAAAAAAACTTTTTGGCTTGAATTATTCAGGTGATCCTCCAGAACATAAAATTTTTATTATTTAGTCTAATCATATTTTATTTTATTATATATATTAATGTTTAGGGTTTAGGGATTATTATATATATTAGTGTGTGTGTATATATTGAAAAAAAAAAGGTTACAAAGGAATGAAAGTCTTTAGGAGAGAAGAGGGGGCATTAAAATCATCTTACTCACAACTTGAAATCCTAAATTAAAAAGAAAACTGGTTCACTCAAACGATAGATCTAAACTTTAAAAGAAAAAAAATAGTAGAAGAAAGGGAGGAAAATACTAGTCTTAGGTGAAGGTATGTGAACTTACAACTTCAAGCCAGTGTATGAGAGCTAACTTCTGCCCCTTGTCGTCTTTGGACAAACCTTTTCCCACCTACGTACCAACACAACGTTAAAAAGGTTAATCGATTGCTAGTTAGCTCCTTCGTACTTAAATACTGTAATTTTTACTCCATTCAGTTTTAATTATAGGAACACTTTCATAATGCAATTTACACTATAAAAATATTCCTATAATAATTAAGACCGGAGGTAGTATATAATAATATCTTTAGTCAACTTGAAAAGGCGAAATAATGTTAAAGTCAACTATGTACGCCCTTTAAAGAAATGATATGCAAGTTTTATAGAAACAAAAAGCCAATAATAAAATATAATACAGTACATTTAAAGTGAAGCAAATATATATAATTATTAAAGTCCAAAAGGTCATGAACGTACGTAGCTCCGAAAGGTTTCATACCTTTGCAGCCATTCTACCTATTCGTGCCCACTTTGAAAGTACTGATGATTTTGATTTCTCACTTCGTGATTCACTACTCCTGGCCCCACTGCCTGATGAGTACAAAGTTTTCCACCTGCATGTTTATCATCATTTTTAAAATCAAACCTCAGAATTCAGAAGCAATTTACGACATATATAAACTCCCTCTGGTTCTTAACATTAGAACCACTTTACATACTAGGGCGGATCCACATTCGAATATGGGCCATAGCTCCAATACTGATCTATTAGTGCACCAGAATAAGAAATATTATAGGAGAGAAGAGATTTACTGATAGCTCGATGACAGAAATGATATTCAACCAAGGGAAACACATTTTGTAGAGGTCTTGGGAGATCATTAATTAAGAAGCTATGTGCACTCCTAATTGTCCTCTAATTAATAATAATTAGAAAATTAATTCTTTATTAATTTCTTAATAAACTTGTTTCTCATTTAATTAATGCTAATTTGTATCTTATTTGATGTTTCCAAATTAAATAGTCTAGCCCATCAAGGTGGACCTAGATCAAAAGGCCAACAGACTTAGTATTTAGTGTGTGTTAACTATAACTAAGTCCGAAATAATAAGCTTTCTGCAGCACCTTGGAGCTGAAGTATGAAAGTTTGGTTGATGAACAAAGTCTTCAACTTACCCTTCCAAACGAAAATCTTGTGATCCCAGAAATTTGAGAAAAAGTGGTGCAATTTGGAGCCACTCAGCTTTCACCTTCTTTCTTTCTTCACATTTAGATTCTTCTCTTGCATTCTTCTTCTTCTCATTATTGAACCTTTCAAGCTTTAAGCTACTAACTGGAATCCTCAAAACCGTCTCTTCTTCGTCCTCCTCGATCTGTATGCCTGCAATTCTTAGAGCTGGCATTTCCTCCGTTCCTCTGCAAAAATCATAAAACACTTCAAGAATAAATATTCACGATCATGCCATGATGATACATTATTGTCATAAAATTTAAGGAAACCACAAAAGGATCATAAGAAGGGCTATGCCTTGAAAGTGCAAAAGTTTGGTTCTTTATGTTTTGATCTCTATTTAGAGCTGAAACCTGGGTTTTGTGTTGTGTTGATGGGCATTTGGCTCCTCTTTTATAGTGCACGAGTTTGGAGGACATGAGGAGTAGCGTTCCTGTGTTCAAAATTTAGTCAAATACGTCGCAGAGAAAGAAATATAGGGTAATTAAAGGTGGTTTGAACGGGACTAAAGTAAGAGAACTGAAATGGTTGTGTGAGTTTCAAGAAATTATATGAGTTTGCTTTGACTTGTATGAGAATTTGGGAATGCAGAATTCACGAGGGCCGCGTTTGAATTGAAGAGTACAGAAAACTTTTTATATATGGTTTTGTAATATCTGAGTTATCATCATAAAGTGTGATAATAGGAACATACAATGCGGCAAGGTCATAGCGAGAGGCTAATTTAAAAAAAGAAAAAAAAAAAAGAACAAGTCAAACTCAAGAATGAGATGCATGCGACAGTGATTGAGATGTTTATGACTAATGAAGGGGCCAATGAGTTTGGAGTTTTCTTTTGGTAAATATGAAGAGTGAAGTAATATTTTATTCTTGTCAGATGGGTTTAATAATTTTTCAATTCAATCTTAAATTCTAGGGAAAATTAAAATAAATGACCTAGGAAAAATAATATTTATTATAAAGGACTATAAAAATTGTAATTACTTAAAAGGACCGAATTACTTAAAAGGACCGAACATCATAATATAAATTTAAAATTACTAAATTGGGCCTAATCAAACCTCTTGTATTATCTCTTACATTTGTAATTAAAAAATAAATAAAATTGATATTAAAATTGTCCATCATAATATGATCATATCTTCTTTTTTTTTCAATATATTATTTAATTAACAATTGTTAAACTTATATTTTTATATTTTTATTTTTCACCAATTTATATCATCAAGTTGCTTGATTTATATTATCAACATTGATATCAATTAAAATATTTTTATTAAAATAAAAACTAAACTCATTTCATATTTTTCAGATATAATAGGTTAATTATATTTTCTTAATTTTATTAACATTACATGAATTTTTTTAACCCACATAAATTGCTTCTAAAACAAAAACAAATCATATATAAAAACTTTCTTGGTTTAACATATATGATAAATTATAAAAGACTTGACTTTTATTAAAATTATATAATTCAATTTTTAATTAAATTTTTTCTTGATTTTTAAAAAAATATAATTTTTACAAATTGAAGAATGCGTAATTTTTCTCTCACTCACACACACACACACACATATATATATATATCAAGTTGTGAAAAATAAAAATTAAAAAAATTATTGTCTAATAAAAATTAGAATTTTGTATTAGTTTTAAAAATAGAATGTGTATAATAATGTATGAGGGAATGCAAAAGATTTGTTGGTGGTATTTTAGTACTTTTAACTTTATATTTTAATATTTGATCCTTTTAAATAATTACAATTTTTATGGTCCTTCTCCATAAATATATTTTCTTTTAGGTCCTTCATTTTAATTTTCCGCCTTAAATTCTAACATCAAAAGAGTTTTTCAATTTAATTCACGAGTCAAATCATGAAAGTTCAGGCAAAGTTTAGACTACTAGAGCATAAACCTGAGTGGTACAACAGATGGTAGATCAACTTTCTAATTAATTAATGAGGAAGATTTCAAATTTTTCAATCAAATAATCCATCCCATTAAGGGTGAGGCCTGGACTTAAAGTCGAACAAACACAATAATCATGAATTAATTAGAATGTGAGAGATCATTGGAGCCTAACCAGGCTAACCCATAGGCTGGTGTATGTTTGTTTGATTGTAGTCAAAACAAAGGGTTGACTCAATATCTTTCAAATTAGAATTGAAGAAGTCTATGTTATAAAAAAAAAGAAAAAAAGAATTGAAGTAGTCTTACCATGAAAGAACGAATTAGAAGACAGTGTTGAATTTACTTCGTAACATAGGTCTCCACAAAGACATAATAATTGAGAAAGTCACATTCCAAAAACATACTGTTACTTTCGACCAAAGCATGCTACAGCATACATGACATTCAATGTTCACCAGCAGTTTTGATCTCAAACAAGAAAAATTTCGCCATCTTGTCGTTCTATACATGTTCATAAAGAACCCATTTTGAAATATTTTTTTCCTTTTTAATTGGAATTTGACCTCTAATTTTCATTGTTTCACATATAGATTTTCCATTTTTCTTCATGTACGTGACGACCATTTTAAAGGATGGAGATGCATGTAACATACAATAATTTTAAAATTAATCGAATTTTATTCAAATAGTTATTTTTTTTTAAGAAATTTATATCTTTGTTAGACAGTTTTAAGATTATATTTATTAGGTATCATCATTAATTAATATAATGGAATGGAGCAACACAAAGAAGCAAAATGCTATACTATATTTATATAGCTTTGAGGATGCTTCGTGAATCCTTTTCATACTCTTTAATTTGGTATAATTTGTGTGATTTTGAATTTATTAGGGAGAATGACAACAATCAACACATTTTTTTTAAAAAAAAAGAGAGTAAATAGACAAATAAAAATATGTTTACTTGGTTGGTACGTAATATTATAGAGCTTACTAAGAAATTTCAAAAGAAAGTATAATTAATCGTAATAAAACTCAAAATTAATCGCAAATATTAATAGGTTTACATTGCACAAATTTTGTAAATCGTATAAGCTTAATTGTAAACATAAAAATTAAGAGTAAAATACTCTAACTACCCCTCTATTTTACTTTAATTACACAAACCTCCCCTCTATTTTAAAAACACATATAGACCTCTCTTAAAATTAAAATGTATGTTACACAAACCTTTTTTATATTTTAATATTCTATTTTCATCTATCCAAACTATTAGTTGACCGTTAAGTTTGACTTTTGTACTTTTGTTTCACCAAGTCTTTCGATAACATTAGAATTATTTAAACAAATATATATGTATGTGGGCAAAAAATATATATATATATACCACCAAATTTTTATCCTAATAGATTTTTTTTTTTTCATTTTCTAATATGTTAAGAAATTATGAATTTTGAGATTATAAAATTTATAATTTAAATTTGTTACCATATTTATTAAAATTTATTTATTTTTAGTTTCTTAGATGAGTAAAAAATATATATCAAACACATTTTTTTCCTATCAAATATAATAAACTATATATGTTTGAGAGATTGTATTAAGTCATTTAAATATTTTTTTCCTACAAACATTTAAAAAGCTTACTCAAAAATTTAAAAGTTTGTGATATTTACAAGTTATCAATTAAAATTTAGGCTTTAGCATTAAGGGAAGATTAGTAAATAAATTTTATTTTTATATAAATTTTAATTAAAAAAATATCGTTTTAGAATATTCTTAACGGAGTCAACGGTTTAGACTTAAATGTATGTTTTTAAAATAGAAATGATGTCTGTGTAATTAAGGCAAAACATAATGGTGGTTAAAGTATTTAACTCAAACATTAATTAAAGATTGGTTACAAAAAATTATTAATTATGGCAGGTTTGTAAATCTCAAATGCTTATGACTAAGTCAGAAATAAATTTCTTAAAAAAGAAAAAGAAAAAGAAAAGATGATGGTTGTTTGAGAAGGTATAGTTGATCTATTGTCATTTAGAGTAGGCTTTTTTGTTAATGGTTCATAAAAAATGGTCAACTGAGAAACCTTTAGATTTGTGCGTTGGGTTTGGTGAGGGTTTTATTTCATAATTTTATTTGTTATTATCGGTCAACAAAAATGCAATCGAGTGCTACAAAACTTCTGGCAAAAGGGGAAAAAACGGAGTGATGCAAAAACAAAAGGAAGAGGGTCAACATAACGTGAGAAAAGATTCAAGAATAACTTAAGTAATTAATCATTTGATTTTCTAATTTCACAACTGAATTTTCAGTGTTTAATTTATAACCATCAAACTTTTGATATTTACAAAGTTTTGGCAATTTACTATACATATATATGACTAATAATCTTTTAATTTTTACAATTAAGTTCTCGGGATTTATAGAACCCACAAATTTACTAATGAATTCAAAACTAATAATCGCCCCAATTTTTGCAACTTAGCTTTGAAAACTAAGTTATGGCGTAAATTGCCAACTTTACAAAGCATTTTTATCCATTAAATTTTTTTATTTTATTTTTGACCTTAGTCCTTCTTCATTTTTTCATAAATTTATAATCTTTTAAGGAAATTAGAATGAAGGACCTGAAAGAACAGATCTTTAAGGAGAAAACCCGTAAAAATTGTAATTACCTAGAAGGACCAAATGCTAAAATATAAATTAAAAATACTAAAATGGCCCTAACAAAATATTTTGCATTCCCTCCTACACTCTCTCACACATTCTATTTTTAAAACTAATACAAAATTCTAATTTTTACTCAATTAAATAAAAATTTTCATTTTTCACAAGTTGCACATATATCTCTAGAAAAAAAAATTACACATTCTTCAATTTTGTAAAAAATATAATTTTTTTTTTAAAAATCAACAAAAATTTAAATAAAAATCAAGATCGTTTATAATTTAACATTTATGTAAGAAATTTTATATGATTTATTTTTGTTTTAGAAGAAATTTATGTCAGTTAAGAAATTCATTTAATGCTAACAAAATTTTAAAAAAATTAAGTAATCTATTATATCCTGAACAATATGAAATAGGTTTAGCTTTTTTTATAAGAAGATCTTAATTGATAATATAAATCGAGTAACTTAATGATATAAGTGATCTATTATATCATGATGGGCAATTTTAGTTATATTTTTAATTATGAATACCATAGATAATATAAGAGGTTTGGTTAGGGACAATTTAGTGATTTTGAATTTATATTAGGATATTCGATCCTTCTAAGTAATTAAAATTTTTATGGTCCTTTAAAATAAATATTATTTTTACTAGGTCCTTTATTTTAATTTTCCCATATTTCAATTTAATGTCATTTTTTAGGTGGCTCTTTTGCGTCATTATCCTTGGATTTTTTTTTTTTTTCTATAAAATATATTTCATTAAAACTAACCCAATGAAAAATAAAAGCTCAAAATAAAAAGTTTGGAAAAAGAAAACCCAAATACATAGCAATGCAAAAAACCTTAAAAATAACCTAACCCTAAAATAGGTGAGAGGGAGTTGCTGGCTTTGCTAAGAATCCTATCGCTTTCATACTCTCTTCATTGAAATCTGTGAGAAGGAAAACGTCGTCACCAGCATCAAATTAAGTCATTGTAAGAAGTAGTTGCTTGACGAATCATCCCAAAGAATCCACCACTTTTATTGACAATATAATAAAGCAACCAGACTAGTTGTTAAAGAAACTTAATGAGAACATCTCATGGAAGCAAAAACACCCACAAACACCAATAAAAAAGACGAAAAAAAGAATCTGTTAATTTCACAACAAACTGCATGGTCTTGACCATGACATATGATTTGCATTCACCGTTACCAACAATCCATAATAATCTTTTGAAAGATAGAAGCAACAATATATAATACTATAGTTATCCATTCCCAATCCCCAAAACCGCAAAATGTAGCCACTAGGTGAGATCTGCTACTATTGAAACTCCCAACTCAATTTATTGCCGCAAAGAAAATCAGCACCACCATAAAAAGGGGTTGGGTTTCTCTCATCATCATTTTCTCATTATCCCTCATAATCTCTAAATCACATATATCCAATCAATACAATATTACTTTAACTTTTCTCTCACTTTCCCAATCAATGGTCCAGATGAAGCCAATGAGAAAAAAGGAGAAACAAGATAAGGAGAAGATCTCATTCCCATAAAAAGCCCAAAGAAACATGAAAAATAAATGGAGATCAATACAAAATAAGGACATCTCTACCCCCACCCGAAACCGAGGAGGTAGACATTGTAAAAAAAGTTCGCCTTACGATGAGAGAAGAGTTCCCACCACTCAAGTAGTTGAGAGGAGCAAGAGAGAAAAAAGAGATTATCCTTAGAATTTAATGTAATGAAATTATAAATATTTAGCCCAGCAAGGGCACAGTTTAAAAAAAAAACTATAAATATTTAAGGTAATTAACACAACTATTCCGGATTAGAATAAAATTAGGTCCTAATTGACAAATAAATTGTTGGTTGGGAGTTGAGATAATAAGCGATCTCATCCAGTAAGAATTCAAACACAAGTTCAAATCCCCAGAAACATACTTATTAAAAAATTATTAAAAAAGGTGAAAACTTTTTGTGCTTTAAACCTCAAAAGGAAAAAATCATTAATCCAATATAATCTTAAAAAAAGGGTTCTAATTGAGGATAACTTTTCCAAAGTCGTCTTCCAAATTTAAATAAAGTTATTAAACATAAATAATTAATATAATCTCATATGTATTTCAACAGTAATAACGTCTTCCACTATTTAAAATCAATGTTTATTATCGAATGAAGAATATTATATTAAGTAATGTATGTTGTTAATTTGTTATGTTCCAATCTGGGATGGGCCAATTATTGTTTTGATGGCGAAGACCAATTGAAGCAGCACAGTACACATCTGGTTCATGGTGCAAAGGCATTGACAAAAACCTTTGAATCTTCATCATCAATTAATATCAATATAATAATAATATATGGGACTCCTTTGGTAGGCGATCTCGTAAGTCCTCATAGAGCCCGGGGCCGTGCCCTGGCCTTGGTGGGGGACTGATGTCGAACCCCTCCAAAACTTTTTTATATCAAAAAAAAAAAAATATCAATATAATAATAATATATTACGATGACTCTTGCATTCAAATAAGCGATATTATTCATCCACACACAGAATAATTATAAATCTTGATCAGGTATCCAAAAATTAATCCTGATCAATCATATAAAAGTATACGCTTCCCCATTTGTTTTAAATTAGAAATAATGTGTTACAGGGAAAAACAATTGGAAATAATGTGTTATTAATATGCATTATTCAATTATTCTACTGTCTTTCTGTTAGATCAAAGAGACTTTCCAAGGGTAAAAAAAGACAAGAAAGAATAGTTTTCAGTTTCTCCAACAAAATAGCACAGTAATGATAAAAGGTTGATGAACCACGCCAAAACAAAAGAGGGATTAAAACTAATTAATTTCTTAATTATATTATCTCCAACAATTTGGTATATAATTAATTATGGTGATCTGATTAGGACATGGCCTTGACAAGTTTCAATTAATTTGTCTCCCTGGTTCAATTAAAGACTATTTTTAATGATTTACATCAAAATATAGTTTTTCAATTCTCCAAAAAATTAGCATTGTTAAGATTAGGACCTGGCTTGATTTGCCAACATTACCCATCTTTTTTTTGGTCGAAAACGACATTACCAATTATAAGAATGTGACATACATATATATTTGATATCTTATTGTTTAAATGGAAGGTGTCTTTGTTAATCTACGTACCAGGAATTGCAACAAAAGTTGCGAAGCTCAGGAGTTTTAAAACTCTGGTTGTGGAAATCACGTAAAGTTATATCATGGACACGAATAATAAATTTGTAAGAGTTTATTATATCAATAAATAGGTATTGATAATGTATAATTAACTAATTAAAATATAAAAAAATTGATTTCAAAATATTTTAAATCCATAAGAGATATTCCTAATTTATCATATCCAGCAAAGAAATTTCTATAAAATTCATGTATAAAACCACTAAGCATGATCAACCAAAAAAAGTTAGTATAAGTTTAAGAGTATACTAATACGATTTTGTAAACTAGAAAGTAAAAACGATAAACTTGATATGTATGTAAACTTGCTTATCAAACCGAATTTACAACTAGTATGAATTTAAGAGTAACTCGACACGATTTCGTAAGCTAGTAACGACAAAACAGTAAACTCAAGGAGTCAACTTGCAAGTTTAACAACAATGATTGCAACCATGTTTATTGATAAAATATGGGATAATTAATTTACAAGTCCTCATAGTTTTAACCAATGTTTAGTTGAGCTCCTATATATAATTATTTTATTTATTAATTTAATTTAAAATTAACTAAATGTCATTAAAATATAGTTATTAATAATAAATGTAAATTACTAATTATATAATTATAAAAAATTACTATAAAAAATTTGTATGTAAATAATTAATACAGTTAGAAAAATTAATTATAATTATATGATATTTTTAGAAAAAACATGATTCATACTTTATAACAATAAAAATGAATAAAAATCTTCATAAAAACTAATAAAAATTATAACTGCTAAAAAAATAATATAAAAATATGTTTAGCTAAAAGTTTGAAAGAATATTAAAATAAACTTCTTAGAAATAAAATAAATTAATTTTTTATAGAATATTATTAATTAGTCAATGTTCAAGTGTCATGTTGGTTGGTTGAGACGAACAGACGGCGAGCATATTATTAATTATACAATAATATCAAAAATTTGTATTTAATAACATTATATTTTATATTTATAGAAAAATATTATTAGAATTTATAGAACAAAGAATAAAAAAAATTATAAGGATCTAATTAAAAATTATATAAAACTATAAGGTTCTGATTAAAACTACATGGACTTGATTAAATAAAAATTAAAGTATAAGGAGCTGATAAAAAGGGGAAAAAAAATTACAAGGACATGCTTAAAAATTAGTGAGAATTATAAGGATCTATAGATTAATTATCCCATAAAATATAGTAGTATTGCCCTCTTGTTTTGAAATAGAAAGATCAGGACGATATTTTTTTGTTTTAAGTTTTTAAATACAAATATAACACTAAAGTATATAGGATCCTTTTCTCAAGTTAAACCTTGGGAGCTGGTTGAACTTCTTTTCCAATATAACCCATTAAATCGAGAGATTTTTCGAAGATTCTTGTAGTCAATCAAACAGAAGGAGTCATATTTTTTTACCAAAAAGAAGAAAAAGAAAGAAACATAAGGTGTCATATTCTCATTAGACTGTTCGAACTATATAAAGAGGGAAGAATTAAATGAGATATTAATATTACAGGCAAATAGAGAGAAATTAGGAGGAAAATAATATCCTATAAATTCCATTCAATATGAGGTCCCTATGTTTACTCCTAGTATTAACAAACCCCAGAAGCCTGTGTAATTTTCTCAAAATACTGTATGTATAGCTGCACATGCCCTCTAACTATTCCTACTTTGCAATTTCTTTCAATTAATTTTTAGTCATCAAACATGGGATATGATATTGTCACTATTAATTTTGGTCACTACCAATGTCACTACCACTTTTTCACCGTTAGATCAGAATATCAATAGAAAAGAGAAATGGTAAAGGTAGATGAAATTCTGATCTAATGGTGAAAAAGTGATAGTGACATTGGTAGTGACCAAAATTGGTAATGACAATATCTCATCCCATCAAACATATATGATTTTTTAAATCATAATATATATGCATGCATGTTTTCCTAAAAAAATTGTGTGAGGGGGCTTAAATGCTCGAGAAGTTACTTAAAAGTTAAGTTTTCAAGGGATAAATATGTTTCCTCTGGTCCTTATTATAAGAAATCAACTAGCAATTGTATTTGGTCCTTTTTATAAGGTACGTGTTTGTTTCTAAAGCGCATTAATTATTTTTTTTCATGTTTGCCCATAATTAATAAAGGTAGTGGGTGAGAGTAATAATTAATATAATATTAGAGTTCAGTGCAATTAGTAAAGGGTAATATTGGAAGTTACTTAAATTTTATGACAACTTTATTGACTTTAATTATTTTTCTTAGTTTATAAGAATTGTTACTTGGTGCCTTATAATAATAAGAACTAGAGGGAGTACTCAAGTTTAGTATGAGGGCAATTTTGCCCTTTCTTTGAAGATACAAATAGTCAACTGTTTGGTGAACCATTAAGTTGAGGTGGATGCCGCACAGACATCCCACCTCACCTTTTTTTCAGGTCAGATATTTTGTGGTAGAAAATAAAAAGGGTTAAGGAGCGATTTTATCAACGAACTATTAGGCCAGGACCACCCAGCACAGCAAACTATTTTTTGGACCAAAAATACAAATAAAGCATTTAAAAGGTGAAAAGGGCACAATACGTTATAACGTCAATAACGTCCGTCTGGTTTTTTGGATTGAGGCAAGAGAGAGAGAGAGATCGTCTTTATTGATCGTCTTTGCGGAGCCCAAGGCATTGAATACAGTTCACCTACTCTGGCTGCCGCCATGAGCAACCTCATTCCTGCTTTTACCTTCATACTCGCCATCTTCTTCAGGTGTCTCTGCTCTTTCAAATATCAAACACTTCCTTCTCCACCATTACATCCACAGGATTCTCCTAATTCCAGGATTTTCTTAAAAAAATAATAATTTCGATCATTGTTTTGTCTAAGAATTTTGCAGCGTTTTAATTTTTCTGGGTCCGTGTATGAAGGATGGAAAAGGCAGAGTTAAGAAGTTCAAGCACTCTAGCCAAAATCATAGGTACAGTAGTATCAATATCTGGTGCCCTCGTAGTTGTTCTCTTCGGGGTCCTACACTAAAGTCGCATCTTCTCCATCAACACCGGATTCTTCATCACTCAAAAGAAATGGGTTCTTGGTGGCTTCCTACTTTTGTTGAGTATCTTGTGGTTCCAATTTGGTACATTCTTCAGGTAAACACACTCTTTTCCATTCCTGCAAATATTAAGGGAATTTTCTACAGCTAAGCTGAGTTGTGTGATTTATTTTTGACAGACCCAAGTTATACAAGAATATCCAGCAAAGCTGATAGTGGTGTTTTTATTCAACCTGTGTGGGACTATTATATCTGCACCAGTGAGTTTAATCGCAGAACCAAACTTGAGTGCTTGGAAGATAAAGCCAGACATAACATTCCTCACCATTATTTACTCACTCACAACTAAGAATTTGCTTGAATGGATGAACAAGTAACAAGTAAACATAACTGTGTGATTTTCACTTTCATCATGCAGGGTTTATTATGTACAGGCTTATGCTGTCTGATTGAAATATGGGCTCTCCATCTGAAAGGCCCTGTGTATGTGTCAATGTTCAGGCCCCTCTCCGTCGCCGTTGCTGCTGCTATGGGTGTCATTTTCCTCAGAGAGGCTCTGCATCTAGGCAGGCATGAAATTCGCTCTCTCTCTCTCTCCACTATCATTTTTCCCCTTTCAAAAGCAGAAAACCAGAATCAGGTAGAAGTTATAAAGAAGATTCCTGTATGCTTCGTTCGTCATGTGACACGTGTTGAAATGTTGCAGTGTTATGGGAGCATCAATACTGTCCGATGGATTTTACGCTATGATATGGGGGAAAGCTAAAGAGGAAGAAGAGTTGAAAAAGAAGTGGGAGCTTGATGACTCAGAGTCACAAACCCAACCGAATAGCAGGACTCCTTTTTTGCAGAGCGTGGATGAGGAAGATGATAACAAGACGGAAGTTTTTGACGTTATAACGTCATTGTGCCCTTTTCACCTTTTAAATGCTTTATTTGTATTTTTGGTCCAAAAAATAGTTTGTTGTGCTGGGTGGTCCTGGCCTAATAGTTCGTTGGTAAAATCGCTCCTTAACCCAAATAAAAATATATGTATTTCTCCTTCTCCTCAAGCGTTCTCCGGCTACCACATTCCCTGGCAAGACTGAAAACATGGTCACCGTCCTCCTTTAACATCAGACATAGTTAAAGGGAATGAAGCCTTTTAATTCATCACACATTGAAAGGGAATAAACACATCGCCAATAGTAAAACATCAAGAATAAGAATCCGGGAAGATTATGAGAAAAAATGCGGGGAAGACATTACAAATTAAGAAAGCCGCATACCAAGAATGATGAAACAGAGTCATGAGGCATAATTTTAAACCAACAAAACAGAGCAAGACACATGACGTAAAGTAACCTCGTGTAAGATGATCGAGCGCAAAATGGAGTTGGTATTGACTTTTAAAGGTTTCTCGAGCTCTGTAATTGAAATCCGTAATAATGGTGGAGAGCATGGTGGATAATCCTTTGGCCAAAACACATGGATGGTCTGAAGCTTCCATTATTGCCCAAAGCAAACAAAAAAGAAAAAAAAATCACATTTAGATTAAATGGATTGGTTAGAATCCTCTATTTCTATGCCTCCACAAAAATTCACAGTGAAGAATTGATCTGGTGTTGGAAGTTGTGACGCCTAGATATGGATCTAGGGTGGCACATCCCCCTTCATCATTATCGGCCACTCGACTCTTCTAGCCGCCGACCATTGCTTCTTATTCTCTCTCTCTATCTCTTCTTCGAATGTCGCCAAAGGTCTAAGATTTGCAGGGAGTAAGTTGCTCTTGTTAGTATTTAGGTGTCCTAGAGACAATCTGTAAGGACAGATCATCACCATTTTTACGTTGTAGTATTTCATTATTAATAAATGAGCATATTTTATCTTTATCATATTTATGTCTCGTGTAACATCCCAACTTTTCACAAGCAGTATAAATTTTTTTTTTAAAACATCTTTTCACATCATCAGAGTAGAGCATTTGAGCGGAAGAATAACTGATATATATATATATTCAAAATTCCCACTGGCTAGATACAGAAGTGGTATAGTACCCAAGAGTTTTCAAAAAGTAAAGGACAACATCGGAAAGTCTTCAGCCGGAACCATGACCCTGCTGCTTTCCTCTCTCCTTGGTCCTTGATTCTTCTGACCCTGACGCTATAGCTGAGATCCAATTTAACACATTGGATCTCAGGTAACGGTTAACCTCATATTCATATATACAGTATATATTCCACAATCACTCATATTAACAGTATAACAGATGTGTCACACGGAGTGCATAAAGATGGGTCACACGTAGTGCATGTAGATGGGTCACACGTAGTGCATGTAGACGGGTCACACGTAGTGCATGTAGATGTGTCACACGTAGTGCATGTATTCAAAAGCTCATAACAATACTCACAACATATCATCCGACTCACAACCACAAATACGCATACGATCAACATCGGCGTTAAGGTTACCGATACGCGGACGTACATACTTTCGTAAACCGAACAGAATGGCCAGGTAAGTGTCTATCATGGGGGCCTCACCGAGTTCACGGTGACTTAATGGCTTACCCACATAGACTAGCCTTTCCTTCGGCACCAAACTGTTCTAACATATTTGCATTCAATAAACATACCATAACAATACACATAGCACATACATGCATACCATGAACATCAGATTAGTGTTACAGTACGCGGACGTACCTTCGTTGGCAACGTTAGGTACTACCGCGCGGAAAACGTACTTTCTACGGAGAAACATGCAAAAGTCCTACAATGCACGTCGGGCAACAGAACGGCAGCAGAATCAGCTTTTCAGATATCCTATGAGAATAATGTCACTTCTATTAGTAATTTGACATTATAACGGCATTTTAGGTAAAAATTATCATTTTGCCCTTCTACCCCTACTTGGCGGAATTTCGCCAGCTTCCGCTACATAGGCTATTTTCTTCCCAAAATTTTGCCAGAACTTCGACGCCATCATGATTTTCGAAAATAAAGACTAAAATAGCCCTCCCATATGATATCCAATCATACTAGAAAAATTAAAGGCTATTCTAGCATTACTACCCTTACTACCGAAAGAACTACGAAAGCTTAAAGCTCGGTGCAGAAAAACTTACCCAGAGCTTCACGCGAATTTTCCCAGAGCACCTCTCTCTAAAATCCTCTCTCTAGAATCAGCTCTTGCTTCTCAAATGTGAGAAAAACCAAAGGGGAGGGGTGGGTATTTATAGAAAAAGGTGTAGGATTTCGTACTGTCGGATCAACTTTGTGAGAATCGATCCGGACCGTCCAAAACATAACTTTTGAAACAACTTTTCCTTCTTCCTTATTCTTCTTGGCCGACCTGCACAAGCTCCAACAGCCAAGGGATTGGCCAATGGGAGGAGGCCAAGTGTCTCCTTCCGAAGCCTTCCGGTTGAATTTCTCCGATCGGTACCCGATTCGCGTGATTTCGGAGAAATCTCAAAATTCTGGATTTACAACTTTGAAACCATTTCCTCACTTAGTAGAAATGTCCAAGTTAACCTAAATTTTGGTTCCATATAGGGCTCCAACAGTCAGCTTGAAGTTTCCTCGAAAACGTGTCCGAACGCGTCCGGTGTCAGAATTCGTTTTCGGAGATATCAATCTCTTCGAAATAATTCACTGATTCCAAATATGTCTAAATAAATTCAAACTCATTCCTAAATATTGAGTTAGAATTTATTTTCCTCTTTTCCAAAAATATGCCTATATGCATTTTTCCCTATTTTGTTTTATTAGGAAAATGCACAAACGGCCTCGGATTAACTTCCTAAGAGTATTATGGAAGATAAAATTCCACTGATCAATAATCCACTTTGATATTGACAATCCCATTCCTAGATCTCTAGATAGGGTCCGTTTCCTAATTTTAAAATTACTATTCACTCTTTTTACTTTAATTAATTATATTAATATAATATTATCAACTTGCATATATATCTTATACATATATATATATATTTATTTTTCTCTTTTCCTTGGCCAAATTTTCGGTCAACATTCTGATCCATTTTTTTTTTTCGTTTTATATTTTATAAATTAATTATTTAATTAATTAAATAATTATTTTTACATAACTTTTTTACAAGATTTTCCTATTGGTCCATTCTTGCATTTAGGCTTAAAAATACCTAAACTCACTTATTTTTCTCAAAATCTCCAATCAATTAGTAAATATATTCTTACTAATTTTCAACTATTTTCCACTAATTTTTGAGCTTTACATAATTATTCATGAATTTCCTTTACTTATGCTTAAGTAATTAGCCCAATATTACTTAATTACTTAATTATCACAAGTTGATAATTTTCTTACTTAGAACACCTTATTTCCTTTATACTCTTGCATTAACATTTCTGTTTCCATGTGTTCTGCTTTATTTTAGAATTTGTGAGGGCATTATGGTCATTACCATACTTTTTGAGCATTCTTCTTCAATTTCTCCAAGTTTGTAATTTATTAAATTACCAAAATTAGAGATATACTCTCTCTCAATTTAAATAATTATTTCATTGCCCTTTAGGATTTTTCACCATTTTCCTAAGTTATTTACTCCTCCCAGGGGTATTTTGGTCATTTTGGCACTTTGGCCCTTAAATTCCCTAATTCAAATTTCGGGGTAT
This sequence comes from Acacia pycnantha, assembly GCA_025563575.1. NCBI lineage: Eukaryota > Viridiplantae > Streptophyta > Magnoliopsida > Fabales > Fabaceae > Acacia > Acacia pycnantha. The sequence goes on along the minus strand of JAMWYP010000018.1, from coordinate 4,077,773 downwards.
TACATCTCGCCTTTATTATAAGGTAAATATGTGTTTGAAGATAAAAGCCTTAAGAATAGAACATGTGTTATTCTTGAGGATCCATGATAGAGATCATGATCATGAGGACTCGAGAACATTGGATACCTATTGCCTAAAACTTGTTCCAAGTCTTGAATCACCAAGAAAGGGCATTGATGATCTCAATAAGATTAGTACGACATCATCTACATGTATGAGATACAAGGTAGGGACCTCATGAAATACAGGCATGGTGATGCCTTAGCTAATGTCGTGGGTGGATCTGTTGGAGAACAGATAGCATCAAACTGACCTGCGAGAGACTCCATAAAGATTCATTGTAGAGAGTATCATTGGATATGTAAAGTCTCTCATCGTTTGGTAGTGCGGATCGTCTTGGACTTAAGGATGTCATCGAACACTATGTCTTGAGGTTATACTTTGACCGTACAACTCTATCCAACTGAAAATGGGGAGAACAGTGTACTCTTGGGTGTAACTCGAATACATGAGTATAGATAGATATGCTGAGAGGACTCACAGTCCCCTACAAGGGATTAGTCATTCACAAGACCTATAGAGCTTGGATAGTTCTAATTAACTCGGAGTCTGTGCGCACAACAAGTGATCATGAAGAGTCATGATCCGTTGTAGAGTTAATATATGAAGATTTCTAGTTCTGTGAAATAGCTACATTTAGTCAATTAAGAGAGATGATACTATATCTTTGCTCTCGACTAAATGAGAATGATGATGTGAGGGATGATGTCTGCACGGTATCCAAATATGAAAGGTAGATCACTTGATCAACTCAATTAGTTATGGGGCCGCAGAGCATTGCTAGTGTCTTATGAGGTCATTAAATAAATTGGGCTCGTTAAAGGAGTTTTTAATTAGTTCAAGTTTATTTATGTCAGTGACTAATTGGGCCTAATGGGTCACACACAAATGTTATTCTCTATTGTTTAAAATTAGCAAACTTGGACCAATAATTGTTATTGGGTTTTATCAAGAGTAAAGGTGTAATTGGGTTGGAGTGGGACTCCAAGCCCAATGAGGAGATTTGAATTTTATTTCAAAATGTTAGGTTATAAAAGATAATTCTAAATTATCTAATATATATATATATATATATATATATATATATATATAAAGATCCAATAATGATTGGATGAAGATAGGAGAAATAATAAGTGAGGATTGATTTAAAATGATTTTGAATTTTAGTTTAAGAGATGAATGTGATTCATCATCTTAAATTATTATTCAATATTCAAGATATGAATTTAATTCATTATGATTTGGATTTTTCAATTCGAGTTTGGATTAAGCCTTTCTTGTGAGCACTTAAATTAGGGTTAGACTCTTATAAAGTGCTGATTATTTATGTGCCCTTTTTATGGACGTTTTTTGAAGAAAAAAATGGAATTTAATGTGACTTGGTTGACAAGATATAAATATGATTCATCATATTAAATTCAATCAATCAATCAAGATGTGAATTTAATGTGACTTGGTTGACAAGATAAGAATATGATTCATCATATTAAATTCAATCAATCAATCAAGATATGAATTTAATTCATTATGAGTTGGATTTTCCAATTCAAGCTTGGATTGAGCTTTTCTTGTAAGCACTTAAATTAGGGTTAGACTCTTATAAAATGCTGATTTTTGGTGTGCCTTTTTCTTGAACGTTTTTCTAGGAGAAAAACAAGAATCCTTATGCTCTCTGAATTTCGGTCTTTACCAAAGGTTTAGAGAGAAAAAGACACCATCCATAAAAGGGTAAGGTTTCAACCTTGTTTATCCTATCCATAACCTAATTCCAAGAAACCATCACCTTCTTGAAAAGGGAAAAACCCAAGGAAACCAAACCTCAACCTTGTCTTCGCCTAGCAAGCATCCAAGGAGCGGGAGGTTTCAAGAGAAGAAGTTCTCGTTGCAATCGGGGGATAGCCGTGTGGATCAATGTTAGAGGACATCAACAATCTTGAAGTCTTCGAGTGATCTAAGGTAATCTTAATCTCCAATAATTGTTTTTCAAATCAACCTAAACCCCAATAGTTGTTTTAACGAGCAATACTGAAACCCATTAATATTATAAATTGTTATGAATTCTCATGAGCACCGTAAAGAGTTACAGATTAATAATTAATAACTAATTAACGTAATGAGTTAAGGTTAATAATTCATGAGGTCAGTAAGGAGTTACGGGTTTTCGCAATGATTAAATAAAATTTTTGTTTTCAACCTTATGAAACTTTGCATGAAAATCATGTAATAGATAGAATTAATCAACAGCTCCTACAACGCCGAGAGTGGAACGAGAGGAAGGAGTTTGGGCGATGAACAAGTGACGTTGAAGAGCTTGCTTGGAATGCCGAGAGAGTGGCGGCAGAGATGAACCCATTGGAGGAGGTTCACCGAAAAAGGAGAGATTTGATGAGGGCTTGTTGAGTACGAGCGAGAGATGGGAGGATTGAAGAGATGATCTGTTTTTTTTTTCCAACTAAAAAATCTGACATGGAACAGGCCACCTCTACAAAACTTGGTCAACAAACGTTGACCATTTGGCTTTTTAACAAAGGGGTGACATTGCCCCCATTTTTTCAAACTTCTGCGATATATTTTTCCCATCGGAAACTTACATATGCTTGATGCCCATAAGAGAAATCTTCTGAGACATTTAAACCCCTTAGCCCAAATTTTTTTTACTCTGCTATTTATCCAAAGTGTATTAAAAACCACTCAAACATTCTGACTTCCTTAACACATAATCCAATTTAATTTGTGTAATATGAAGATTCTAAAAACAAAAATTAATTGTGGCTTGTTAAAAAAAAAGCTGCAAGATTAACAATATCAAATACCCCTCTGGTCCTATTTAAATAGGACAAAAAGAAAATGAATATTTCTATCCTATTTATTAGGCAGAGATAAATTTTTTATATGAATGTATAATTTTACCCTTTATTTATTATTGTATTGACTTTGTTTCCCTGAGATATAATTTATATTAAATAGGGTAAAATTGGAAAGTTATTGAATTTTAAGATAGAGGGTTAATAAAGTTTAAAGTTTTTCCTAATCTAGTTGGTAAGGAGTTTGCTCATTGCCTATAAGGTTGTGAGTTTAAATTCTACTGTAAATGTAAGCATTTTGTTGGTTCTATAAATACCTTTGGAAGTGTTCTTTAAGTTCAGAGGCATGTTCTATCCCTGATGAGCTCCAAAACCCAACTTACCTAAACTTTCTCATAAGAAAAAAAAGGAGTTTCCTAATATACATCAAACATGTTGGAAACTACTTGTAAATAAGATGAAAGGAGTATATAAACCACCCCCAGAGAATAGTTAAGCCTATATCTTTATTACAGTATAAATGAGGATTTTGAAGCAAAGGAGATTCTGCATTCTAGTACAGGATTGGAGTGAGACACTCAAAAGAGCAGAGCAAGCCAATGTTAATTAAATGCAGAATCATGAATGAGAACTAACGATTCTTAATTATGGTATCTGTTTGAATCATTGAATAGCTTTCAGTGAATAAAGAAGCTCCCAGATTGGATATATTGGTGGGTGGCTTTATGCCATTTTGGAGGATTCCATTGGTCTCTTCTTTCTCCCACCGACCTACCCCAAAAATGTTGACCCCTCCTCATTTAATCGCATCAGCTACCCTTATTTATTTCTTCTGCTCCCCTCTTCAATTTCTGTCAGATCCTCTGATCCTCCACTTTTTTATTTGATCCTCTAGATATGCTTATTAACACTGAATGTTAAATTAGTGTGATGATGATGTGAAATGAAAATTTTATTGAAAAAATTAATCTTATAATTTTGACTCAGCGGTAGTAACTTAGTTTTTAAATTTTAACTCAACGAAAAAAAGTCCATATATTATATATTTCATGAAGTTTAAAATAGTAAATTATTAAATGATTAAAACTATAGGAATTGAGCTCATGAGTTAAAGTTTAAAAAGTGAGTTTCAACTATATCAAAACTATAAGGACTGAGTATTATATCAAGTCAAAATTCAGCCATCATGTTACATTCAAGTTAAAATTATATAAATTAAAATATAATTTTTCCTATTATTATCATTATTATTATGTCAGGATCAAACATTGCATCACTAATCCCAGATATAGTTACAGTACTGTGTTAAATTTAAATTTTAGTATGGTATCATAACAGTGACTATCAGACAAAAATTTGACACCTGCTTTCATCTTGAGTCTCTGGCCAGTAAATCATTTATTTTTTATAACTGTTTTGTTACCCAATTTAATGAGAAAACGACCCAAATTAAGATCACATGTAGTTTTTATTGCCTTTTTTCTTATTCCAGGTCATATCATATCAGTTCACTTTTATGATGAAAGATAATATATGAGATAATTATATATATATGGATTTTGCAGGGCGCTTCAGAACCAAAAAAGGCACTGTTACTCTGAAACCTTCGGGCCTCCATATATAGTGAGCCTCTTTTAGATTGATTCGAGAGAGAGAGAGACAGAGAGATTTACTTTGCTTGTATTGAAAGTTAAGCAATGGAAGAATAGAAGCAGAAGGAGAGAGAAAAGCACATTCTTGGGCTCTGAGAAGTCCAGTTAAGGATAGAGAGAGTTACTTTTGTGATCCGTAATCTCAAACTCAAGAACCTTTTGAAAGCCAGCTAGCAGCTTAGCTTGCTTGTGACAAGACAATCACTCTATATTGTGATCTCTGAGTGACCCAACCAAAGAAACCTATCTCCACCTTCTTCATCATCACAAAGTTTCATCATTTGAGCTTTCTGATAAAAACCATGAAGTGGAAACTCTGTTCCCTTGTGCTATTTCTGCAATTTCTTGTTTGGATTTCTGCAGCAACCAGATCATTCCCACAAACTGGTGCTATTTCACATCCAGGTACAAAGCATTATGTGTGTTGTGTTCACTCTTATGAATATTATATGAATTTAGCCGTGACATTTCTTCAAACACCTTATCTACGTACCACATGAGAATGAAATCCTTCAATATTTTCTTTCCTTGAGATTCTCAACAAAAAATCCTTCACAAATGCTCAATCTGTACCAGGCCCAGAAGAAGCTCCACAGTCATCACCATACACAACAGAACCAATTCAACCAAACAAGGTATATATATATTTATATATGCATGTGTGTTCAGTGTTCTTCTTTTCTTCTTCCTAAATGTTTAAAAGACTAACCTGTATCAGTAATATTGTCTATTTGCAGAAGGGTATGATAAAAGAAGGAGATGAAGAAGGGGAGTATGAGAGAAGAGGGGTTATTGGTAAAGTAGGGTCAAGTCCACCAAGATGTGAACACAAATGTTATGGATGTACACCATGTGAAGCCATTCAAGTGCCAAGTATTAACAGAAGAAGCCATTTGGCTATTCAGTATGCAAACTATGAACCTGAGAGCTGGAAATGCAAGTGCGGTCCTTCCTTCTACAGCCCTTGAATTGAATGAAATATTACTTAATATTATTGTTCTGTTCATTCATACAACTTCATACCCAGCCTATCTTGATGTTAATATATATATAGTCGATTGATTTTATCATTTATAGTGAGATGTGAACAAGTGTTTTGTGGAATCCATAATCCATCTAGGAATTCTGGTAATTAGCAGAATATTTTTAGTTATTACCAGAGTAAATTATGTCTGATTATAAGTTTCTCATGTTTGATAATGGCATATGGACAATTTCAACAACAAAGCCCTCTGTTAAGGGCATTTAGTACTTTGACCCAAAAAAAAAGGGCATTCAGTAATATAAAAGTTTTTTGGATGCTAAAATATATTTTAATACAAGTCCTTACTCTGTTAATTTGACGGCGAGAGAAAAAAAATTTGGGAAAATTACACTTAGGTCCCAAGGAAGGAAAAAAATTATAAAAAAGTCCCTTGAAATCACAAAATTACAGAAAAGGCCTAAGGAAATTTTTTTGTAAATACATACATTTCCTGTTGTAAATGGTTTGGGACTTTTTTTATATTATTTGTACGGAATTTTTTAAATGTTTAGTAAATACATACATTTCCTGTTGTAAATGGTCAGGTGTTTAAATGTTGTTGTAAATACATACATTTCCTGTTGTAAATGGTTTGAGACTTTTTTAATTCCGTACAAATAATATCAAAAAAATCTCAAACCATTTACAACAGGAAATATATATATTTACAACAACATTTAAACACCTGACCATTTACAACAGAAAATGTATGTATTTACAACAGAAAATGTATGTATTTACAACAACATTTAAAAACCTGGATTTTAATTCCGTACAAACAATATAAAAAAAGTCTCAAACCATTTACAATAGGAAATGTATGTATTTACAACAAAAATTCTCTTGGGACTTCTGGGTAATTTTGTGATTTCAAGGGACTTTTTTATAATTTTTTCCTTTTTTGGGACCTAAACATAATTTTCCCAAAATTTTTGACTCTAGATGGTGATATGGCAATGGTGAAATCATCCCCCCGCGCAAAAAAAAAAAAAAAAAAAAAATTATGTGTGTGTATATATATTCATATGGAGTTACTGGCATATACTTGTCTATATATATTCATATATTCATATGTGTATATATATACATGTGTGTTTGTGTGTGTATCAACTGAAAATTTAAAAAATTAGTTAGTAGCAAGGATTGGAAAGTCAATCATTTATCTTCTTATTGATAGAGTGATTAGACTTACACTCACTCTTCCAGTTTCTACAATAATTACTGAAAAATCTTTTTTCTACTATGAAAATAATCAATAACAGATTTCAAAATAGAATGAAAGACTAATTTTTTGATAATTCTTTGATTACATACATTGAAATAAAAATTATTTTGAGTTTTAGCACGGATTCAATTATAGATGAGCTTAACAATGTGAAAACATGTAGAGTAAGAGTTAAGTGGAATGATCTTAATTTCTGTAATAATTTTTTTTTTTTTTTTTATTTATATATTAGGTCTGAATTGTATTTCAAGTATCTTTTTTACGCTATAGTATTTTTTTTACCCCATCATTAAAATTCTTGAGTCCACCGCTAGGTGAAATTCTGATATGGAAGCCAAATCAAAATACTATTTTTTTTTTTTTGATAAGAAAATCAAAATACTAAATTAAAACAAGTAAGAAGAGGAAAAAGGGAAATGCAAATACCTAAAAAAAAAGCTGCTGAAACAAAGAGAAACAGAATCAAATCGAGTACCATAGCCCATTACCGTCGCTTTCCCACCTGGCTCTCGAGGTAGAAGAAAGGCTTTACAAAAGGAAATCAATTCAATTGAGCCCAACTGGGATGAGAAATCATTCCATAACCTTTTTTTTTATATATAAATAAAAATTTTAAGAGGGGGTTGAACTCACCACAATCTAAGGACAGGGCATTTGGAGCCCACTCTACAAAGAATTCAGGATTTTATAACCATTTGATTTGCCCAAGAAGTGTTTTGACGGATTTCGCAATGGGAAGTGCCCTAATTGACACTAAAGAACAAGGTTATTAAACCTCAATTTGTCTGGTTTGGATAGTAGATTAAGGGTCAATGAATCAAATTAAAATTAAATCGGAGCTAACTTATTATAGCTAAATCAGTGAAGAAGTGAACTTGAACAATAACATTTTATGGAATAGTTTTAGAATTTGAGAATTTTTGAGAGTCAAATGATAATATTTTCGAGTTATTATTTTTGCTTTAGAAATTAGACATTTCAAATTTTTCATAGAGTCTTAATTTATAATTTTTAAAAATATATAAAATTAGATATGAATTTTTGAAGTCGCAGAATTTTGAATAACCAATGAGCTGTTTAAACCGGTCAGGATCGATTTGGTGACCGGTTCACCACTCGAACCGGCTGATCTGATCTGGTTTTAATTACCATGGTAAAGAGTCTCTAAAAAATCAACGATTTTCCCCCAAAGACTTAGGTAGACCCATTTCTAATAAATTAACCCCCAAAAAAAGAGAGGAGAGATTGGCAGAAAAAGGTATTTGTGTTCATTTTCAATTTGATTGACTTTCTAAATCTTTTAAGATAGAATAATATTAACAAATACTACCTTTAATCTTTATTATAAGAAATTTCAAAGAATGAATGAATGGTCTTTATTATAAGAGCCTGGGATAATAATTATACACACACACACCTTTCTTTTATAAAAAAAATTACTCGTACCATTTAATGTTTGATGCAATTTTTCACTATGACTCATGGAAATGCATCCGTGGTTTTGAATGTTTAAAATGTAGATATATAGTTATAAAAAAATAGGTATTTAGTCAATTTAAAATGTATTTTTAAAATTTAATAAATTAAAAATTTTCATTCAATGAAAATGGAATCTCTTTCTAAGATGATACTTGGCCAAATTTATTATTCAGCTATATTATTTATGAGCTAAGTTATCCCCATATAAGAATGCAATTTTTCCACCAAAAAAGTTATAATAATGCAATTCATTTTATATTCTAGCAAATATGTCTAATTTAATTTGATTATATTTTTCTTTCAATATAAATCCTTTCTCACCTTAGTCCAAAATGGGCAGTAAAAAAACCAAGTCACCCAAAAGCTATGCGTTTTTTTGGGTTTTTATTCTTTTTAGAAATAATTTCACTTTTTTTGTCAGAGAGGTTCCAAAAACAATAAGTAAGCTTTCGTCCAATTTACAAGATTGTCCTTCACCTTTAGGTAGGAAACGATCCTCAATTCCACCAGATCACAGATCTGCGAAGTCCCACCTCCTGTGCCTCGACTCTAATCTTCTCCTCTTAGAAATGGCGTCTCATGTAAGTCTCTCTTGAGTCCTCCAACTTCTGTCACCCTATCTTTCCCAGTATTTTCATGGCACAAATCTTGCTCTGAACACGAATCGCTATGCAGTAGCTAAACATTACGGATACTTTCGAGTTTCGATAGTTCTGACAAAGGTCTAGAAAAGAAAGCAAACTCTAGGGATCTGACATTGAAGTATTTGATATTAGAATGGATCCTTAGAATTATAGAATTTTGTTGAGCCTGGGAATTGATTTTCAAGTCATCTATGTTCTGTTGATAGTTTTATCTTGTGGTCTGAAACGACTGGTTGGATCTTTAGTTGCCTCATTTTAATTATTTAATTCTTCAGGGAAATGCGGTCAAAATCTGGGGTATCTGCTTGTTGTTCTTTCGGATCCGTTTAGAACACTAGTTTTCGCTTTTCTGAGTTCTGACAGCTATAAATTCGCTTCCACAACAAGTAGAATTTCAGTTAGGGTTTGAATGCTAATTGTTGGCTAATAAGCTGAGTCAAACTGTCTCCAGTATCTAGATCTATTTCTGTTTAGTTATCATTTCTTAAGTATGACCCCTTGGCAACTTCTTGTGAGGGACGCAGGGATTAGAGAACAGATCCATTTTTTGTTGATGTATTATTAAGTGTGATGGTTAATAGTAATTGGACGCTTGACCTTATATAGTTAATTTAGGATGGTTTTCATCAAGTTGAATTGAGTTTGTTTGTGTTGTTTACATATAGGCTTGCCATATTTCACTTTTTACTACTGAGATAGAAGAGTCTATAGAGTGTGTATTGTTAATGTTTCTTGGGTTTCCTTTTCCCTTTCTTCACCAGAGAAGTGATACACATTTATAACTGAGATTGGCATGTCTTGTCATATGTAGGGCTTATGTCCATCGGTAAAGAACATTCTTCTTCTAGATTCTGAGGGGAAGCGTGTAGCAGTCAAATACTATTCAGATGACTGGCCGACAAACAATGCAAAATTAGCTTTTGAGAAGTTAGTATTCAATAAGACTGTGAAGACAAATGCTCGGACAGAAGGTATGCAGCAGAGGTTTATACTGATGGACAGAAACTGAACTAATTATTGTATGAAGTGACGTGATTTTGTTTTTGTGTGTGTGTGTACTTTATATTATGCATGTATGTCTTCAAAACCTCTAATGTGAGTCAACAATTCATGCTCATTTGAAATTAGGCTGTAGTGTTGGGCCTTGACTTAATAATGAATTGAGCAGTTATTGCCATATCTTGACTTGACCTGGAGTTATGTTTATTGTATTTCATTATTCAGTTATGACTGATATGCTGTTTACCATCATCTGCAGCTGAGGTAACATTAATTGAGAATAACGTTGTTATATACAAGTTTGTACAAGACCTGCATTTCTTTGTCACTGGTGGTGATGATGAGAATGAGCTCATTTTGGCTTCAGTTCTTCAAGGTTTCTTTGATGCAGTCACCTATTTGTTGAGGTATTTTGGCTTATATTTATCTTTTTAGATTTGAAACAAGAGTGCCCTGTTCCTCATGTTATTCAATACTTAAAATGAGCTCATTTTCTTATCTGAAATTTCAGGAGCAATGTTGATAAAAGGGAGGCGCTTGAGAACTTGGATCTCATTCTTCTATGTCTTGATGAGATTGTTGATGGAGGGTATGCTTGTGTCTCTTAATTACAATGTTTCATTCTCATTAAAATTTTATTAATCTTCTGAATACCTTTTTTAACCTTGCTTTAAGGATGATACTTGAAACAAATGGATCCCTTATTGCCGAAAAGGTGACGTCTCATAGCATTGATGCTGACGCCCCATTATCTGAGCAGGTAATGTGGCTGCATTTTAGTTTTTGTCTTTGCTTCCTATTTGATTTTACTTTGCAAAGTCACGTGAATCGCCATATATAATTGCTAAATTATGTTTTAGTGTTATGGAATTCTCAAACTGCTTTTTTGGATTGGATTTACATTTTGGGAAGCTATATTTTCATTGTGCAAAAGTCATTTTTGACTTGTGATGTGCTAAAAGTCTTGGACGTTTCTAACTGGATGTCTTTGATCTTCAATCTAATGGTGAGATTCTGATGTTGCAGACATTAACTCAAGCATGGGCCACAGCTAGAGAACATTTGACAAGAACCCTCCTGAAATGATGTTTATAAGAACATGAGCGGTTTTATTCATATTTGAATTGTTTTAGTTTTTCTTTGTTAGCGACAATTATTTTGCCCTCCATTTTGTTGAGCTTAAGATTGGAGGATCACACCATTCCGGTGACACCATTGTTTGAGGATTATCTAGATGTGGTTTATTATTTTTCTCTAAAATATGTTTAAAATTATGTGCTTATTACATATTTGGTTGACCTTAACCACATATATATTTGAGATGTATAATTAATTTTATAATGAAAGAAATTGGGGTTGGTCATTGCATACATGTTTAAGGATTTGTCATGTCAACTTCACTTCATCTTATATAGTCTTTCATTAAACATAAAGGGCAGCCCAGAGGCTCAACATTTTTTTTTATGACATGTATGTCTGAAATTCGCCCCCAAAGATTTCTAATTCGATTAAGCGGCATGTGAAGCTAAAATAATATGTTTGGTTTTAAATATAAGACTCAGTTGATTTTTTTGAGAAAATTAAAGAGGCTAATTAAACTGCTTCAAAGTATTTGTATTTACTGTTTTTTCTTCAAACTAATTTGTGTAACTTATGAAATGATATATAATTTTATTATACACAATATATGGCATGGTTAAGTGACTTATTTAGTTTTCTTAATTTCTTCAAAAGAAGTTAATTGGGTCTTATATTTAGAATCATAGGTATTATTTTGAGATTGAAGTGTGATGGAAAATGTTGTTGAAGCAATTAATAATAAAGGATATGCTCGATAAATGAGCTGTCTTGAAGAGATAAAATTTGTGACATTTTACTGTGCTCCAGTATGGTTTCGTGATACTGTTTTAAGAAAGGAATAGTGGAAATTAGATTTGGAGTTCAATTATTTTGTTGCTTTATTCGTGGTTATGGTATAGATTATAGAAGAATGCTGCTTTTGTTATCAAGTTCCTTCTTTTTAAGGAGCTGAAGACATGTAAGAGAATAGTTATTTTCCTTGAATGAAAATATCACGAATCAATGAATCATTCATTCATTCAGCTACCGCGTCCCAAATACAAAATATAAACTTAATGGAGACTCAACTGAAATAAGTGGAGTTTAGGTTACATGTCCTTACCAAGTCACTGTTACTATCTCTTATTCTTAATATAAAGCTTACTTTTTCGTTTAATTTCTTTATTCAAAACTTACTTTACCGTTTAATTTCTTTATAAAACCTTGTAGTGAGAACAAATGACACCGGAAACTTCATGTTATATTAGCCCATGTGATTGGGGCTTACAATGATACAAAAAACTGTAGGACATTGGAGACTCCTCAAAGCCATTTTTGGTTTAACAGAATATTAAAGTTTACTTTTAATTACCAGCAATCCAGAAAACAAGAACTCTTTATTCACAAGTCTTAAATTTACATAAATACTTGGTATTGCAAATTTGCAAATTCCATCCACCAAGCACTACTGTAACTTGTAATCATTATAACAAAGAGACTTTTAAAATTTGCAACAATCATACACACCACACACGCATCATAAAATACCATTGTACATGATAGCCATCAAGCTTCGTCAAAAGTATAATTCAGATTATCTATGAAGCAATTCATCTGTAGTGAGTTATAAGGCCTTGTCAAGATATCCTCTGCCACTTATACATGCCCACAGAGAAGTGATTCACTATGCTGATCAGATAGAGAAGATGGCACACGAAACTAATGGCGATCTGATTATTCTGCAAGCCCCAGAAAATGCAGCTTTGTTAGCCGATCGCTGCGGTTATGGATAGTTAAATACAGCTCTCTCTGTCTTATCAGTTCTTTTCTTATTGATTAGATGTTATATGTTTTGTACTAAACTCCAAGACTAGATCTTGTCCTTTTTTATCCTAGGAAAAAAAAATCCTCTGCCATAGAAAATGGTCCAACCAAGGAGATGAAATACCTGCACAACCAATTTTCTCTTCACAATCTACAATTAAAGTTATCAATATGTTGATAACAATCCTTTACCCTAACACTGAAAAATTAAATTTAAAGTTTAAATTACAGAGCCACAGAACATGATTCAATAGACTTTTAACAACAGAGGAAAAGAAGAAAGCATAGGGGAAAAAACGGAAAAAGTATTGGTAGATATTTTCCAAGCATATAGTATTACTACATATTGACACATGAAATTACTGGTCAGTGGTGCTGCTATGTAAAACAACAGATTGTCATAGAGATAATGAAACCTAAACTGGTGAACCTTGATTTTTGGTTCAATCAGCAAAAGAAAAGACAGTGTATTAGCTGAAAAAGATACAAGGACCAAACACATTATTTGCATCATGGAGAAGATCAAAGTGATTCTAGCAATTGCATAATCAACACCCCACACCACATTTGATCATATGAAACTGAGTTCATAAAGATATACCACACCAACTTATTAGTGTTAAAAATACAAGAGCATTAATGAAGTTTGATAAGTATATATTTTATAATTAAATAAGGGTAGATTCTGGGATATATTGGATTGAATTTATGAATATTTTGTACTTATTTAATTATCTTTATCTACTTATCTATCTTTTAATTAAATATAGGATAAAATGATATTATAACAGAAAATCTATTGATATCCTACTTATTTATGCAGGAGATATTATGTGATCTAAGGGATACAATAAATTAAATTGAAAAGGATATTGTATATTATATATTAAATTATATAATATAATATACTAACAAGCAAAAAGAAGAAAGACGTACCTGCACAAAGAACAAAAAGGCACTTAACCTAATATATATTAAGAGACGTGGAGCCCGCAGCAAAAAGCACCCTTTATATATATCAAAAGGCACAGACGAATCAGGAGATCACGCAAAAGACAAAAGGCACAAGCAATATATATATTAAGGGATTAGAACGAAAGGAGGACGGAATAACACAACGCGGAATACGGACTCCACGAACAAGCAAATTTCGGGAGAATTGAGTGATCGCCTTTTAGATTGTTTATAGGTTAGTGTATGACAATAGAGATGTTGGTACATTTAACTAGAACCGTTAATTCATCGTAGAATTGCATGACCTAGACATAGGCTTACGAATTTATGCGATCTCATAATTCTGGTAAACAAATTGATTTTTCCAAACAATATTAAGACATTAGGTTGTTTTCAAAAATAACGGATTAAGGTAGCATCAAGACATTGAGACTTAGTCTAATTTTAGAGAATTGGTCGTCAGTCGTGAGAATAATAATCAATTAGGGACTTAATTCAAATACTTAGAGGAACATAGGGGAATTCTATGCCCTAGCTGCATTTTTCTTTATTGATCATCTTTTCTAAACAATCATTCTTGAGATTCTTAATCTTGAATGCTTTTCTTGATTAAATTCCTTAAAAATTCTGTTTGGTTACAAATCAACCCCTATTACTCATTGATCCAACTAAAGCTTAAATAACGAATTAGTGGTTGGAGTACTATTCCTCGTGGGACGATCTCTTTCTCACATACTTTATTACTTGTAACGATCGGTGCACTTGCCGAAGTCGCTATCAAGTTTTTGGCGCCGTTGCCGGGGAATAGTTTTATTTCAACACTAAGAGTAGTTATTGAAACTCTAGATTGGATTTTTCTTTTGTTATCCTACTCTGTTTATGCGAGGTACCACCGACGAAATTGCTGCAGTTTGATCCCGAAATTGAAAAGACAAAGCAAGGAGAAACCGGAAACTTGCTCAACGAGAGAAAAGGAAAGGCTAGTAGCTCTAGTACCGAGATCGAACCGGTTATAATGGCGTAAAATGTTACGATCCTCCTCCTCCTCCAAAAAGGACCATGGGCGATTACATGACACTTAATCTCGCCAGGGCTGCAACTAGCATTGTCAATCATGCTGTTAATGCGAATAATTTTGAAATCAAGCCATCCCTCATAAGCTTGGTTCAACAACGCTCTTTTAGTGGGAGTGATTTAGAGGATCCTAATCAAGATATAGAGACTTTTCAGTAAATTTGTGATACCATCAAGATGAATGGGGTTTCGGAGAAGCTATTCGTGTGAGACTGTTTCCTTTCTCTTTGACGGGAAAGCAGAGCTTGGCTTCGTTCTTGTCTTAATGGAAGTCTCTCCACTTGGGACATTATTACCACAAAGTTCCTTGAGAAATTTTTCCCTTCTTCTAAGTATACAAAGCTGCTTTCAGACATCAATTGCTTTACTCAAGGCAATGGGGAATCATATTGTGAAGCGTGGGCAAGATTCAAGGAGTTGCTTAGGAAGTGCCCACAATATGAGCTGCAAGACTATGATCAGGTGAGAATATTCTTCAATGGGATGCTTCCGTCCTCTAGGATAATGATTAATGCTGCAGCAGGTGGTACACTAAAAAATAAAACTCCCGAAGAAGCATTAGAGTTGTTTGAAGCTATGGGGTCCTTTGAGAATGAAACTGTTACTCCACAACAAAAGAGGGGAGTTCTTCAGCTAGACTCTTACAATACAATGTTGGCCCACAATGAGAACATTGCCCAACAAAACAAGGTGATCCAACAAAGAATTAGCTTCCATCACTAAACAACTTGCCTCCTCTCAAGTATCATCTATCACTTCTCAGCCTCCTTTGCTTTGTGATTTTTGTCAAGGGGAACACGCTAATGGAGAGTGTGCAGCATTCATTATCAAGAAACAATGAGGTAAACTACATGGGTAATCCTCCCGAAATCGGTTTAATCCGTATAGCAACACATACAATCCTGGCCGGAAATCTCACCCAAACTTTTCCTACAAACCCCAAGCAAAGACCTCGCCAGTTCCACCAAACTACCACTACCGATCCGGAAAAGGCTTTGACACGCTTGACTCTTACCACTACCGAATACATACAGGGGTCGAAGCTTTCCGAATGAAACAAAGTCTTCTCTCAAAAATCACGAGGCTTCGATCCGAATTTGGAGAATCGATTGGTCACTATCAAAGCAAATAGCAGAGAGAAGCCAAGGGTCCTTCCCTAGTGATACCGTGGTCAATCCAAAGGAGCATTGTAAGGCCATAACTACAAGGAGTGGTATAGTGGTTCAACCGGTTGAGAAATCTGTTCCGATGAAGGACAAGTCTGAGAAAGGGGAGGAAGAGGTTGAGAAATGTAATGTGCAGCAGGTTCCAAAGGAGATAGCTACAAAGAAGTCTCCCACTCCTTCTTATGCAAAACCTCCTTACCCCCAAAGGTTCAAGCAGCAGATTCAGAAGCAACAGTATGCTAGGTTCTGGGATATTTTTAAGAAATTGCAGATTAACATTCCTTTTGCAGAAGCTCTTGAAAATATGCCTAATTATACAAAGTTCAAGAAAGATTTGCTTTCCAAGTAGCATAAGTTGCAAGAGGCAGAAACAGTAGCATTGACTCAAGAAGTGTAGTGCCATCATTCAAACTAAGTTGCCACCAAAGCTTAAAGATCCGGCAGCTTTAGCATTCCTTGTGCAATAGGGAATGTCAATATGGGCGAGCACTTTGTGATCCGGGAGCTAGTATTAATTTAATGCCCTTATCTGTTTCAAAAGCTCTCGGAATTAAAGAGATGAAGCCTACTATGATGTCATTACAGTTGGCGGATAGGTCCATTAAGAAGCCAGAAGGTGTCATTGAGGATGTGCTTGTGAAAGTGGACAAATTCATCTTCCCGGTGGATTTTGTGGTTCTTAACATGGAGGAAGATGTTGAAATTCCTTTACTTTTGGAAAGACCCTTCTTGGCTACTGCTAGAGCGGTAATTGATGTAGTCACAGGAAAATGGAGTTTTAAATGAATGATGAGAAAGTCACTTACAAAGTGTTTCAACCCATGAAATACCCAGCTGATAATAGTGACTGCTTCAAAATTGACGTGGTTGATGAGGCCATTCAAGAAGTTTTTCAAGAAGGTTCGGATGAGCCTATGGAGGATGATCTTGCTCAATTATTACAAGTGGAAAAAGAGGTTTCTGCAAAGGAGAATTCTGATTTACAGGTTGAGGAGCTGAAGAAGAAAGATTATGATGCGCCACCTGTAACTCCTAAGGTGGAACTAAAGGAGCTCCCGTCTAATCTAAAGTATGCTTTACTAGGGAAGGATGACACTTATCCCATTATTATTAGTGCTGAGTTGTCACCTACCGACGAAGAGAAGTTGCTGAAAGTTTTGACTACCCACAAGACTGTCATAGGGTGGTCTATATCTGATTTAAAGGGGATTAGTCCTTCATTTTGCACTCATAAAATTCTTATGGAGGACCAAGTGAAACCAAGAAGGCAGCCCAGAGGAGACTTAACCCGACTATGAAGGAAGTGGTGAGAAAGGAGGTGGTGAAACTGTTAGATGCAGATATGATTTATCCTATCTCTGACTCAAAGTGGGTTAGTCCAAGACAGTAGTACCGAAGAAGGGTGGAATCACCGTAGTGCAGAATGAGAATAATGAATTGATACCCACTATAATCATTACGGCCGGAGAATGTGTGTGGATTATAGGAGGTTGAATGATGCCACTCGCAAGGACCAGGTCACTCTTATTACTGTTTCTTAGATGGCTATTCCGGTTACAATCAAATAGCAGTGGCTCCAGAGGATCAAGAGAAGACAGCTTTCACTTGTCCCTTTGGGATTTTTGCTTATAGACGGATGCCCTTCGGTCTTTGCAATGCCCCAGCTACTTTTCAGAGGTGCATGTTGTCTATCTTCTCTGACATGACTGAGAGATTTATGGAGGTATTTATGGATGATTTCTCTGTTTTTGGCACTTCGTATGATACTTGCTTGGCTAATTTGTCTTGTGTGCTCCAAAGATGTCAAGAGAGTAACTTGGTGCTTAATTGGGAAAAGTGCCACTTTATGGTGAAAGATGGGATAGTCTTGGGTCATAGAATATCTGATAAGGGGATAGAAGTGGATAGAGCCAAGATTATAATCATCAAAGACTTACCTCCTCCCACCAATGTGCGTAGCATTTGCAGTTTTCTTGGTCACGCAGGTTTTTATCGGAGGTTTATCAAGGATTTTTCCAAGATAGCCAAACCACTTAGTCAGTTGTTGGTCAAAAATGAAGACTTTAACTTTAACAATAATTGTCTAGTGGCATTTAATTTGTTGAAGGAGAGATTGACCACTGCACCTATTCTGACGGCGCCTGATTGGGATCTACCGTTTGAGCTGATGTGTGATGCCAGTGACTACGCCATAGGAGCTGTTTTGGGGCAAAGGAAGAATAAGTTGTTACATGTTATATATTATGCAAGTAAAGTTCTGAATGAGGCACATCTAAAGGGGTAGAAAATGTAGTAGCTGATCACTTGTCTAGGATTCAGGTTAAGGAGTTGCAAGATGATTCAGAAATGGAGATTCATGATGAATTCCCAGATGAGTATGTCTTGGCAATTAGCAGTGTTCCTTGGTTTGCTGATTTTGCTAATTATAATGCCATTGGGATGATATCAGAGGGACTAACATGGCAGCAGAGGAAGAAGTTCATGCATGATGTTCGACGGTATATCTGGGATGAGCCTTTCTTATTTTTCAGGTGTACAGATGGAATGCTCCTGCCGTATCCCGAGGAGGAAACTCACAAGATCCTCCGGCATTGTCACGGTTCAGATTATGGTGGACATTTCACCGGAGAACGCACCGCCGCTAAGGTACTACAAAGCGGTTTTTATTGGCCTACATTGTACAAGGATGCTAGGAAGTTTGTGGAGCAATGTGATCGTTGCCAAAGAACAGAGAATATCTCTAGGAGACATGAGATGCCACTCAACAACATTCTTGTTATTGAGATATTTGATGTGTGGGGAATTGATTTTATGGGGCCATTCCCAAGTTCTTTTAACAACAAGTACATTCTTGTAGTCATGGACTATGTCTCAAAGTGGGTGGAGGCAATTGCTCTTCCCACTAATGAAGCTAAGGTGGTGGTATCCTTTCTCAAAAAGAATATATTCAGCAGGTTCGGGGTACCGAGGGCCATTATCAGTGATGGAGGCGCTCATTTTTGTAACCAACAGTTTCAATCATTGCTTAGCAAATATGGTGTCACTCATCGTGTCACTACTCCATATCACGCACAAACTAGTGGGCAAGTGGAGATTTCTAATAGGGAATTGAAGCAAATTCTGGAGAAGACTGTTGGGAAGTCAAGGAAGGATTGGTCTCAGAAGCTTGACGATGCCTTGTGGGCATACCGAACGGCATTCAAGACTCCTATCGGCATGTCACCGTTTCAGCTATTATATGGTAAATATTGCCACCTTCCAGTGGAGCTTGAGCATAAGGCACTTTGGGCAACTAAGCTGCTGAATTTTGATGCTAAATCTGCGATGAAAAAGGCTACTTCGGTTGAATGAGCTTGATGAATTCAGAATTTTTGCATATGAGAGTGCTAGCCTCTACAAGGAGAGAACCAAGAGATGGCATGACAGAGGATTATTCCTAAAGAGTTTCATCCGGACAGCAAGTACTACTGTATAATTCTCGACGAAACTTTTCCGTGGAAATTGAAGTCTAGATGGTCAGGACCTTTTGTAGTCAAAGAAGTCACACCTTTTGGTGCAATTGTCATTGCACCAATAGGTTCAGATGAAGCTTTTAAGGTGAATGGGCAGAGATTAAAGCCTTACTACGGTGGAGACATTGACAGAGGAAGAACCTCTGTGGCATTGGAAGTTGAGAATTAATGTGACATCCGTCAGGCTCGAGACGGTAAACAAGCGCTGATTGGGAGGCAACCCAATAAGTTTTTCTTGCAGTTATTATTATTATTATTATTTTTTTTTCATTTTTCTAGGTTTAAAGATGATCACTCCTCTTGTTGTTGCCAAGTCTTGCGTGTGCACTCGCTCCTCTCTTCAAAATTAAAACATCATGGATGGTACCGGATGAAGAACTCCACATCAGAGTTAAAGACCTAAACCAGGGGAGTACTAGTTTCTTTCCCTCTTTATATTTTTGCAACATTGAGGACAATGTTTGATTTAAGTATGGGGGCACTAGTGCAAAAAAGGGCTTTAAGACCGTCTCATTTAGACCGGATTATAGAGAATCAGGTCTTAAAAGTATGACCGGTGGCAGTTTCGTAAATATAAAGAACTTTTTGGACCGGATTATAAAAGATCCGGTCTTAAAAATATGACCAGTGGCACTTTCGTAAATATATAGAACACTTTTAAGACCGGACTATAAAAGATCCGGTCTTAAAAGTATGACCGATGGCAATTTTGTAAATATATAGAACACTTTTAAGATCTGGGCTAAAAATATCCGGTCTTAAAAGTATGACCGTGGCAATTTCGTAAATATTGTGAGAAGACGCGATCAAGTCCGAGAATGCGATGATTTATTCCTTCGCTTAATTGAAATTATATACGAGATGCTAATAAGTAAATAAACCTAGGCGCCTTCCTATAATTTAGGGATTACAATCAGGAATATATTACGAAATTCATTAAACCATGATCTGCTAACTATATTCCTAAAATCTCTCTAACATCTTAATTAAGATGATTACAATCAAGAATTTAATTACGAAATTCAAAAAATCATGATCTGCTAACTTTATTCCTAAAATCTCTCTAACAACTTAATTAAGATGATTACAATCGGAATTTAATTACGAAATTCAAAAACCTTGATCTCGCTAACTTAATTCCTAAAATCTCTAACAACTTAATTAAGATAATTGCACAATATAATCGTATACGCTAACTAATTAAATAAATAGAACACTTTTAAGACCTAATGCTTCAAACAGACGGTCTTAAAAGTGTAAAAAAATTATATAGAACACTTTTAAGACCTATTTGTTTCAAACAGACGGTCTTAAAAGTGTAAAAAAATTTATATAGAACACTTTTAAGACCGGCTGTTTGAAAGAGACGGTCTTAAAAGTACTTTTAAGACCGTCTGTTTGAAATGACGGTCTTAAAAGTGTTAAAAAAATATAGAACACTTTTAAGACCTTTGTTTCAAACAGACGGTCTTAAAAGTACTTTTAAGACCGGCTGTTTGAAACAGACGGTCTTAAAAGTGTAAAAAAATAAATAAATTATATAGAACACTTTTAAGACCGCTTGTTTCAAACAGACGGTCTTAAAAGTGTTCTATATATTTACGAAATTGCCACCGGTCATTTTTTTTTTACACTTTTAAGACCGGTTGTTTAAAACAAGCGGTCCTAAAGTATACTTTTAAGACCGGTTGTTTCAAAAAACCGGTCTTAAAAGTGTTTAAAAAAAATACATTCGCTAACCTGTTAAGTCCGTGAGTTTGCTTTGTCTTCTTGGTGATATAACATTTTCTTAGTTATAGATTCAACGAGTATCCCAAGAGCCTCACGGGCAAATCCTCAGCAAGAATGTCATCCTCTTCCTCTAACCTACTCGCAATCTTCGTAAGTCATCATAAGAGTCGCACAATCAAATCATTGGCAACGTTGGCAGTGAGATGCTTCGAGGGTTTTGCGATGGCGTCGACTCTAATCCTCAGCAACAGTTCGATTTTGGTTGCTTGAAGCTTTGCTAGCACCGACAAGAGGGTCCTGCTCGATTTGGTTGCTTTAAGCTTGTGATTTTTTTTTAGATCCGAACTTCAAATTCGATTTTCATGGTGAATGATTTACGTTTCTTGTTATTTTTGTTTATTTCGGACTTTGTAATCATCTTTTTGTTTTTCTTCTTGTTGTTGTTGCTTCCAATCTTCTCTTGGTTCTCCGTCGTTGATGACGGAGGGACATTCAAAATGTTGTCAGATCTGGTGATTTGGGACCGATTGTTTCATTTGAGTTTTTTGTTTTTTATTATTATTTTGAAACACTTTTAAGACCGGATGTTTAAAATGTCCGGTCTTAAAGAAACTCTTTAAGACCGTGTAAAAGTCCGGTCTTAAAGGTCGACTTTTAATACCGCCTGGAACAAGACTGGTCGCGGGTCCGGTCCTAATGTACCTGTTTCGTCCGGTCTTAAAAGCCTTTTTTGCACTAGTCGGGAGGGATATGATTTCCTTGGTTATGCTTGTCCTTATACAATCGAAAATATTTTTTTATTGTTTAGGATTGACCTTAATTTTGAGTTTTCCCCATCTTAGTGAATATTATCAAGTCAAAAATTAAAATAGAAAAGAATGTTTCAATTAAGTCTCTAAGCCTTGAATTTTTGTAGCAATCTTGAGATAGACTATGAGAATAGGGAATAGTTTGTAATAGGATCAACAGATTATTAGTTTAGGAATATTTTGCTACATGATTTCTTTAGAAAATTAGATGATGACCTTGCTAGCTAAGTAAACCTTTTGTTCAGGGAAATGACTCAAAAAAAGAAAAGAAAAAGAGCATAACAACTCCGCTAAGGGGACCTACAACGGCTCAAGACCAAAAAAAAAAAAAAAAAAAAACGGAGAAAAGAAAAGAAAAAAAAGAGTCATTGCCCACCTGAGGATCCTTATTAAATTAAATGAAAAGCTTGGTTTAGATGGGGCATTTGAATTTTTCTGGAAAAATTAAGTAGCGTAATATTCTTCTACTAATCTTATTGTTGATCTTATTATTCACTGATCCTTTGATTATGGGATGTTAAGAGATTATTATAATTGTTTAAGGCTATTGACTTAGTGACCTATTCTTATAAGACATTAACTTAAATAAGATTTGATGATATGATCTAAGTGTGGTGGTTTATTGCTCCCTGTTTAGGAATTCCATATGCAATGTTCCTTTCAGATAATTAATTCTCTTTCTTTTGCTTGAGGACAAGCAAATATTTAAGTGTGGGGGAGTTTGATAAGTATATATTTTATAATTAAATAAGGGTAGATTAAGGATATATTGGATTGAATTTATGAATATTTTGTACTTATTTAATTATCTTTATCTACTTATCTATCTTTTAATTAAATATAGGATAAAATGATATTATAACAGAAAATCTATTGATATCCTACTTATTTGTGTAGGAGATATTATGTGATCTAAGGGATGCAATAAATTAAATTGAAAAGGATATTGTATATTATATATTAAATTATATAATATAATATACTAACAAGCAAAAAGAAGAAAGACGTACCTGCACAAAGAACAAAAAGGAACTTAACCTAATATATATTAAGAGACGTGGAGCCCGCAGCAAAAAGCACCCTTTATATATATCAAAAGGCACAGACGAATCAGGAGATCACGCAAAAGACAAAAGGCACAAGCAATATATATATTAAGGGATTAGAACGAAAGGAGGACGGAATAACACAACGCGGAATACGGACTCCACGAACAAGCAAATTTCGGGAGAACACAACGCAAAGAACAAGTTTTTGAGCAGAGTAATTCGGACGAACAGCAAAAATAGAGACGAACGAGAATTTAGAGAAGCAGGAGACGCCGCGCGCAGAATCATTCAAGACGGACGAGAACACAGAGGCATCAAGAATGAAAACCACGACGCAGGAGTAGTTCTGATTTTCATCTTTTTATTTTGTTAACCTAGCCATACTTGGCTAGTTTCCTTTAGTAGTTAGGGCGATGATGAACTCTATGTGAATTTAAAGTATTTATTTGGATTCTTATTTGATTATTGTTTTCTTGACTGAATGGATTACCATCGCTAACGCTTTCTTAAAAGAGTGATCGCCTTTTAGATTGTTTATAGGTTAGTGTATGACAATAGAGATGTTGGTACATTTAACTTGAACCGTTAATTCATCGTAGAATTGCATGACTGCAGACATAGAACTACGAATTTATGCGATCTCATAATTCTGGTAAACAAATTGATTTTTCCAAACAATATTAAGACATTAGGTTGTTTTCAAAAATAATGGATTAAGGTAGCATCAAGACATTGGGACTTAGTCTAATTTTAGAGAATTGGTCGTCAGTCGTGAGAATAATAATCAATTAGGGACTTAATTCAAATACTTAGAGGAACATAGGGGAATTCTATGCCCTAGCTGCGTTTTTCTTTATTGATCATCTTTTCTAAACAATCATTCTTGAGATTCTTAATCTTGAATGCTTTTCTTGATTAAATTCCTTAAAAATTCTGTTTGGTTACAAATCAACCCCTATTACTCATTGATCCAACTAAAGCTTAAATAACGAATTAGTGGTTGGAGTACTATTCCTCGTGGGACGATCTCTTTCTCACATACTTTATTACTTATAACGATCGGTGCACTTGCCGAAGTCGCTATCAAAGTTTCATAATTAAAGAGGAATAATCCCAAAAACATACCATTAAAAAACAGAATAAATTCAAGAGGTGGAAGACAGACCAATTAAAGGGTGAACTAATGAACAAAGCAAGAAGGGCATTTATGAAAGTCAACAGCTTAAGCAGAGATGATTCTAAGCTTTGTTTGATTATTTTTCAAATGGTTTTTGATGACTGAACATGTTATCCAATGAAGTAAGGCTACATACCAACTGCATATCATGTGCAACCATTAACAACAGAGTGATATTCAGAGAAGAATAAAATATGTACGAAACTCCACACAACTCGACAAATATGGTTCTATGATAACAAGCAGTATAACTGTATAATGCAATTACAGTCAGCATAAAGTACAACAGTTGTCAGTAAAAATGACAGTGAGTTTCAAAAGAATATTCTTACACAATTTGCCCCCTTATTTTATTTTATTTTATTTTTTCCTTTTCGCAGTGGACCCAGAGCATTATTTTTTAGCAAAAGACATTACCTAGTTTTCATTTAATGCAAAACAAATGATCTCCAGGATCCGCCTACATGAACAAGAGGCCTACAACTTCTGTAAACTTAACCATCTTAGGGTTCCACATTAAAAACCAGACTTGACAATTACAGGAAGCTAAACAAGTTTCAACATTATCAAACCTTAAATTGCAATCCTATAGCAGTATCTGAGAAAACACCTTAATATTATAGATTTGACCAACAGTACATCACCTTAATATTCATTTGGGTTAAAATTTCGCCTGCCCTCCCATCCCCATCCCTCAAACCAAACAAATGTCAAAAATCACTTTTCTTTTATCTCCAAGAACACTATGAACACATCATTTTTGTGGCAGTGTCCTCACCTCTAACAGTGATGAACACCTCATACTTTTTTATTAAGAAGTTGGTTGCGAAGAGCACATGAAGCACAACAGCATCCATCGTTTTTGTCGTCAGCTTTTCTTGGCCGAGAATGATAACTGAACATATGTACTCTGTCAAAAACATAATAACATCACTGCACAGAACTCTTTTTGGGTGTAATAATATTAGTTAATCGATATTAATGACTTAATATAGGGTTTTATTTAAAGAAGTAGGTAACTAAAAGTCAATTTCAAGAATTTAATTTTTTTAGTTACCCTCAAATATCTGCTTGTTGCAATTAGCATTTGCTGTGATAGCAATGTAATCAACATATTGTCCCACTTTTGACCATCAATTCTTGGTTATGAAATCCAAAGGAGAGAAAAGATTCGCGGCTTCACCACAATTTACACCTGCAAAAACAATTTGCTAAATCATTAAGATTTCTTTCTTTGCCTCTGTTGCAGAAGTTGAACTCTTCTCTAAACTGACAGAAATCTATCAAAGAAGAAGGACGAATTATGATAAATAGTTTTTTTTATAGACAAAGTTACAAGAAGATAAATCATTTTTATACTAAATCTAATTATCTTAAGTGCTGGTTGATTATTTCAATTAACTGATGCATCTTTATCTCGGTATCTAATGATGCTAGGCTACATATACATGCCAAGTTTCCTACTATGTTACGCTTTACTGAGATTCTTCATCAAGAAACATATCAATGAAGTTGTCAGAGAAGATACATATTTATTGTAAGAAACCAAGAAATTGAGATCGTAATTTTGGAAATAGTTGGATTCAAAAGCATCAATAGGACAAAATATATTACAAAGTAACACAATATGTTTAAAAGCATAATCTATATATGACTAAGGTAGCTCCTGTGTACCAGAGTCTAACTTAATAGATGAAATGTATAAGAGAGATACATACCGATCAAGTAATGGGTTATGGGTAATTTATTTATGATGAGTGCGATACTTTGTAGATTAAAAATTCAGCTGGGCCACCAGATGTAGCAACTCATCGACATCATTAGATGTACTGGACTCAGAATTCTTGGGATTAGGTTGATCAATTGAAGAGTCCTTCACTTCCTTCATTTTTTCTTGTTGAAGGAAGTTTGTGTACTCAGAGACATATATTGGATGAACCCCAACTTCTTTGATCAAACAAGCACCGCTAAAGTGCCCCCAGTCACTCAAACCATAACAAAGATTTAAAAAAAATTTAAGGTCAATCTTGGCATCACAACCTATTCTCTGTCGAAGATTCTTTAGACGCTTTAGTATGCATTCACTGTGGAAGGGATCATACCATAGAAAAACATTATCTGAGTTCAATTTTATCATTGAATAGTGCCATCCCCTTAGATTGCTGGAACGTAGATAAGAATATTCCCCACCCTTCAATTGAACCCAAAATCTAGAGTAACATTGATCCCTTTCTTTTGAGGAGAAATTAGGTATAACAATGCAGAAAATGAAACCCATCAATTTGTCCAAATCTGAAGCAACCTCAGCTCTCACGTATACACCGTAAATATCATCGATCATCAAACTTTTGTAAGTAAACCACTCTGGAATATTACTTGCTTCAAGATGGCCACATTTTCCTGTCTTCAATGAGAAATTCGCATATTTTAGTATTCCATGAAATGAAGTCTCATAAGCATCTCGACAAGTCTCTTTTTGGGCAGCCGAGTTTGCCTCCAATTCCATTTGTTGAATGAATTTGCGATACTCTGAGGCATATATTGGGCAAACTCCACATGCTTCAATCACACCATCAACAAACTTCTCACTATCTGTCTCCCTACCTGTAACAACAGAGAATTCAAATGACACGTTTGGCCTGTAATTGGTGTTTTGGCCATCCATTGTTTTACCGAAGTTTATGACAATGTCATAAACACACCATAGAAAAACATGATGTGAATCAAAATTTGTCATCACTCTTTCAAATTTTGAGAATATGTCAAAATATATAAAATCTCTTTCAAAATCATTTCCTCTCCACACTCCTTTAAATTGTGAGCGTGTGTGCTTCTTACCATTGTAATAAAGTTGGCATCGCAAGCGATCACCATGAGCGTGGTGTGAAAGAACAGAACAGAGAACGAAGCCAATTAGGTCGGTTGTGGTTGAAGGCAGCTCAATAGATATATTGTTGGAAGCATCTATTCCCTGATTATATTTAAACCACTCCGGAACTTTTCTTCCTGGGTAAGAAATCGCACATGCATCCCTTGTGTAGATTGCTAGCTTCAATGGGAAATAGGCACTTTCCATATAGCAATTCTCCAATTTCAAGCAATCTTTTAGAAGTAGGTACCTCAGATGTGGTGTGGTTGCTAAATTGGGAACAATCTCTAGTGATATGCAACCATCAGCATCAACAATATCGACGAAGAATGGCAGTTTTGGCAGAGAACAAAGTCTTCTACAATTGCTCAATTTAATTTTATAAAGTTGTGAAAGATGCTTGATGCTAGCAGGCAGGCTCTGTATATTACTTCCTCTCAAATCCAATGATTGTAATGAGAATAAGGAGTCGATGGATTTAGGGAGTTCAAACAATTGTTCACATCCACGAAGAGTAAGCTTGCTAAGATTTCTGAGATAACTAACTGAGGAATAGAGCGTTGAATCCAACATTATTTCCTCTGCCAACATTGAAGATTCAATGTGAGAAGTGAGTTGTAGTGTCTTTAATGATGTGCAGTTGTCGACACATAATTCTTTAATGGATAGAGGAAGCTCTGGTAAAGATTGAAGGCTCTTACAATTGCTTACGTAAAGCTTTCTTAGCCTTGAGAGATGTTTGATATTGTGTGGAAGTTCAGTTAATTTGCATGCCCCACGCAAATCAAAATGTCCTAGAGATAACAAAGCATCAAATAAGGTACGGAGCTTTGATTTGTCAATCATTCCACCGCAATCAATAAGTTGGAGGGTAAAAAGAGATCTCATGCAACAAATCATGTCATCAATTGGAAGATTCTTTAGTTTTAGTTTTGAGCACTCGAGTCGGAGATGCCGAAGATTCTCCATATTCCCAATTGGAAAGTCCCATATCTCAATAGGTGAACAATCAAACCGTAACTCATCAATTTTGTTTGAAGAGAACGAAAATTCCTTGAGACTAGAGCAACCGTATAAATCTATCTTTTTGACAGATTCTGATTGACGCCCAGTTTTCAAACTCTTTAGGCTTCTGCAATCTCTTACTGACACTCTATGCAATCTTGGAAGAGATAAAATCGAAGGATCAATATGACTTAAACTTTCACAACTCTCAAGATCAAGCCCTTCAAGATTTTGAGCCGTTGAAATATCAGGCAACTCCATCAAATATTTGGATCCGCGAAGATTTATTTTTCTTAAATTCACCAAGTTCTGCAACAATTAAAAAGAGAAATGTTACATATAGGAAACAAAGTTTGAAATTTCAATTAATTTTAAATAAATAAAAAATCAAAACTCATATTTGTATGTTGTACCTGCACGCCATCCCATAGATTTTTAAGGTGGCTATTAGGCATGTAAAGGTGAACTAGCTGCTCAGCACAAAATGACAATGGTAGAGATTCTGAAGGAAAATTGTCCCATTGAAGATAACGTAATGACTCAGAAAATGATGAGTCAAACCCAGAAGGAAGATTCACAATGCACGAGCTTTGAACCCAAGATGAATAGAATTTCAGAAACTTTAAATTAGTCATCTTTTTGAAGGTATCAGCGCTCAATTGTAAATCTCTAATTTGAGACAAATCTAAACTTATGCCTCGAATTGCATCACTTCCCTGAACAACACAAAAATAAGAAAAAGAAAGTGAATAAATTGCTTTTAAGTTAACAATTTATTTTCCATAGTTGTCAAATGTCTAATTAGAAAGCTAAATATAATAAATTATATTAATGTAACAATAAATTGCATTCATGTAAAAATCATATGATTTAACATGCGATACATGATAATTAAAAACAAAATGCTTCTTACTGTATTATTCTTCAACACATGATGGACGTCTTCTGGATCACATAATCTACTTCGACTTCCAGGTTCTTTAAAACATTCTTGACGAACAATTTCACAGCCCATTTCTTTTATTTTGTCATGCATCCATACTTCGCCGCCAACAATAGTTACAAGAGTTCTATCTACAAGGGTTTCTAACCCAATTTCCGCATGGAAACCAAAACTTTCTAAAAGTGTTATCACATTTTCTTTCTTTTCACCCTTCAAAAAAAATGCAATATCTAGAAACATTTCCTTCTCTTCATCATCTAATCCTTCAAAGCTCAATTTCAAAACTTTTAGAACGTCTTGGTTTGGAATCTTCTTTAGTTTTGACAGTGCACTATCCCATTCCTTTGGAGTTTTTGAACGAAGAGATGACCCCAATATTGCTAAAACTAACGGGATACCTTGTGCATAATGAACAATCCTTTGTGAGACAGATTCATAACCAGTTTTTGGCTGATAAGAGTGGAAAGCTCTGAGGTTGAAGAGCTCAACCGATTTGTGCTCACTCAAAGGCTGGGCCTCATATATTTCATTAACTCTGGCACTTACAAGCAATTGCTTATGCCTTGTTGTAATGATGACCTTACTGCCTTGTCCCAAGTAGTCACAATATGGGGCTAAATAATCTAATTGCTTCCAACTACTAACATCATCAAGCACTATGAATACTTTTTTACAGCTTAGACTTCTCATAACAAAGGTGTTATTTGCAACATTAGGTGGCCTATGAGGGGAAGTTTCTTCCTTTAGTAGCTCAGACAAGAGATTGTCCCGTAAATATGTCAATCCTCGTTTTTCTTCATCTTCTCTAATATTTTCCAAAAAGCAAGAACTCTCAAATTTGAAGGAGAGTTTTTCAAACAAAGCCTTAGCCATAGTTGTCTTGCCCAAACCACCCATGCCCCAAATTCCAACTATTGGGACTTTTTTCAATAACCTTTCAATCTTTTCACAATTTTCATCAATTCCAACAAGACCCATCAATGAACTTGGATAACTGAGTTTAATTTTTTGCTGAACGTCACTGACAATGTTTTGAATGAGTTCTGATTCATTCCTAAAATATGAAAAAGGATAAACAAGAAAGAAGAGAAAGTATTACTATTTTTTTTTTGATACAAAGTATTACTATTTTTTAAGGTAAAAGAGAAGCTGCATCAAGCAAACAACAGATTACACATGTCCAATGATAATATATATCCTCTCCCTTTCAAGGAAGGCCATACAAAATCGAGTTTGCTAATAGAATAATTCCAATCAGCAGAGGCAACATGAGTTTTTGTCTGGCAAGTTGGCACATTCATCAACTTATCCGATAAAATAAAGTATTATTACTGTAACAGGGAGATGGGAGGGGGAGGGGGAGAGATTGGTAAAAATAAATGGACTATCAATTAAAGTTGTGAAAAAAAAAAAATCAATGATATCGTTATTTATGTTGTGTTCGCAAAAAATTGATTTGAAATAGGTGGTACAACTTGAACACATTTCAATGACATTTTTCCAGAGGCACTCCAAATGAAAGAAGAGAAAATATGAGTATCATCATGTAATGGCCGCAACATTATTTTTGTTAGAAAATATGACTCACGAAGCTGTCAATTAAGATGTTATTGTTGCTTTTTCAAGATCTAAATATTTACGATATGAAATCATGGACAAAGGAAACAGAAATTCTGGCCAGCAAGAAAAGCAAAAAGAGATTAAGGAAAAAAAAAACTGTAGTTAATTGATTGCTAACTGAGCAGAAATTTGATCAAACATCCAGTTTGAAAGAGTGAGAAGACTATACTGACCCACAGGTTCGAGAGTCCCAGCCAGCCAAATTTGCAGTTTTGAAGAGAGCTTGTTTCCACTCGTTCACCCTGTCACGATTAAGCCTGAAGTCGCTCTCATGTTTTGAGAATGCCTCCCAGTAAGTCTGCTTCTGGTTGCGTACATGAGATGGGTCAATTTGATAGAAGACGAGAATTACAAGCTGTCCTTGGACCTCTTTACACCAAAGGATCTGGATGAGTTCATTCAAACACCATTTTGAGGAGGCATAGTTCTCAGAGAAGATCACCACAGCAATACTTGAATCCTTAATTGCCTGGGTGAGTGCGTCTGAGATGTCATCTCCTTTCCGGAGCTCATTATCTATGTAGGTTCGAATTCCTCTCTGGCACAAGGAGGTGAAGAGATGGCTGGTGAATGTTCTGCGAGTATCTTCACCTCTGAAACTAAGAAACACATCATGTTTCTTGGGAGGAAGTAAAGAGGAGCAGGAGGAGGAGGACGACGAAGCAGCAGCAGCCATGATATTGAAATGGTGAGGAAGGAATAAGGCAGTGATTGGAGTTTACTGACTTTAACTCTTCACATCCAAAGGACATATAATGTAAGATATGAAACTTTCAGTGATTGGTGTTGACTGACTTTTAATGAATGGCAATGATCCTTATTATTTAAAGACTGGTGTGTTTTGTCGGTCCAATAATTCTTTACCTAACATTGTGCAACGTGACAAGCTAATATGTAATTAAACAACAGAAAGTTAGCCGGCAGGTGACTTGGCTCACTTTTATTTAATAGTAGTAGGTAGAAGATCACTAACCACAACTTTAAAAAAATCTGATGTTGTCCATTACTTCAAACACCAAGCTTTGAAACCCTACTTTCCATAGATAACGAACAGTTCTTTTAATATTGTTCGCTTGAATGGAAACGTTTCTAAGTGTTTTATCAAGCAGGTTATGAATAAGACCAGATATCACTCTCTTCATCGTGGATATGCAGACAATCTGTAGCATCCGTAATTTTAACAATTTTATTACACATCCAAAAGCACTTTGGTACAAGCGAATCAACAATTGAAGCCCACTAATTGAAACTTGCATATTTATCCTTTAAGTTACTATTCATTTCATATTCCAGTTCCCTGGTCAAATTTTAAAATCTTGTTATAAATTCAAATAAAAACAACATAACAGAATAATCTAATAATCCTAATAATAATAATAATAATAATAATTAGGATAATTAACCTAATTTTAATTAGAGTTAAGGTTTTGGCTATCATGGCCGAATAGGGTCTAACTTCGAACACTCCCCCTCAAGCTGGGGAATAGATGATCATTCCCAGCTTGCTCCTTCGAATCTTCTCTTGGGTGAGTGACTTCGTCATAGTGTCTGCAATTTGCTTTTCTGATGGAATGTAAGATAGATCAATGATCTTAGCTTCCTATTTTTCTCGAATGAAGTGCTTATCAATCTCCACATGCTTCATTTTGTCGTGTTGGGTAGGATTGTTATCAATTTTAATTGTTGACATATATTATCACACCACATTTTAAGAGGTCCATCGGTTTTTGCTTTAATTCATTTAGGCTTTGTTTGGGAGTTTGGAATGAAGGGGAAGGAAAGGGATGCAAGGAGAATGGAGGGGAGGGGAAGGAAGGGAAATGGAGGATATTTCCTCCCCTTGTTTGGGAGTTAAAAAACTAGTAAGGGAGGAAGATGGAGGATTAATGAGTTATTTTTACCATTTTGTCCTTTTCTTTAATAATTAATATTTTTACCAGTTTGTATGCCAATAGTTGAGTAGAATTCATAGCTCTCCAGTAACTCTTCCAATTTTTCATGGCCAGCGGACGTAACTGTCGCATAAGCACATGTGAGTCATGACTCTTCAGCCCTGTAACCTTTCGAGCCTGCACATCAACACATCGTGATATGTTGCTTGAATACCCGTCAGGAACTTTTATTTTCTTCAAGGTCGCGAGAAAGATTTCCTTATTCGGTTTTGTCAGGGTGAATCTTGTCGGTTGAAATCTGTCATGCTCATCCGACTACGCGCCTCCACGAACGCCCATCTCCCGTAAATCTTTCCTCGCTTGCAGATGATCTTTTGACTTGCCTGGTTTGTTGAGAATCGTGTACAACACATTGTCGCACACATTCTTTTCAATGTGCATGACATCCAGACTGTGTCGGAGCAAATTATCTTTCCAATACGGAAGAGTGAAGAAGACACTTATCTTTCGCCATTGCTGGGGCGTAGAACCAAAAGCCCTGGCAGTCTTTGTCCCGGCCCTTGCCGGATCGTCTTTTTTCCCATACTCAAATTCAACATCTTGAATCTGCTCTATGATTTCTTCACCAGATAAATTCCGAGGAGGTCCTCTTTTTTCCTGTTGCCCATTAAAACGATTGCGTTGCAATCTAAACCTGTGCGTACTATCGAGAAACCTCCAATGACCCATGAAGCACCACTTACGACTGTGGGGAAGGCGCAGTGAGTCAGAGTCAAAATTGCAAGCTGGGCACGCAAGGCTGGTATGCACATTCTACCCGGATAATGTCCCGAGGCCAGGAAAGTCGCTTATCGTCCAAATCAAGGCCGCACGCAAGTTGAAAAGTGTCTTCTCATGCGTGTCATACGTCTCCACACCTACATTCCACAACTCCACCAACTCCTTAATCAGCGGTTGGAGATACACATCGATGTCATTTCCCGATGCCTTTTTCCCTGGAATGATCATGGATATAATGAAGGAGCTTTATTTCATACACATCCACGGGGCAAGTTGTAGGGTATCAACATCACGGGCCATATACTATAGCTTGTGCTAAGATTCCTAAACGGATTAAAACCGTCGGTCGCCAAAGCAAGACGAACATTTCTAGGTTCCGCAGCAAAATCTGGAAAGACTGAGTCGAACGCTTTACACGCTTTAGCATCCCGTGGATGTCTGAGTTTACCATCTTGATTCTTATCATCTTCATGCCACCTCATATGCTCAGTTGTCTTAGATGACATAAACAATCTTTGTAAGCGAGGTTTTAAAGGAAAGTATCTTAAAATCTTTGCGGGTTTCTTCTTCTGCTTCTTCCCTTTCCAAACTGTCCTGAACCTCGAAGTGTGACACTTCTTACAAGTCTCCTTCCGAGCGTCCTCTCCCCAGTAAAGCATACAGTCATTTGGGCAGGCATCGATTTTTTCGTAGTTCAAGCCTAATCTGTTGATTATCTTCTTGGCCTCGTAGAAGGATGAGGGAATGTCCACATCAGGGAAAGCATCTCAAAGTAATTCTAGGAACATTGACATTGCCTTATCAGTGATCCCACACAAGCACTTGATATGGTACAATTTGATCATAAAAGATAACTTTTAGTATTTCTGACAACCTTGATACAAAGGACGATCGCTCTCATCCATGAGGCTGAAAAATTCCCGAGCTGCATCATTCCTGAAGAAAACAGGTTATGGACCCTCAACTTCTGTTGTGAAGTTGTCGTCTTGAACACCAAAAGCATCACGAACAGCTTCATTAACCGGATCATCTTGATTTACTTGATTTCCTACTTGTGAGGTTCGAGGAAGATGATCCCCATATCTCATACCACGTTGCTCACCATCAACCTCCCAGAATGTATATGCTTCTGGGAAAGGCTTTATAAGAAGATGTCCCAAAGCACATTCTCGTGTTTGTCACTTCTTAAACTTGCATCGCAAACAAGGACACACGATCTTGCCATTAATGCTAGTGTGAGAGAAGGCGAAATCTAAGAAAGTGTTCAATCCAGCTAAATATACAAGAGAACTATGCGGCAGCTTGATCCATGACTTATCCATATGTAACAAACAAATCTAGGATAGAACATAAATGTGGATACAATGTTTAATTACATTCAAAGCAGAACTTGAGATCTTTAAATGCATGAGAATACTTTGTAGCGGTTACCAAACCGCTACAACAACCGTTGCACATATACGAAACACATTTGTAGCGGTTCAACCATGAAAAATTTGAATCCATAATCCCGCCAGAGTGTTGTGGCGGTTACAAAACCGCTACAAAATGATGACCGTTGAAAGTTGTCGCGGTTTATACAAACCGCTACAAACTTTGGCGCCCTTTCATCCATTTTAAAATTCAATTTTGTTGCGGTTAGGGTCCACATAACCGCCACAAAGTGAATTTGCAGCGGTTTATCCATTTAAACCGCTACAAATTTTTAGTTTCACTATTTAGGATTTAGTGTTAAAATTTAAGGAAATATTTTTCACTACGTTATGTATTATACAATATCTATTTTATTTGACTATAAGTCACATTAAAAACGTAATATAAATGAGTTATAAGGTTTGAAATAACGTACCAAAATTAATGATAACAAACGGTCGATAAAATCATAGGTTAAACAAACCAAATATTTAAACCAAAGGAAACAAATATCTAGCAGTACAAAATGAAGTGTTCAAAACAAAAACTAACTATCTGGAGTCTGATCATCAAGTCCTGTCTCAGGGGGGTCTGTCTCAGGGGGGCGTGTGCATAACCAGAGTTGACAACGTCCTCATCATGAGCAGCAGCATGCGGGGGGGATTCCTCATAGATGAACGAAGGGGGAGGCTCGGGAGATGGAAATCGTCTGTTAGGTAACAACTTTGTCAAGGCCCCGGTAACAGCATCCTACCGCTGCCTATGACCAGCGTACCAACTGTCGACTCTCTCCTGTATGTGCCTATTCCTGGCCTCATCCTCGGCCCTCCGTGCAGCAACCTGTTTGGCAACCTGCGTAGCAACCTTCTCAGCAATGATCGCATCAACCGCCTCCGCTGGTGGCCTTCTCTAGCTGGAGGGTCCGGTCTCAGAGCAGGAGCCCTTAGGGCACACCATGCTAGGCCTGGCACCTAGCCCCATGCCCTTAACGCGGCCAGGATGCTCGACTGGGCCCACAATAGCTTTCAATGGGGCCGTTGGATTTACAGACCCCTGTGACTCCGAGGTCTGCGACGCTCGCAGCTCTGCCTCGCTCTGCTCAATCCGGGCCTGACGTACAGAGTTCATGAACGATTAATAAAATAATTAAATCAATTTAAATATACAACATTCAATAATTAAATAATGCTTTTTTAACTTACTATTATCTCCTCTGCTGCCTCAGAGGTCAGTGTCCCATCACGGTGTCTATGGGTGCGTGTGAACAACTTCTCATAGTCATCCGCATGGTTCTCCTCCCGAGCCTTCTCTTGCTGAAAGAATTAAAAGAATATAAACTTTGTTATTTCAAAAACAAAACATACCATCTCGTTAACTTTTAACATACCATCTCACTGTAGGTCACAACAAACGTCTTGGTCCCTGCCGTGTGATAGACCTTCTGTTGTGCCCGGTTTCTGGTGTTCCTCTACGACAGAGCCTACAAGGAGGAGGAAACAAAACTAATATTTAAACTATATTTAAATTATCTTTAAATTAATTTAAATTACATTTCAACAAAACAAATATTTAAACTATATTTAAATTATCAATTAAGTGAAACTATTAATTAATTTAATCCATATGTAAACTATAAATTAATTTAAATTACATTTCAATAAAATTAATTTAAACTATATTTAACCTTCAAATTAAATAATGTTTACACAAAATTAAACTATAATTAATTAAAAAAAGTACCTGTCCGTCTGCACCCCTCCTATAATCGACGAAACCCGCCCAGTGAAGTGGGTCCACGCCGTCTGGGACGTTTTCGATCAGCTGCTGCAGAGGAATAGTCCTATCTCCATTCTGCCGGTTGTAGAGACGACCCCTCCGGCTCTTCCACCTTTCCCCCATTTTCATCAGTACGTACCCTTATGCTGTTCGCGCAGTTTAAACTTTTTTTGTATCATAATTTAATTATTAATTAATTAAGAGATAAATAAAGAAAGAAAGAAACTAAAACTTATAACTATTAACATGTAAAATTTAATTAAACAACATTGAATACCTGCAGAATGTCGGCAAACGCCTTGTCCTTCATTTCCTTCGGCACATGCTTCCAATCATGGAAAAAAATCGGGAACCATGCCCAATTCCCGCCAAATTCTGACAGGAATTTGTTCAACAGGTGACCACCGATGCCGATCGCTTGGTCTGCGTCCTCGTTGCACGGGACTATGACTCGATACCCGGCCATCTCCCCGTCCATATGAGTGACAACGGAAACATCCAGCGTCCTCCTTCTGATGTTCCCAAGTCTATCTGCAATATTACAAAAACAATTACTATAACTACATTTAAATAAAAATGAATTAAACGTATCAAATTTAAATTAATTTCTCCCAAAAAACTAATTACATATACCTTCGACATCCACCAAAAATCCGGTGGAACGCGAAGACGCCGGTCGGGGGTTCCCTTGGTCTCGCTGGTTTTCCTAATCAATAAACTGCTCCACCTCCGCTATGGGAATCTCAATATTGATCTCCTTATTCTCGTCTAAGTCGTCGAACGACATACTTGCGCCTCGATCTCCCACTACGGTCTCTAGGGTCTCTGGGCCGGGTGTGGGATTTCCTCATTGGCGAAGAGCTCGGAAAACTCGCCCTGCCCCTGAGAGGGCGAAGGTATACTTCGAGCCCCACGCCCTCTCGTTCGGCCCCCTCTACTACTACTGCCCCTTAAAGGCCTTTTCTCTGGGACAAGTGCTTTTCCCTTTCCCTTATCTTGTTGAGAAACCATGATGTTGAAGGGTAGAAGTTTAAAAGTAAAAGTTTAAAGGTAGTTTGAAAGGTAAAAAGGGTGAAAACTCAAAACCGTTAGAAGTTGCGATTTTCAAAAAGAGCGTCACTGTTTAAAAAATGCCACATTTTGTAGCGGTTTCCCTAGAAAACCGCTACAAATTTCACATATTTGTAACGGTTAAAACGTCACCGCTACAGTAACCGTTACAAAGATGCCTCGTTCTTCGTGATATTTTGTAGCGGTTGAGTAACTACTACAAAACAACTGACCCTTGAAATTCTGTAGCGATTATGTAATAACCGCTACAACTTGTCTATAGTCTGTAGCGGTTATTCCCTATAACCGTTACAAGATGAATTTTTTGGCAAAAAAATTCCAAACTAATTAGTTTGGTACAAATATTTAAAATAACAAACCCTCAATTCATATTATTTTTTTCTTTAATTTTTCCAAAAGTGTCGACAGTAGTAAATTAAACATAATGAAATAACCGAAAATAGTCCAACATGTCCGTGGGGATTCAGATTCAGTATAGCCGCCGATCTCCCACGAAAAACTCGCTGAGTCATTTTCATCAGAGATATTTCCGTGAGACAAAGGTGGCTATAATGGAACCCAATCTCTGGTCGCATGTTGGACTATTCTAAGAAGAGTAGAAGTCTTCACGCCAAAGAAATGAGTAAACCTTGGCTTGTCACTGAACGAATTGCCTTGCAAGGATGAGAGAGGCAAATATCTGCAGCTCTTATCACTTGAGATAGGAGATCAGAGCTGCTGATATGTGCATGTCTTCGACGACCAAGCGAGATAGTTCATTCAGTTACAAGCTGAGATTTAGTAATTTCTTTAATTTTTATAATTGATGTACGGACCCTAAACCCTATTTATAGTGTGAATATTTGTAGCGGTTATCCATTAAACCGCTACAAACATGTAGCATTTGTAGCGGTCAAAGTCACGCTTCCTCGTGTCCGCGACAAAATTGTGTCGTTTCGTTTATTTGTTGTAATACCCGGATAATCATATATCTGGAATGTTATAATGAGATAAATAAATGGCTATTTCTGATAGGTGAATATATGGTCTCAAATATTGGGTTATAAATATCGTATTTCTTAAGGAAAAATCTCTTGAAAATTGGGAAAAATAATAGTGCCAAAATTACTAAATGCCCTTGTGAGGTGTAAAATGACCTAAAAATATTATGATAAATTCTGAAGGGCAGTGAAATAATTATTAAAAATTAGAAAGAATATTGTCCTTAATTTAGACAATTTAATAAATTATAACATTGGAAAACTTAAAAGGGAAAAATCAAAAAGTATTGTGAGGACCATAATTGACCCCATGATTTTTAACATTTTACATGGGACATAAAATACCAATGTAAGTCAAATAGTTGTGAGAGAATGATTAATTCTAAATAAGAAAATTATCAACAATTAGTGAGGGATTAAATAAATAATTATTGGCTAATTATCTAAGCATGAATCAAGAAAATATTCAAGTTAATTATGTGAGAACCCTTTAATTAAATGAGTAGTGGCTAAATTAGCATAAAATATACTTGCTAATTAATTAAGAAAGATTAAGAAAAATATGTGAGATTAAGTACATGAAAATCCCTAATCTTAAAAGATTACTAATCTCATGATTAGAGTACTAATTAAACCTGTAAATCAAATTGGATAAATTAAATAATTACTAATGGTTAAGATTGAATCTTGGAAAGCAAAATCAAGGGTTTAGAATTATTCTGGTAATTCTTAAAGCCTAAATCCATGTTAATCCTAAAGGACCAATGAGAGAATTTTGGGAAAAATAAATATAGGATAATTAGAATAATATAAAATAATTAAAACAGAAAAAATAAAATAAAAATAAAAATATATGTATGCTGGCCGAAATTTTGGTCAAGGAGGAGATAAGAATTTGACAAAAAAAAATCTAGATATTATTGATTAAAATAGTAATATAAATTGTGATATTTTGTAAAAAGCAAATAGGATAAATGATCACCGAGAGAAATTAAATCCTATCTAGAAAACCATGAAATAGGTTCCTAAGGTCAAGACTTATTATAAACAAGTGAATTTTTAGCTCGGAGTAGGTTACCTCCGAAGTTATTTCTGTAACCGAAAGGGGTTATACTAGACTGGCTAAGAAGCTATCTGATATTCAAAAAGCAAATCAGATAAATGGAAATCTATAGAAACTAAGCCATAACTTGAAATCCAGGGATGAGATGGTAAACATCCGGGCATATTATGAATCAGTGGATTTTTGTCCCGAAGATGTTGTTACCCGAAGCGATTTTCGTAACCGAAGATGTTTATCTGAAAATGTTCGGCAGGCAACAGAATGTCCTGAATGGGATCAAAAATTTAGTTGACCAATACATTTCTAAAGAGGAAGATTAGATCTTCAGGGCTATGTTGCCGGATTTTTGAGATTTTCCAAGATTACGCGATTAGGACATCGAACAGTGAACTTTATCGGATAAAACTCCATAAAGCAAGTGTGACATCATGGGCATGACATCACACTTTGGAAGGTGACATGGGGGGCGGTCGGCCAAGCCATCCCATGGCCAAGAAGATGCCATCTCATATACTTTTGATCCGACGGTTGAGATTCGGTTTGATAAAGCATGAATAGTGCACCAAAATCTTCTATAAATAGCATGCAACTCCAAGCATAATTCTCACACCGAAGAGCTCTTGCTTAGTTAGAAATTTGGAGGAGGAAGAGAAGAAGGAGGAGTTCGGAGAAATTTGTGGCAAAGCCCTGAGTAAGTTTTTCGGTCCTTAGCTTTTAAGTTCTAGTCTTTTGTTCGGTAGTTTTAGTAGAAATGTTAGTTAGATCTAGGAAGTATGAAATGAAATTCCTATTCTTGTTTTTAAGCCTCATTGCATTGAAAGATGCCTGACGAGGTAAAAACATAGTAGGGATTGAGTTTCTGAAAGTTGGGAGTCAAAGTAGCGAAACTCTGGCAAAATTTTGGAAATTAGTAAAGGTAGGGGCAAAATGGTAATTTGTACCTAAAATGCCTGTTATGATGTTGGATATTGATAAACGTGATATTATCCTTATAGGATATCTGTGATCACCAACCGCTGTCGTACCGCTGTCTGACGTGCTGTTTTCCGTCAAAAGTACTGTTTTCCGTCAAACGTACCAGAATACCGTCAACGAAGGTACGGACGCGTACTGTAACCCTAACTCTGTGCTGCTCATATACATATATGTGATAGATACATTCATAGACTGAGGCTCTATTTAGGGTCACCGATTATATACACAGCTTTACACGGGTTATAGTCATAATAATACCGTTTGAGTTTTCCTAGCGCTGAGGACACGACCGTACATCGTGGCACTGGTTATGTGCAAACATGTTAGAGGGACTTTACATACTGCTCTATGCTTATGTTCTGTCATTGTTATGATCATGCATCTGCTCTATGCTTATGTATTGATATGCTGCTGTATTGTCATGATTATCTGTTGTCCATATACTGTTTTATTTGAGCATAAGGTTAACCGTTACCTGAGGTCCAGTGGGTACTGGGTCTCAGCTGTAGCTTCAGGGTCAGGAGGACCAAGGATTGGAGATAGGGGCAAGCAGCACGAGTAGGCTCTCAGCCATAGATTTCTCTATCGTTTATGTATTTACTTTTGAGAATACTAGGATGACTGTATCCATATTATATTACACTACGGTTACTGTTTTATTATGAATCAGTTACTCACTCGCTCCAATGCTCTACTCTGATTGAAAAAAAAATCCGCTTTAAAAATGGGATGTTACATTTGTAGCGGTTGTGGTGATGTAACCACTATAAATTCTCCGCAACAAAGTTGGCGCCAATTTTGTCGCGGTTAGGATCAAATAACCGCTACAAATGTTCCGCTACAAACATTCCCGCCATTGCGCGCCAACATGGTGCCAAATTTGTTGCGGTTTTTTTTTTTTTTTGCGTTAACCGCTACAAATATAGCAGCAGACATGCTACCAAGGCTTCCGTTACTAATTAGTGGAAGTTTAGTGGTAAAACCGCTACAAAATGGTATTTTGTAGTGGTTATTTACAACCGCGACAAATTAACCGCGACAAAAGGTGGTTTTTTTTTTGTAGTGCAAGACGTGCCTTATATCTTATAATTTCACCCTTTTCATCATTTCTCTTTTGTACAAAAACTCATTTGTATCCAACTGGCTTTACATCTTTAGGTGTATGAACTATAGCTTCAAATACTTTTCGTTTTACCAATGATTTTAATTATGCATTAATTGCATCTTCCATAAGGGCCAATCCTTTTGCTGTCAGCACTCGCTAATGAATTTTGACTCATAGTCCTCATTATCATTCATTACATCATATGCTATATGATAAGCAAAGATGTCATCAACGTTCGAATTCATTTTGGTTCTATCAAATTCCATTCATAACATAATTTATTGAGATCTCATTATTTTAACATATTTCAAGTACCTAGGTCTCTTCTAGGACTATAAAATTCTCTTCTGTAGATAATAACTCTTTAGGAGATTGCTCTTCTGGTGCTACTAACTTTTCTTGATTATCCTTGACTTGACCATTTATATTTTTAGCTCATTTTCTCTTTTGAGGATTTTTAATCTTTCGAATCAATGGGCCTGTCATGCTTCAGGCGTGCTTAAAATTCATTTATAACAAGTTGTCCTTCAGAGACATCAGTTTGGATAGGAGCATTAGCAGCTGAGACATATGACTTTGTCACTTTCTTTGGGTCAATAAATTCTTCTGGCATTCGATTAGCTAAATTCAACAATTGAATTATCTTTTGAACTTCCAGTTAACACTTTTTTTATATGAAGATTAAAATGAGCCAATGATAATTCATTCCAGCTAATCTCTTTACCCAACTGCTTATTTTCTCCCCCTCATGTTGGGAAAATTAATTCATCAAAATGACAATCCGTAGATCATGCCGTGAATAAATCTCCTGTAGATGGTTCTAAATATTTTATGATCGAAGGAGATTCATATCCAACATATATTTACATCCTTCTTTGAGGACCCATTTTGGTGCGTTGTGGTGGTTCATTGGCACATATACTACATACCCAAAAATCCTTGGGATAAGTATCATTTTTGACCCGGAATTTTTGGCTAAGGATCAAACACTGGGTACCCGGAAGTTTTCTTTGGAGCGAAATTGCCTCGGAAGATAACAAATTGTAGCAATTTTGACTCTCACTTAATTTTGACCGTTAAGTTTAACTGATATGCATACGTGGCACCAATGCATGCCACCTCATCAATCAAAATAGGGTTAAGTATCATTTTTGCCTCATAAGTTTTCGTTGAAGAGTAATGGGTATCCGGAAGTTTTTTTTATGAGCACTTTCTACAAAATGTAGCAAAATTGCTACATTTTGTCAACTTCCGAGGCAATTTTGCTCCAAAAAAAAAACTTTCAGGTACACAGTGCTCCTCAGCTAATACTTTCGGGGCAAAAATGATACTTATCCCAAAATCCTTATGTGGGAAAGATTAGGTTTTTGACCAAAAACATTTGTAAAGAGGAAACTTTTAGGTAACTTGTTGGCCTGATGCGAATTAACATTGTTGCATGCAAAATGACATGGCCCCAAGCAAAAATTGGGAGATTAGATCTCATAAGTAAAGGTCTTGCAATAAGTTGCAATCTTTTAACCAATGATTCTACAAGTCCATTTTGTGTATGAACATGAGCTATAGGATGTTCAACATCAATTCCAAAGGACATACATGTTAGTTCTCTATGTGTTTTGATGATAACTGACAATTGTAAACTCAAGTTTGGACTTGACAGAGAGTAGCTCAAGTTTTCTAAACTTAGACAAACTCAAGTTTATATTTGTATACTCGAGTTTATACCATACAGAGAGCACTCCAAGTTTTTCAAGACAAGGCAAACTCGAGTTTAGTTTTAATGAACTCAAGTTTTGGTTAGACAGAGAGCCTTCAATGTTTTAAGCTTAACCAAACTTGAGTTTGGAATATCAAACTCGAGTTTGTGTCTCGCAGAGAGTTTTTCAAAGATTTTAATCTTTTAAAGAAAACTCGAGTTTAGAACTTACAGAAAGCATGTCAATATTTCTGAAGCTTTGAAAACTCCAGTTTCCTTTTGCAAACTCCAGTTTGCACTTTACAGAGAGTTTTCCTATTTTCCAAACATTTGTGGAAACTCGAGTTTGTGCCAAGAAGAGAGCTTTGCTCTATTTTGAACT
The DNA here is from genome assembly GCA_025563575.1 of Acacia pycnantha. Classification (NCBI taxonomy): domain Eukaryota; kingdom Viridiplantae; phylum Streptophyta; class Magnoliopsida; order Fabales; family Fabaceae; genus Acacia; species Acacia pycnantha. The sequence goes on along the minus strand of JAMWYP010000018.1, from coordinate 4,033,961 downwards.
TTTGAAAACTCAAGTTTAGATTTGAAAACTCTAGTTTTGAGCTTTTGGACTTAAATGTATTTTTTATTATAAAAGTTCAAAACTCGAGTTAGTCACTTATTAACTCGAGTTTGGCTCTTGTTCAAAATATGCTTCAAAGATCAAATCGCGACGTTCTTCTCTGGATGAAGTAAACTCGAGTTAGGATTTGTAAACTCGAGTTTAGGCTTCTGAAGGAAAGTTGCAAACTCAAGTTTGGATGAACAAACTCGAGTTTGTGTCGACCAGTTTGAAATTTAAATTGCTCGAATTTGTGAAATCTTCATGTTTGATCGTAATACTTCTTATCATCACTCATTACTATTCCTAACTATGTTTAATTAGTTTGTTAGTGAGTTTCAGATGATTTAAAGAGTGTTAAATGAAGATTTAACTTAAAGCAAAAAAGTGACGTTAGCGCATTTATTGCAAAGTCTAGAAAACTTGCATCCTTTTGGACAATCATTCTTTGCACGTTGCTAAGGGATTAATGTTTTCTTTCCTTATCAAGAAGCTGCTTTTCCAACGGATTTATTTCAAGGAAAGTCAACCCTAAACTTCTGTGCACTTGGATTAATACTAATCAAGAGAGAGACTGGACCAAGCTTCAACCTAATCAGCTCATTAATGTTACCAATGGTCACATTAATGAATCCAACGATCATTTAATGCTCTCTTCATATATATAAGGAGTGACATTCAAGTCTTCTCAACAATCAATCTACAGAAAACGAAAAAGCTTTCAAGTTTCAACTACTTCTTGTGTTTTCTACTTGTAAAGTATCTTTTGATACATTTGTACTTCAGTGATTATTTCATCTACTCTTGAGAGAGTTTATTTATTGAAATCATTTATTGTAAGAATCTCAAGTCGTGGGACTTGGAGATTGGGTATATTAGTTTACAACTTGTAAGGGGGAGTGTATCCTAGTGAGAGGATAACTTCAAGCACAAAGTGTGTAACTGATTCTGAGTGATAGTGAAAATCCCAGAGTATTTGGGGACTAGACGTAAGTCAAGAGTTAAGACCGAACCAGTATAATTTTGTTGTGTCTTGCTATTCTTTCATCTCCTTTGTTGTGCTCTATTTTTGTGTTCAGTTTCAGAGTGTTTTAAAAAGAATTTTTAAAATCCCCAATTCACCCCCTCTTGGTGATTTGCTCCGCTTTCAATACGATATCATTAAAAGCTTGTGAAGTAAATTCATCAGTATTGTCAAGACGTATTTTCGTGATAGGATAATTAAGGAAATGTACTCTTAATCTAATCAATTGAGCAAGTAATCTTGCAAATACCAGGTTGTGAGAAGATAATAAGTAAACATGTGACGATTTGGTTGATGTATCAATTAAAACCATATAGTACCTAAATGGTCCACATTGTGGGTCTCCCTGTATCCGTTCTAGAAATGTGAGAGATTCACTTTCTGCTTTACTTGGTGAGGGCCGAATAATTAACTTTCCCTTGGAACATACAGCACATAAGAAATCATGGGATTATGGTATTTGTTTATACTTCAGGATATGTCCACATGAATTCTTAATTATTTTTTGCATCATGGTTGACCAGGGATGGCCTAACCGGTCATACCAAATATAAAATTCATTAGTAAACTTCTGGTTTATATTGACAAACTGTTGGTCTGTATTGGTAAACTTTTGGTATGTGTTAGTAAATTTCTAGTTTACAATAGCATGTGTTTCAATTGTTCTTATAAATGTATAATACAAATCAGAAGAGAAAGTAGGAAAACTTTCTAATATGCATTTTCTATAAGAAACTATATTTTTGATAGCAAGACATGCTTCTTTATTTTCAATTGTTGTTTCTATATGATATCTACTTATGCAGATATTTTTGAAACTTAATAAGTTTCCCTTAACTTTGGTAGAATAAAATGCATTACTAATGCAAAATTTTGTTCCTTCATGTCACAAAATGTTATCTTTTTCGGAGCCTTCATTCAAATTTATACTACCAGATATAGTCTGAATATTAGCTTCTTGTATTATCAAGGAAGAAAAATATTTATCATTTCTTTCTTAGTATGGTGTGGGTTGTCGTGCTATCAACAAGACATTAGGATTTATGCTAATGAGGTTCATGCTTAATTAAAAGAGACATGAAAATAATTAAAAACATGATTAAAAGCAATTCGTATGATAGCTAGTAGCAACTTTAAGCATACTAAATTATAGCATTTTAAATAGACAAAGATAATTTATATTAAGAAATCAACAAAATCCAAATGGGTTATATCCATATTGTAATACCCTAATTTTCATAATTCATATAAACATTTTATTTTGGCTAATTATTAGCAAAATAACAAAGGTCAATATGTGTCTCAAAGAAATATGATCTATTGATTATATTTTTATCCAAATTATACTTTGGAATTAATTAACCAATGGTTAATTATGAGACACCATTTAGGAGCTATTTAATGTGAAATAAATAGCACATAAGATAATGACTAATTTATAGTCAAGAGAGATAAGAAAGGGTTATGAAGACCCTTAGCCAAATTAGCATAAATTAGCAATTGATAATTAGATAATTGGCTTGTGCTAATTAAAATTAGTGGCTTATGAGTTCAATTTAATAAAAGTCAATGTAGGACATCTCTTGGAGGCCAATAATTTTGAAAATATCAAGGGCCTAAAGAGGTGAAATTAAGTTTACTAATAATACTCTAATAGCCTTGATTAGATAGCAAATCAATTAACCAATGACAAATGCAATTAAGGGTTAATTAAACTTTGTTAATTAATGTTGAAAAGTCAACAATTGCAACTAGGATCCAATGGCTGAGATTGAATCCAATAAAGTTAATCCAATGGTCCTAATTAATTAAGCCTTAATCCTCTTGTAATTAAATTAGCCAATGGGAACACTTGATCATTAGATATTTTGTAAATGGAAGAGCATATTCCTTGGCCAAATAATGGCCATATTTCGAATGGAAGAGGGAGGAATTTTGTGATTTGGCTAAGATATTATAATTATAATGAAAGCACAAGGGGATTAAATAAGATAGGATAATTTATGAGAGGAAGAGGATAAGGAATTTATTGCATGGAAGAGGATAAGATAATTGGAAAAATCGATGAAGGAGAGAGATGAAGGGAGATGACGTTTTGTGTGTGTGTGTTGTGAGCCTAGTGTAGAAGAGAGAGAAGTGAGTTGTGAGTGTGTGTGTTGTGAGCCTAGTATAAGGAGAGAAAGAAAAGAGTGAAGATAATTTGAGAGTTTAAAAGCCATTGGGATTAATTCAAGACTCAAGTAAATGAGAATCGATAGAAAATAAATTGTAGCCTGAAATATGTTAATCATAGATCAAATATAAGGACTTATTATGAACAAGCATACTTTAAGCTTGGAGTAGGTTATCTCCAAAATCTTTTCCTCAACTTTTGGGATTAATCCTAAAATGATTAAAAGGCTAGTAAAAACCCCTAATTGAACCATAATTCTTGTTATCCAAGTACTTCTCAAAGGACTTGCATAAACTTCAAAATGAACCTCTAAAAATATTTGTGATTAGTAAGCAATAGACTATGGATTTCATCTAAGAAACTAAAGCACCTAAGGTAACTAGTTCTTGGAGCATCTAGTTATAGAAACCAAGGAAGAGGGGACGGTTTTTGTGGCTTGAAAGAGGGTCCAAGAATTTTCCAATAAGCACATGCAAGTTAAGCATTAAGTGGGGGAATTAATTGGTACTTGGGATAAGGCTCATTATGAAAATGGAAGAGGATAGGGAAGAGAGAGAGAAAGGACGTTGGAGAGAGAGGGATGGTGAGGATGAGATTTCAAGGTTTAACCTAGATCCAAGGGTCAAGAATTGAGAAGAGGAAGTTCAATGGAATTACCAAAATTGCCATACCATTTTTCTATAAATAAGCACTTCCCTTCACTTGAATTCTCACACCAATTGCAAAGAGAAATTCGAAATATAGAGTGAAAGTGAGAAGGAAGAGTCTTGGAGAAGGAGGAGCAAAGTTCTAGGTAAGTTCTTGATCCTTAGCTTTTAAGTTTCTAGTCTTTTGTTTAGTAGTTCTTAGTATAAATGCTAGTTTGATCTAGGAAATATGAAATAAAATTCCTATTCTTGCATTTAAGCCTCATTGCATTGAAAGATCACTAGTGGAAAAAAGGCTTTTAAGACCGGACAAAACAGGTACATTAGGACCGGACCAGCGACCAGTCTTGTTCCAGGCGGTATTAAAAGTCGACCTTTAAGACCGGACTTTTACACGGTTTTAAAGAGTTTCTTTAAGACAGGACATTTTAAACCTTCGGTCTTAAAAGTCGTACTAAATAAATCTGAAATATTTTTGTTCGTGGTGTACAGTTGATCCCAAGTTGTGGACAGTCCCTTTAGCAACCAATTGTCTATGACCATCACGATCCTCCACATACAGATGACAAGTTTGATCTGACTGTCCAACAATGCAGCTCCCTCTAGTGCTCTGCTGCCGCATAGGTGCAGTTGAAGGTGTCAAGGGATCCACACTGGTCTCGGTCGAGAGCTCGGGAGGAACTTCATTTTCTCCATCTCCTCCTTCATCTTGCTCATCTCGCATTGAAACATCCTCAATGCAGATCTTTCGCCGCCGATTCCTCACTTAATTTGGCAAGCATCCGATCTATCTCCTCCTGTAACCATACTTTGTCTGTGGCGTTTGGATTTACCAAAGTATTGCTTTAGACCTACCCGTCCTCCAATCCCACTTACACGCCCCGAGTGATCTGGTTTTCCGGTCGCAGCGGTCAGAACATCATTCCTCCCGTCCGACGCAAAAGATCCCTCTGCCTCTTTCTTTTTAAGATCTTCCTGTAATATACAGATAACAAGAAGCTTAGTGATGAAACATGTTTAGTAAGTAAAAAATAACAATATCGATACTTACAATTCGTTCAAAGAACTACACGAGTTTTTTCACTCGTGTAGGCGCCGCTTGGCTTTTGCCGAATATACAACCACACTCCTCGCGACGTATTGGAGATGGCGGCTGGTCAACTACCGTAGAAGGATTGGATTCAGCTTCATCTTCCAATCTCTTCCGCTTGGCCGCCATCAAATCTTTTTCGGCCTTTTCATATCCGCCGCGAGAAGCCCTGTGTGGGCAATCATTCTTTCTCCCAATCTCCGATATTTTCCCCTTATTTTCTCGTGAATCGAGATTGAAAACAACTATATATCAATTATGAATTCCGAAAATGTCACTAACGAAATTAGAGAACTTCGCTTGATATGAACGTCAAACATTAGTCAAATTCACTTCATCAAGTTTCAACATTTTACTTAAGGAAGATGTAGCATTGTAGAAGAAATTGGGAAAACCAAAGGAAAGGGAGTTGCGAAATGCTGCCAGCTCAGTCAATTCATTCATTCATCATAAATAGTTTCTACACATATTAGAATAACTAACTAACTACTTGCACCGAAACCATTACACAACAAAAGTGCAAACAAAACTAAATATAAACTCACCGAGCTTCAGGAGTGGTCCGCTTCGAACAAATTGTTGCCAAGTTTGTTCATCAATAAATTTGTACTTGTCCTGTGGTTTATGGTCGCCGAACCTCGGCAAAAATATAAGTGTTAGCCGAAAGGTCTTAAACTTCCCGAACCGCTCAAAGACAATAAGACAATGTTGAGTCTTTCAACTTCTCAGAATCAGGGACGGTGAATGTAAGCCGGATAGTGTCCCACATAGGATCCTTTATTGTTTTTTGGTCCACATTTTTCCACTCATCTGTCAAAATGCTAACCTTGCTGCGTACTAGAGTGCCGACAAAACTAGTATATGTGCTTTTATTAGGACCGACAGGTTGCAAATTTTCATCAAAAAGAATCTCGACCTTCGTCCCAGAATTCCGACTAAGGGATACTTCCATGATTCGTGTGCCGCTCTACCACGGCGTGCACGGCGCCGAGGAGGCTCAATGTGAGATGAAGAGGGTTCGCTCGTCCGACCTCACCGCCAAACCAAGATCTGGAGTTTCGGGGACACGAGTGGAATCGTTTCACCGTTCATTTTCAAGACAAGAATAGAGGAATGCCTGAGAAAATGAGGGAGTAACAGAGGCTAACGGTACGCGGGGCGAGGAAGAGACGTAATGCAACAGAAAGGGTTTCGCAACGTGAACAGGGGTTCTTCAGTGAGAGTGACAAAAGCTTCCGCGCGAAGAAACATTTATTTGGCGCTTCATTTTTAAGACCAGACAAATACATATATATGGTCTTAAAAGATAACCTTTAAGACCGGTCATTCTATATGTCTGGTCTTAAAATTAATTAATGGCCGGTCTTAAAATTAATTAATTTTTTATTCAAACTTTAGTATCGGCCAAATGTTATGTCCGGTCTTAAAAGTCTAACTTTTAAGACCTGGCCATTCTAGAACTATGGTCTTAACATTTATTAATTTTTTATTTAAACTTTAGTACCGGACAAATTTTAAGTCCGGTCTTAAAAGTCAAAGTTTTAAGACCGGCTATTTTATATGTTCGGTCTTAAAACTTTAATACCTTTATATTTATATTTTTCCGTATTATTTTGGAGTGTAGAAAATATAAGTCTTCCTTGATGAGATTTCTCCATAAAAGTAATTGATATTTCAATTTTTTTATTAACATTTTTAAGACCGGTTGTTATTTTAACAGGTCTAGATAAGATCTATGAAAAAATGATCAGAATAAGAAGTTCTTTATATTTACAAATTTGCCACCAGTCACAGCTTTAGGACCGGTCGATACTTAGTCCGGTCTTAATGAGGCGTCATTCATTGTGTAAGAAGTTCTGTTTATTTACAAATTTGCCACCGGTCACAGCTTTAGGACCGGTCGATACTTAGTCCGGTCTTAATGAGGCGTCCTTCATTGTGTAAGAAGTTCTTTTTATTTACAAAACTGCCACGGTCACACATTTAAGACCGGTGCTTCGATTATCCGCTCTAAATGAGGCGGTCTTATAGCCCTTCATTGTATAACAAGTTCTTTTTATTTACAAAACTGCCACCGGTCACACCTTTAAGACCGGGGAGTCGATGATCCGCTCTAAATGAGGCGGTCTTAAATGCCTTTTTTGCACTAGTGGATGCCTGACGAGGTAAAAACATGGTAGGAAATAGTTTTTGAAAGTTGAGAATCAAAGTAGCGAAGCTCTAGCGAAATTTTATCGATTAGTGATTTCTGAAGTCAGCGGTAAAATAGTCATTTGTGACTAAAATATTTGTTAGGATATGGTGTATAAATTAATAGATACGGTATTACCCTTTAGGATATCCGAGAAGACCGGAGTTGGGTTCAAAAGGCCGGACGTTTGGCCATTTCACGGTGAAAGATACGTTCGCGTAGTGTAACACTAACTCTAATGCTTATAGTATGTTTATATATGATAATGATATTCATAAACTAAGATGTTGTCTTAGTTCATTACTTTTACATTCAGCTTTACACGGGTTATAGTTTTGATAATACCGTTGAGTTTTCCTAGCGCTAAGGACACAGATGTACATCGTGGCACTGGTGAATAGTGTAGACTGGAATAACATACATATGCAGGGGTTGTGTATTGTTTTTACCTTACATATGTGATTATGTATTTCCTACATCTGTTATGGGCTTTTGTAGTGATTATTGTTGGAATGTCATGAATATCTGTCATACATATATTGTTTACATAAGCATGAGGTTAACCGTTACCTGAGGTCCGATGGTCATATTGGACCTCAGTCTTAACTATTAGTACAGGAAATGATCAAAGATCAGAGAGGGTACCGGTAGATGGGGTCATAAAAAGGCACCGAAGAACGAAGCCGTGAGGAGGCACCGGTCGAGACAAGAGCCGGAAGAAGATTATCAGAGCCTATTGTCAGGCATGAATCTAATAAGGTTACTACGAACAGTTTGGGGCTAATTTTCCAATTTTCCCCTTATTAAATAACTATTTACCAAAATGCTCCTGTCAGAAACCTATTTCCCAATCTACCCCTGCTTAGTCGACTAAAACCATGGTTTAGTCGACTAAATCGCGTGCAAATTTTTTTTGAAGACTCCCGCGATTTAGTCGACTAAAACACTCATTTAGTCGACTAAATCATTAAAAAAAGGTTAAAACTTCGGAAGGTCATAACTTTTATCTCGGGAGTTCGAATCAAGTGATTTTTTTGATTCCACATAACTTTTTGAGATCTATGCACTGACATAAAAATTAACTTCCAGATTTAATGAAGAGAAAGGAGGAAAAATAAGCGATTCTTTATTTTGCAGGAGATACTAACAATTCATTAAATATAATCAAGTGATATATATATATATATAATAATATATATATATATATATAATAATAATAATAATAATATATATATATATATATATATATATATATATATATTATATATATATATATCACTTGATTATATTTAATGAATTGTTAGTATCTCCCGCAAAATAAAGAATCGCTTATTTTTCCTCCTTTCTCTTCATTAAATGAAGTTAATTTTTATGTCGCGCATAGATCTCAAAAAGTTATGTGGAATCAAAAATCACTTGATTCGGACTCCCGAGATAGAAGTTATGGCCTTCCGAAGTTTTAACTTTTTTTTTAATGATTTAGTCGACTAAATGGGTTTTTTAGTCAACTAAATTTCGGGGTCTCCAAAAAAAAATTTGGCCCCGCGATTTAGTCGACTAAACCATGGTTTTAGTCGACTAAACAGGGGCAGATTGGGAAATAGGTTTCTGACAGGGGCAGATTGGGAAATAGGTTTCCGACAGGGGCATTTTGGTAAATAGTTATTTAATAAGGGGCAAATTGGGAAATTAGCCACAGTTTGGTGCCGAAGGCAGGGCTAGTCTATGTGGGTCAGCCAATAAGTCGCCGTGAACTCGGTGAGGCCCCCATGATAGACACCTACCTGGCCATTCTGTTTGGTTAACTGAGTTAGGTTCATTGCCCCAAGTCTAGTTAAGGCTTGGTCTAGATTGTATAGTTACCATGTAAAAGTTGTAATTATACAAAGCTCTGTATATTGTATCACATGAATATTCCTTCGGAATATTCAATTTAACCAGCATACGCCAGGCATCATCATATATCGGGGTATTTTATTTCAGTTACTCATTGTCCAATTATTAGTACATGCTCTCCGTTTCCGCATTACTCTGATGTAACACCTCAAACTCTGTTGAATTTTCTAAAACCAAGTGTCATCCGACACCATTTGAGGTATGGAATTTGGGGTGTTACACATATCACCATACTTAGAATTGCTAGCCTTATCAACATGATTTATTTCAATCTTTAAGTAACTACAAGTTAATTCTGAGAATTAATATTTGATCAACACTTGGTTAACACTAGTCATGAGGAACCTTTTCCTGCTGCAAAAGTTGAACTGTCTTATAAAACGGCGTACAAAATGTGTAAGAGAGTGGTTTGATTAGAGAAAACTATGAAAAGAGAAGTAATTTCACTCTATAAACTAAACCTTCTCGAGTTTTGGATATTTTAGCCTTTTCATGATTTATTATGACCACATACCAAATTTCCTGATATGTTATGCTTTAATACAATAGCACTGCACATTACTTGTTGCTGCATGACCGGAATTGTGCTTCAAGAAAATTCCAGTAAAGTTGTTTCAGAATAAATCTCCACATTGCAACAAGCCAAGAAGAAATTAAAGCTTCAGTTTAAAAATAAGAGGATTTTAGCATTTCCTAAGTATGAAAAAATTCGATGTCCCACGCCTCTCAGGCTCAGGGTATGCATTTAAAAGAAATCACCTCATGCTTGAATTCAAATTTAACCTGTGTGTGTTCTTAGTAGTCCCTGGCAAACATATCGAATTGAAATCAGCTATAAATACAGACATATTTTAAGTGTATCTTAGAAAGAAGATCCAAAAGAGGGTAACCTTGTCAAATAATTTTCTTCCATCAACTTTCTCTGATAATTAAAGAAGTAATCAATTTCACCCTTGATCAAATTCATATGGTGTAACATTAAATAAGAGAAACATTTAAAAAAGTCAATAAATATTCCGTATTATACTTTATAAAAAGAATAAAAAAATATCATATCTTATTAAAAAAAACATTGGAGGAATACCATCAAATTAAACTGTTAACTCTTTAATTAATTTGGACATGCCAAAAATCACGAACTCTCATGTTCTCTCATACAATCAATCAAATGGAAAGTTTGAATCAAAATTAACTCGATCATCTCATCAGACTTTACTGCAACAGTGCAACATTCATCCACTGAGAATGGAAAAAAGGAATGGTAGGGATAGAGTCCATTGTGTTTGAAGTTGAACCCAAGCACGCCGCGCATAGACAAATAATATGGAATGAAAGCCGTACCAATAAGAATTATATAAGACTTGAGGTCTAATTTATATAATTGATATCTAGTCAAAAGTCACTTTGTCGTATTTGATATAAATATTTCTTAACTTTTTGAATCATCACAACCATTTCCCTTAATTTACGGAGTAAATATCTAAACCCAATCAATAATCTGGCCTTAACTCCTTTTACTCCTGGCCACTGAGAAATAGCAAAAAGTGAGGATGGAGTGTGTATGGTAGTGAATAGACTTTACTCACTTTCGAAAGTCTTCAGAGCATAATGAGCCAACTTGGATTCCATTTTCTGTCCAGACCTTTATGTTATTTTATTCTTGCATTGGAAAACTTGTTTGATATAAAAGAAAGGAAAATGAAGTTAGGTGAAGTGTTGGCAGCTTCTAGGAAGGTAAGGCTTTTGCATCTAACCATTGAATGATTGATTAGGGGGCAAGTGGGTGTTATAATTTAGTGAATCACGACACCAAATTTGTCCTGTTTGATTTAAGTATTTCTTAAACTTTGAATCATCACAGCCATTTCATTTATTTACGGAGAAAATAATATAAACCCAACACAAAAATCTGCACCTTTCAGCCCCTTAGTTCTGACCAAAAACTAAGAAATAAAACCCTGCAATTAGATCCTACAATAATTAGGGTCGCATTGTGATATCCATAGCTGCCCCAAAAATAATTATCAATAAACAAAGAAGTGATTTATTTTTTATTTTAGATAAAATAATTACAGAACTAAACTCTTGCAATAGATATTGTTTTTTTAAAAAAGAAAAATTATTGTCTCCTATTTTCAATGTAGGACCTAGTTTATAATGCAAATTGCATTATAAATTAGGTCATACATTTTTTTTTTTGGATCAATAAGAGGAACTTTCATTGCTACCAAAGTTCAAACAGAGGAACAGATACAGTACATAACAGATTACAATAAGAAAGTAATGCAGAATTACAGTAAAACAAGTTTACACAGAATAAAAACATAAACTAAATAGCAGTACAGTCAGCAAGGAAGACTCAACCATCACCATGTACAGCGCTGGAAGATGGGAAATCAGACATGATATGAGTTGCCTTCGGGACCTCCAAAGCTAGTAAAGAGAGTAAGGAAGGTGATGGTTGAAAAACCCACCCAAACGGGCACGCCTCCTTATAAGCATTTGTTGCTAATAAATCAGCAACTCTATTACCCTGTCGGGGAGTAAAAGAAAGTGAAAACCCAGCTTTGTCATCTAAAAGGCAAATAATATCATAGATAATACTTCTACATCTCCATTCACCTAACGATGGAGACTTAGCTTCAATGCATGGCACCAAAAGAAGACAGTCCGATTCAAATACAACATTTTCATGCCCCAAGTCAACAGCTAACATCAGGGCCCTTTTAAGGGCAAGTGCCTCAGTCATGAAAGCAGAAATGGATTTCAGTTTATCCACAAATCCCCATTTAAACTTTCCAGCCTCATCACAGCACACTACCCCAATTGCACCTATATCCTTACCCAACACAAAAGCTCCATCCATATTAAATTTTAAGCATCCGGCCCTTGGTACTTTCCAGCATCCTCCTCGCTCCAAAGAAGCTGCAACTGGGCTCAGTTTCACTTGTTGATTCTCCCAGGAATTCCAAAATTCCGAATTATTCCTAGTTGCAGATTCAATGACCATCCAGGGGTTAGGCTCTACATTATTAAACACTTTCTCATTTCTTGCCTTCCATATTAGCCAACACAGCTGATAGCGACTTCGGCAAGTGCACCGGTCGTTATAAGTAATAAAGTAGTGAGAAAAAGATCGTCCCACGAGGAATAGTATTCCAATCACTAATTAGTTATTTTTGCTTTAGTTGGATGCATAGAGTAATATGGGGTGAGTTGTAACCAAATAGAATTTTAAGGAATTAAATAAAGAAGAAGAATTAAGAATCAAGAATTTCAAGAGGAATATTTTAGAAAAGATAAGTAATCAAGAAAAACGCAGCTAGGGCATAGAATTCCCCTATGTTCCTCTAAGTATTTGAATTAAATCCCTAATTGATTATTACTCCCATGATTGACGATCAATTCTCTAAAATTAGACTAAGTCCCAATGTCTTGACGCTACCTTAGTCCGTTATCTTTGAAAACAACCTAATGTCTTAGTATTGTTTGGAAAGATTATATAAACCAGAATTATGAGATCGCATAAACTCGTAAGCCTATGTCTAGGTCATGCAACTCTATGATGAATTAACGGTTCTAGTTAAATGCACCAACATCTCTATTGTCATACACCAACCTATGAACAATCTAAAAGGTGATCAATCTTTAAGAAAGCTTTAAGCAAAGATAATTCATTCAATCATGGTAAATAACGTTCAATAGAGAATTCAAACAAATACTCAAATTCGCATAGGGTTCATCCTCGCCCTAACTACTAAAGAAGACTAGCCAAGCATGGCTAGGTTAACAAAATAAAAGAAAAGAGATGAAAATCGAATTGTTCTTGCGTCCTTCTTTCTTTCTTCACTGCCTCGTCCTTCTTTCTTTCTTCAGCCCTTTTCTCTCTAAACCTTTGGTAAATACCGAAATTTAGAGAGCATAAGGATGTTTTTTTCTTTCTTCCGTCCTTCTCTTTTGTGTGCTGCCCCTTCCTTTATATAATAATTCCCTTAGGTTGACTTGAGCCGTGATCTCGCTTCTTTCTTAAATAAAGGATATGCAATATCCTTTTGAGATCTCCAATCACCTCCAAATATTTAATGATTCACTCTATCATACCACACAATTAATTCAAATTGATTTCCTTTTTCTGCTCCTTTCTCAATCAGCTAATAACTCCTGCAAGATATATACAATAGTAATAAATTTAATCCAATATATCTCAGAATTGATACTCATTTAATTATAAAATATGCACTTATCAACAGCCAGCAAATTAAAGATATATCTTTGGCAGACAGAGTTTTTAATTCAATGATCTTCAACCACCATGCTGAAAAATTTGTAACAGAATAACATTCTATTCTAGCCCCTAGGTTGCATCCAAACCACACACAACGAGTCCAATTACATTTAAATAGCAAATGTTCAATACTTTCCTCAGCCATCTGGCATATAGGACATACAACATTTAGAGATCTTTTTCTACCATATAAAGCACCATTAGTTGCCATTGCATTATTTAGAAGACACCACACAAACTGATTCACTCGGGGAATAATTTTAATACTCCAGATATATTTCTAGGCCGAAGAGGGAATAACAATTGACGTACCTGGCTTCTGAGAAATACCTGTAGAAGCTACCTTGCCTTTATGGTACCCCACTTTAACACTATATTCCCCATTTGTAGCACTAGTCCAAATCAAGCGATCCTCTAACCCATTACTTGGAATGGGAATAGACTGAATAGCCTCCAAAACCTCAGCTGACACATACCTCGCAATAGAGCCAAGCACCCAAACTCCATCAGCTATTAGATCACAAACTCTACCATAAATTATTCTCAAACTTTCAGCATTTGATGGCTTTACCAGATGAGAAAACCCAGGGATCCAAGAATCATCCCATATACGAATTGCTTGCCCATTTCCCACTTCCCAATGGAGATCCTTCCTTAAATACTCCCGCCCAACCAACAAGCTAGACCAAGCCCAAGAAGCTTTAGATCCTCTTGAAACATCTATAAATTCATATTGAGGGAAATAGACACTCTTCATGACTTTCACCCATAAATCATTGGGACGATTCATTAAGCGCCATGCAGATTTGGCTAGCAGCGCATCATTCATAGTAGCCAACTCACGGAATCCCATTCCCCCTTGATCCTTCCCCGAAGTAAGATACTCCCAAGCTCTCCAGTGCGTCCTGTCCCCAAATGCATTACCATTCCACCAGAAAGTAGCAACTAAGCTCTAAATTTCCTTAGAAGATTTAAGGGGGAATTTAAAGCAGTTCATAGGGTACAAAGGTATAGCTTGAATGACAGATTTAATTAATACCTCCCTTCCAGCTGCAGAAAGAAAATTTTGGCCCCAACTTTGAAGCTTATTAATGACACGCTCTCGGATGTAAGCTAGAGCTTGGTATTTTGTTTTCACCCATACACTAGGGATGCCTAAATACCTCCCTGGATCCGTAGTTGCAGGCATATGCAGCAAGCTTCCAACGTTAAGACGAATCTCATCAGGTGTATTAGCTGAAAAGAATAGGCTAGATTTTTCCAAACTAATCACCTGACCTGATGCCTCGTAGTAATGCTAAAGAATCCTGGCCAAATTAGTACAATTCCTGCAATCTGCACTCGTATAAATTATAGCATCATCAGCGAAGAAATTATGAGTAAGAACCGGGCATGTAAAACTCAGTTTAATCCCCTGAAGAAGCCCAGATTCCTGGCTTTTAGTAATCATTGTAGATAGCACCTCAGACACAAGTATGAAAAGATAGGGTGATAATGGGTCACCTTGCCGAAGGCCTCTACCAGGAGTAAATGAGTTAATGTTTTCTCCAGAAAGACATATATTCAACTTTACAGAACGAACACATTTCATAATCAGCGATATCCATGCCAAATCGAAGCCAAAATGTTGTAACGCTCGCTCCAAAAAATCCCAATCCACCCGGTCATATGCCTTGCTCATATCCATTTTTAATGCAAATTCATACTTCTCACCCGTTTTCTTCCTCCTCAAATAGTGATAGACCTCGTGAGCAATAATTATATTGTCCTGAATGCACCGCCCCGGAACAAAAGCTCCTTGAGTAGGAGAGATACAAGCGTCTAGAAGAGGCCTCAGCCTATTAGCCATGATCTTCGAAATTATTTTGTATGAAAAGTTACACAAGCCAAGGGGTCTAAATTGGGACACATACTCAGGCCGGTTTACCTTGGGGATGAGAACCAGATTTGTATCATTAATTGGTTCAAGTGAAGAGTTTCCCACAAAGAACTCCATTACCATGTCATAAATTGCAGTACTAACCTCCGGCCAGGTGTGGTGATAGAACATACCAGAGAATCCATCTGGTCCTGGAGCCTTAGAACTGCCTAGGCTGAAGGCTGCCTGTTTGATTTCCTCATGCGTAACTGGGTGCATAAGAGCTAGGTTCATCTCATTGGTAATTTTCCTGTCAATAAAGGATAGAGCTGACTCCATGCTATTAGCTGCTGGAGCTTTGAACAGAGATTGGAAATATTTAGAAATATTATCAGTAATCTCAGATTTCTCCACTAACCATCTCCCTTCATCATCCTTAATACTAAGAATTCTGTTCTGGTGTCTGCGTTTAATTGTTGATAAGTGAAAAAAACGCGAATTTCTGTCACCTGCCATTAGCCAGCTAACTCTCGATCTTTGCCACCAGAATTTTTATTCTATAGCAAATACCATGTCTATTGCCCTCTTCACATCACACATCTCCCTTTGCAAGGCCTCTGATCTCCGTTCATGCTCCATTCTAGCTAACTGAGCTTTTAATTTACCAAGAAGAAGAGCATTATTGGGAAACTCTTTTCTACTCCATTGTTCAAGCACATCCTTACAATGACGCAGATTACTCAAAAATCCATCAATAGCTTGAGTGGAATCATCCCTACTACTATTCCAACAGACACCTACAAATGTAACATAATGTATATAGAAACTAGATATGTGTGTTGGGTTATGTTGCAATTTTGGCTTGAAATATATTCTACTTCCTTCTATCTAAAATATATATAGGTGATTTAAAACTTTTAATCACCTCGGGTTAAATCAAAATAAACCAAATTATGTAGTGAAGGGCACAACTCGGTCGTGTTTTTTTAAGGAGCCTTTTATTTAATTCCTAGACTAAACTAAGTGACAAAAACTATAAAAGGGATTTTGAAATTGATTTTTTTAAAAGGATGGAAAACAGCCTACACTACTATATTTAATTCCTAGCCTTTTTTTTGGATTTTTTAAAGTGACCAATTTCTTAATGATTATTTGATTACATACATTGAAAAAGAATTGTTTTGAGTTTTAGTACGGATTCAATTATAGATGAGTTTAACAATATGAAAACACGTAGAGTAAGAATCAAATAAAGTGATGTGAATTTCTGTAATAAATTTCAATTTTTTGTATATTAGGTCTATATTGTATTTCAATTGCTTTTCTTTATGATATAATATTTTTTATTTTCGGCCCCCATCATTAAAATTCTTGGGTCCGCCACTAGTTCTACTATTCACTTTCTTCTTCCTCAGCTTTCTGACTTTGTCCAACATCCTCAATCACTCATTCACCTTCTCCACCTTCACGTCTCTTCCTCGTTAGGGACAACTTTCATCTTCACCGTCTTGAACAGCTTCGACCACCACTCCGCCATAACCACCACCAACACCACGATTTCAACCGAAGGGAGATAGAGGCAAGAAAGGACGGGAGAGAAAGACATAGGCGAGAGAGAGAGACAACCACCACTCCGTCCTTACTCCCTCTCTTCTTCTTTCCTCAACTTTAGTTGACCACCTCTACACTGTCTCTGTTGACCACTGTGGGGGCTCTTTTTTCTTTTTTTCTTTTTTTATTTAAGAATTGAGGGCATAATGGTAAATTTATCAACATTTTAAAATCTTAATTTGGTCTATGTCACATTTATGTCATTTACAAATGTTAACAGACCTTTGGAGGTTTTAAAATTTCATATGGTATTTATTTGGGATTCTCCCACATAACTATGCATTCAAAATAGAGAAAACATAGTGTACAAAGTATCTTAAGAGAATATATTGATCCCTTCATAATTAAATAGAACAGAATCCAGTGGACGTTCTTGGTTTTAGCAAATTTTAATATTAGAATGCTTAACTAGTTTACAATGTACTTAATAATGTTGTAGATGTATAACTAGTTTACTTGCATCTCGGAGTGCAAGAAACTGTAGTTGTAATATTCTAATTTTGGTTTGAGAGGCCACGTTCCATTCATGAAAAGAGGATTCTTATCCATAATGGAAAACCAGAGATCAAGAACAGAGAAGAATCAGGTAAAATGGATCTCAATCTTATATCGGCCATTGAGGCATATCTGATGTATATAAAGACTATTGTATATCAGGGAAGCGTACACGTGTATGTAATCTCAACAGCTGGAACTAATTCCTAACTCCTTAACAAATGACATAACCGATCAATGCCAGCTAGACACATCAGTAATATTTAATAGTCTAATAATCCACCCGGAATTTTAATCTCTTCATTAGAAATTGAGAAGCTACAAATTTTCCTCTGTCAACAACGGTGAGTTAATTATCTCCAACAAAAACAAAACGAATATATTACATGAAAAATAAACTACATATTGAATATAGCTATTCATGATATGAAAAATAAAAAATGTTTTCAACCATGCATTAGTGTCTAATAATTATTAATTCGTATTAAAACTGACATCAATTTATTTATTCATTAAAACAATAAAGTCAATACACATTATGATAAACCGATCGAATAGCTTAATACAAAATGAACCCTCACATTTCCTTTCTATGACCAAAATAAAAGATAAACAAATATATCATTACTTAAAAAAGGAAATTAATTCTATAATTACATCAAGTATTCACTGGACAGCTTATTATTATTGATGCAAAGAAGACAATAGAGTGAAGAAAAGGAATTTAAACTTTATGAGGAACAAGAGCAATAATAATTCAGATGGAGGTTATGGTCAAATAAGAAATAATTATTCCAAATCCTTATATTAAATCAACGCACATATAACACAGAAGACAGACTAAATCATTTCCAAGAATTTATAGTCAAGTTCAAAGCTGCAGAAGACTTTTTTTTCTATATGAAGACTATTTTCGTAGGCTCTGTTGCAGAAGTTGACCTCTTTTCGTAAACAGAGAGAGATTCAGCAAATAGAAGGACTTACGAAAAATAGTTGTTTTATATAGACAGTTACAAGAGGATAGGTCATTTTCATCCTAAATCTAGTAATCTTAGGTTTTGGATGACTATTCACTTCACTGATGATTTTTTATCGTAGTATCTAATTTCGAAAGGTACATTACTCATTGTAAGAAGCCAAGATATTGAAATCCTAATTTTGAAAAAAATTGGATTCAAACGCATCAATAAAATTAAATATAGGGTTAAGGAGCAATAATACACATGGGGTTTGCCTCAATGAGCGCCCAGCACCACGGGCTTTTTTTTGGAGCGAAAGTACACATGAGGTTACATATTGGGAGCAAAAGTCACACCAGACCATGTGTTGACCAACGTTGACCGTTTATGATGACGTGGACATCCAATAGGACTGACAAGAAGCCAAATGGAAAGGAAAAAATGCTGACTAGGAATATGATGGAAAGTAATAAAAAATAAATAAATAAATAAATAAAGTCCCAAACTCCATTTAAAAAAAATTAAAAAACCTCACTTTTTGTAATTTACTGACTTACCCTTCCCTCTTTCTTTCTTTCTTTCATCATGGCCCTCCTTCTCCATTCTTCTCGTCATTTTCGTTTCAGACGCCACCGTCACCACAAATCATTCCCTGCAGCGGCGTTTCTCCACTCTACTTTGCAGATCTGAATCATCGAAGTCATCCCCAACAAGGTCTCCTTCTAGATCCGCCGAATCATCCTCCGCCTCGCCATTGTCGACCCTCGTCTGTGCTGTGTGGGATGCCGTCTTTGCTCACTCTGCGTCTTCAACTCGCAAGCCACAAGCAATCATCCACCGTCCATTGTTCTTCGATTTGAGGATTTTCTTTTTAACATTTATTTTGCGGACAATTTTTCTGGGCGAATCTAGTTTATTTCTTTACTTATGTATTTTTTTAAGATTTCATCATTTAAACTCAGTACGTTATAATTTTTCTGGGCGAATCTGGTTTATTTCTTGTTTGTTTATGTTAAACCTCTGATTTTGAGCTAAACCAAAGGGGGATCTGAATAAAGGAAATCCCTAATGATATGGCCCCAGATCCTGTGCAATCGCAATCTCAGCGCAAGACTCTCGAAAGATTTCAAGGGCAGCGATAGAACCTGAGCAAATTAAAATCTCGATCAAGTGCCCCTGATTACGAGAAATAGATTTGTCAACGACGGTGGTCGGAACACGGTGGTCGGCGATGATCAAGGAAGAACGATGGAGTTTGGGTGTTTCATTTTTTCCCAGATTCAATCCTCTTTTCCCAGCAAATCCTCAAGTCCGATAAATGGAGTTTGAGACTCTTTTTTTTTTTTTTTTTTAACTTTCCATCAGATTCCTGATCAGCATTTTTTCCTTTCCATTTGGCTGCTTGTCAATGCCATTGGACGTCCACGTCAGCATAAACAGTCAACGTTGGTCAACACATTTTCTGGTGTGACTTTTGCTCCCAATATATAACCTCATGTGTACTTTCGCTCCAAAAAAAAAGCCCATAATGCTGGGCGCTCCCTGAGAAAAACCCCATGTGTATTATTGCTCCTTAACCCTTAAATATATTACAAAGTAACACATTATATTTAAAAGTAGGGTAAAGGTGCAAAAATGCACATGTGCTTTACCCTTTAGAGCGTCCAACACTAAATACCTTTTTTAGGTGCAAAAGATGTCAAGCAACATAGCTCCTTTATAGGAAGATTCTTTAGCTCTGAACAATTGAGACTGAGAATTTCAAGTTTCTTGAGTTGTCCGATTGATCTCTATTCCTGTTCTTGTTAAATCTAATTCCTCTATTTTCTCTGACAACAACGAAAAATCCTCAAGGCTTGAACAGCAATCAACAGAGAGTCTACTAAGAGATTCTAAAAGGCTTGAACTACAAAGACTCTTCAGTTCATAGCAACAGCTTAGATTCAAAGTAATGAGTTTGTGGAGAGATAAGATAGATGGATGAATATAACATAGACTTGAGCAAAATGAAAGATCTTTGTGTTCAAGATTTAGTGCCTTAGAGAAATCAGGAAGCTCCATCAATTGGCTGGATCCACACATGCAGGTCCACAACCTTAAAATTCACAAAATCCTGTAACCTTTAGAGAAGAAATCAAATAGGGGAAAACTTGGATTTTAATTGAATGACAGAGAGAGAGAGAGAGAGAGAGAGAGAGATGGGTGGATTTGGGTGTGCGTGCAATACATATTTGTACACCATCCCACAATTTCCTAACATGGCTATGCTTCATGTGAATTTCAAGAAGGCTCTGCGGACAAAAGGTTGATGCTGGAAGGGATTCCAAAGGAAAGTAATCCCAATAAAAGAACTTTAATCTGTCACGGAATGACTCAAGGCCTGAACGAAGGTTTACAAAGCCTTTAGGAGAGGTGGAATAATATAATTTGAGACTTCTCAGATTAGGCATATTTTTGAAAGCATCAGAACTCAAGTGTACCTCTTCCATCTGAGACACATCAAATGTTATGCTTTCAATTGCATCTGTACCCTGGAGCACATAAAATTTGGGGGAACAAAAGGAGTAAGTATAAAATGTATCATATTGTACTTCTTTCTCTTTTTTTTTTTCACTAACTCAAACTTGGCCAACAAAGTAAATAGGAGTTCTTTATCTCACCTTTTTATTTTTCAATATACCATAAACTTCTTCATGATTCCACAAATGGCTCCGTTTTCCAGGTTCTTTTAAACACTGCTGACGAACAATTTCATTGCCCATTCCTTGTATTAGGTCATGCATTTCCACTCTATAGAATAAGTCAATAGTTAATAGAGCCTTGTCTAAAAGGGTTCTTAAGCCAATACTTGCATGGAGCCCATAGCTCTCAAATAATCTTATAACATTTTGTTCACATTCACCCTTCAAGTAACATGCAATATCTAAAAACTTTTCCCTCTCCTCATCATTCAATTCGTCATAACTCAGTTTTAACACTTCTTGGACGCCTTTTTGGGGAATCTTTTTCAGTTGGCTTAGTTTACTTTCCCATTCTTTGGTAGTCACCGTGTTGAATAGCTTCGACCACCACTTCGCCATAACCACCACCAACACCACGATTTCAACGAAGGGAGATAGAGGCAAGAAAGGACGAGAGAGAAAGACATAGGCGAGAGAGAGACAACCACCACTACATCCTTACTCCCTCTCTTCTTCTTTCCTCAACCTTAGTTGACCACCTCTACACTGTCTCCGTTGAACACTGTGAGGGCTCATTTTTCTTTTCTTTCTTTTTTTATTTAAGAATTGAGGGCATAGTGGTAAATTTATCAACATTTTAAAATCTTAATTTGGTCTATGTCAACTTTATGTCATTTACAAATGTTAACAGACCTTTAGAGGTTTTAAAATTTCATATGGCATTTATTTGGGATTCTCCCACATAACTATGCATTCAAAATAGAGAAAACATAGTGTACAAAGTATCTTAAGAGAATATATTAATCCCTTCATAAATAGAACAGAATCCAGTGGACGTTCTCGGTTTTAGCAAATTTTAATATTAGAATGCTTAACTAGTTTACAATGTACTTAATAATGTTGTGGATGTATAACTAGTTTACTTGTATCTCGGAGTGCAAGAAACTGTAGTTGTAATATTCTAATTTTGGTTTGAGAGGCCACGTTCCATTCATGAAAAGAGGATTCTTATCCATAATGGAAAACCAGAGATCAAGAACAGAGAAGAATCAGGTAAAATGGATCTCAATCTTATATCGGCCATTGAGGCATATCTGATGTATATAAAGACTATTGTATATCAGGGGAAGCGTACACGTGTATGTAATCTCAACAGCTGGAACTGATTCCTAACTCCTTAACAAATGACATAACCGATCAATGACAGCTAGACACATCAGTAATATTTAATAAACTACATATTGAATATAGCTACTATTGATGATATGAAAAATAAAAATGTTTATCAACCATGCATTAGTGTTCAATAATATGCGAATGTATGTCTAATAATTATTAATTCGTATTAAAACTGACATCAATTTATTTATTCATTAAAACAATAAAGTCAATACACATTATGATAAACCGATCGAATAGCTTAATACAAAATGAACCCTCACATTTCCTTTCTATGACCAAAATAAAAGATAAACAAATATATCATTACTTAAAAAAGGAAATTAATTCTATAATTACATCAAGTATTCACTGGACAGCTTATTATTATTGCTGCAAAGAAGACAATAGAGTGAAGAAAAGGAATTTAAACTTTATGAGGAACAAGAGCAATAATAATTCAGATGGAGGTTATGGTCAAATAAGAAATAATTATTCCAAATCCTTATCATTAAATCAACACACATATAACACAGAAGACAGACTAAATCATTTCCAAGAATTTATAGTCAAGTTCAAAGCTGCAGAAGACTATTTTTTTTCTATATGAAGACTATTTTCATTGGCTCTGTTGCAGAAGTTGACCTCTTTTTGTAAACAGAGAGAGATTCAGCAAATAGAAGGACTTACGAAAAATAGTTGTTTTATATAGACAGTTACAAGAGGATAGATCATTTTCATCCTAAATCTAGTAATCTTAGGTTTTGGATGACTATTCACTTCACTGATGATTTTTTATCGTAGTATCTAATTTCGAAAGGTACATTACTCATTGTAAGAAGCCAAGATATTGAAATCCTAATTTTGAAAAAAATTGGATTCAAACGCACCAATAAAATTAAATATATTACAAAGTAACACATTATATTTAAAAGTAGGTAAAGGTACAAAAATGCACATGTGCTTTACCTCTAGAGCGTTCAACACCAAATACTTTTTTTAGGTGCAAAAGATCTCAAGCAACATAGCTCCTTTATAGGAAGATTCTTTAGCTTTGAACAATTGAGACTGAGAATTTCAAGTTTCTTGAGTTGCCCAATTGATCGCTATTCCTGTTCTTGTTAAATCTAATTCCCCTATTTTCTCTGACAACAACGAAAAATCTTCAAGGCTTGAACAGCAATCAACAGAGTCTACTAAGAGATTCTAAAAGGCTTGAACTACAAAGACTCTTCAGTTCATAGCAACAGCTTAGATTCAAAGTAATGAGTTTGTGGAGAGATAAGATAGATGGATGAATATAACATAGACTTGAGCAAAGTGAAAGATCTTTGTGTTCAAGATTTAGTGCCTTAGAGAAATCAGGAAGCTCCATCAATTGGCTGGATCCACACAGGTCCACAACCTTTAAATTCACAAAATCCTGTAACCATTAGAGAAGAAATCAAATAGGGGAAAACTTGGATTTTAATTGAATGACACAGAGAGAGAGAGAGAAGGGTAGGGAGTGGGAGAGAGAGAAAGATGGGTGGATTTGTGTAACATCCCAACTTTTCAAAAGCAGTATAATTTTTTTTCATTTAAAATAATCAGAGTAGAGCACCGGAGCGATTGAGTAACTGATATGTATATATAAAACGCCGTAAGTCTGGCTGGTTACAACAGCGGTACAGAAACCGTGTGGTTCAAAAGTAGATAACAACATCAAAAGGAAGGCTTCAAACAGAATGAAAAGAAATCTTCTGCCGGGTCTCTAAGCGTGCTGCTTCCCTCTCTCCTCGGTCCTTGGTCCTTCCGACTCTGAAGCTAAGTTAAGGGCTGGAGTCCATGCATCGAACCCCAGGTAACGGTTAACCTCATATTTACATACACAGCATATGGGCTACAGACAATCATATCAACAACAGTATATGCACTCATCACCCAAAAGCATGCATACATATATCGCCCAATAGCATGTATACATATATCGCCCAATAGCATGCAGATATATCGCCCATAGCAAATATCAACATATAAACAGCACATAGACATACCACAGAGCCATAAGCTACCACATACGCTACACCTAACACATACATGCATACCATAAACATCAGATTAGTGTTACAGTACGCGGATGTACATACTTCCGTAAACTGAACAGAATGGCCAGGTAAGTGTCTATCATGGGGGCCTCACCGAGTTCACGGCGACTTAATGGCTTACCCACATAGACTAGCCTTTCCTTCGGCACCAAACTGTTCTAACATAGTTGCATTCAATAAACATACCATAACAATACACATAGCACATATATGCATACCATAAACATAAGAGTTAATGTTACAGTACGCGGACGTACCTTCGTTGACGTTATACGGTATTTCGGCGAATACGGCACGACAGTAGGTAAAAACGTAATCAGGGATATCCTATCAACATAACAATGTACTTGTTAAGGATCTATCATTACGACGGACATTTTTAGTCAAAATGACTATTTTACCCCTGACCCCCTAATCGGCGGAATTTCGTCAGAGCTTCGCTACTTTGACTCCGACTTTCCAAAATTTTGCCAGAACTCCGACCCCATCATGATTTTCGAAATTCATACTTAAAATAAAACTAAAGATCTATCTAGCATTACTACTAAAACTACTGAAAGAATTAAAGACTAAAGACCGGAAAAATTACCCAGAGCTTCGCTGCAAAATTCCCCGGGCTCCTTCCTCCTCCAGAGCACCTCTCTCTAACTTCTCTCTAGGAAAGCTCAACTAGAGAAAATGGTTTTGGTGTGAAGAATGCAAAGGGAAGGCTTGCTATTTATAGGGAAAGTTGTGCTACTATTCATGCTTTTTCATACCGGATATCGGCCGCCGGATCGCACTTTGCCAAATGTCAAGATCCTCACCGGGCCACTTGTCCAAACCATCCTCTCCTCCCTTAGTTGGTGGTTTGTCACATCAATTAATGTGATGTGATGCTTTTGCTTTATGAACTAGTACCGATAAAGTTCCCGATCGGTGTCCGAATCGCGTAATCTCGGAAAAATCTCAAAATTCTGGATTTACAACTTTGAAGACATATTCTCACTTACTAGAAATGTCCAAGTTAACCTAAATTTCGATTCCATATAGGGCTTCAACTGTCGATCAAGTTCCTCGAAAACGTGTCCGAAAGCGTCCGGTTTGAACGCATTTCGGAATCATCAACTTCTTCAAAAAATTCACCGATTCCAAATATGTCCAGATAATTTCAAACTCATTCCTAGATATTGAGTTAGAATTTATTTTCTTTAGATCCAAAATATGCCTATCTGCATTTTTCCCTATTTCGTCTTATTAGGAAAATGCACAATCGGACTCAGAATTAACTTCTGGAAAAGTCTAACGGAAGATAAAATTCCACTGATCAATATTCTATCCTGATATTGGAAATCTCATTCCTAGATCTCTAGATAGAATCCGATTTCTATCGATGTTTATTTACTTTGATTACTATTTACATATATTATATTATATTACAACTTGATCAAATATCAAGATATTATTTTTGAAAAGTCCACAACTCCATTCACACCATAATTTTTGGCCAACAAGTATTTTTTTATTTATTTTCGTTTTTATTAATTAATAATTATTTAATATTATATAAAATAATTATTTAATAATTTTTTTATATAATTTTTTTTTACAAAATTTCCCTATTGGTCCATTCTTGTATTTAGGCTTAAAATTACTTAATCTCATCAATTTTTCTTGAAAATTTCCAATAAACTAACAAATATATTTATGCTAATTCTTAGCCATTTACCACCAATTTTGGAGCTTTACATAATTATCCTTGAATTTCCTTTAGAAAATAAGATAATATAACATACTCTTTGAGACCACATATTCACCTTTTTTTAAAAAAGCTATTTAATTTATCAGGGTATTACAATTTGGGTGTGCGTGCAATACATATCTGTACACCATCCCACAATTTCCTAACATGGCTATGCTTCATGTGAATTTCAAGAAGGCTCTGCGGACAAAAGGTTGATGCTGGAAGGGATTCCAAAGGAAAGTAATCCTAATAAAAGAACTTTAATCTGTCACGGAATGACTCAAGGCCTGAACGAAGGTTTACAAAGCCTTTAGGAGAGGTGGAATAATATAATTTGTGACTTCTCAGATTAGGCATATTTTTGAAAGCATCAGAACTCAAGTGTACCTCTTCCATCTGAGACACATCAAATGTTATGCTTTCAATTGCATCTGTACCCTGGAGCACATAAAATTTGGGGGAACAAAAGGAGTAAGTATAAAATGTATCATATTGTACTTCTCTCTCTCTCTTTTTTTCACTAACTCAAACTTGGCCAACAAAGTAAATAGTAGTTCTTTATCTCACCTTTTTATTTTTCAATGTACCATAAACTTCTTCATGATTCCACAAATGGCTCCATTTTCCAGGTTCTTTTAAACACTGCTGACGAACAATTTCATTGCCCATTCCTTGTATTAGGTCATGCATTTCCACTCTATAGAATAAGTCAATAGTTAATAGAGCCTTGTCTAAAAGGGTTCTTAAGCCAATACTTGCATGGAGCCCATAGCTCTCAAATAATCTTATAACATTTTGTTCACATTCACCCTTCAAGTAACATGCAATATCTAAAAACTTTTCCCTCTCCTCATCATTCAATTCGTCATAACTCAGTTTTAACACTTCTTGGACGCCTTTTTGGGGAATCTTTTTCAGTTGGCTTAGTTTACTTTCCCATTCTTTGGTAGTCACCGTGTTGAATAGCTTCGACCACCACTTCGCCATAACCACCACCAACACCACGATTTCAACTGAAGGGAGATAGAGGCAAGAAAGGACGAGAGAGAAAGACATAGGCGAGAGAGAGACAACCACCACTACATCCTTACTCCCTCTCTTCTTCTTTCCTCAACCTTAGTTGACCACCTCTACACTGTCTCCGTTGAACACTGTGAGGGCTCATTTTCTTTTCTTTCTTTTTTTATTTAAGAATTGAGGGCATAGTGGTAAATTTATCAACATTTTAAAATCTTAATTTGGTCTATGTCAACTTTATGTCATTTACAAATGTTAACAGACCTTTGGAGGTTTTAAAATTTCATATGGCATTTATTTGGGATTCTCCCACATAACTATGCATTCAAAATAGAGAAAACATAGTGTACAAAGTATCTTAAGAGAATATATTAATCCCTTCATAAATAGAACAGAATCCAGTGGACGTTCTCGGTTTTAGCAAATTTTAATATTAGAATGCTTAACTAGTTTACAATGTACTTAATAATGTTGTGGATGTATAACTAGTTTACTTGTATCTCGGAGTGCAAGAAACTGTAGTTGTAATATTCTAATTTTGGTTTGAGAGGCCACGTTCCATTCATGAAAAGAGGATTCTTATCCATAATGGAAAACCAGAGATCAAGAACAGAGAAGAATCAGGTAAAATGGATCTCAATCTTATATCGGCCATTGAGGCATATCTGATGTATATAAAGACTATTGTATATCAGGGGAAGCGTACACGTGTATGTAATCTCAACAGCTGGAACTAATTCCTAACTCCTTAACAAATGACATAACCGATCAATGCCAGCTAGACACATCAGTAATATTTAATAGTCTAATAATCCACCCGGAATTTTAATCTCTTCATTAGAAATTGAGAAGCTACAAATTTTCCTCTGTCAACAACGGTGAGTTAATTATCTCCAACAAAAACAAAACGAATATATTACATGAAAAATAAACTACATATTGAATATAGCTATTCATGATATGAAAAATAAAAATGTTTATCAACCATGCATTAGTGTCTAATAATTATTAATTCGTATTAAAACTGACATCAATTTATTTATTCATTAAAACAATAAAGTCAATACACATTATGATAAACCGATCGAATAGCTTAATACAAAATGAACCCTCACATTTCCTTTCTATGACCAAAATAAAAGATAAACAAATATATCATTACTTAAAAAAGGAAATTAATTCTATAATTACATCAAGTATTCACTGGACAGCTTATTATTATTGCTGCAAAGAAGACAATAGAGTGAAGAAAAGGAATTTAAACTTTATGAGGAACAAGAGCAATAATAATTCAGATGGAGGTTATGGTCAAATAAGAAATAATTATTCCAAATCCTTATCATTAAATCAACGCACATATAACACAGAAGACAGACTAAATCATTTCCAAGAATTTATAGTCAAGTTCAAAGCTGCAGAAGACTATTTTTTTTCTATATGAAGACTATTTTCATAGGCTCTGTTGCAGAAGTTGACCTCTTTTCGTAAACAGAGAGAAATTCAGCAAATAGGAGGACTTACGAAAAATAGTTGTTTTTATATAGACAGTTACAAGAGGATAGATCATTTTCATCCTAAATCTAGTAATCTTAGGTTTTGGATGACTATTCACTTCACTGATGATTTTTTATCGTAGTATCTAATTTCGAAAGGTACATTACTCATTGTAAGAAGCCAAGATATTGAAATCATAATTTTGAAAAAAAATTGGATTCAAACGCATCAATAAAATTAAATATATTACAAAGTAACACATTATATTTAAAAGTAGGGTAAATGTACAAAAATGCACATATGCTTTACCCTCTAGAGCGTCCAATACCGAATATTTTTTTTAAGTGCAAAAGATGTCAAGCAACATAGCTCCTTTATAGGAAGATTCTTTAGCTTTGAACAATTGAGACTGAGAATATCAAGTTTCTTGAGTTGCCCGATTGATCTCTATTCTTGTTCTTGTTAAATCTAATTCCTCTATTTTCTCTGACAACAACGAAAAATCCTCAAGGCTTGAACAGCAATCAACAGAGAGCCTACTAAGAGATTCTAAAAGGCTTGAACTACAAAGACTCTTCAGTTCATAGCAACAGCTTAGATTCAAAGTAATGAGTTTGTGGAGAGATAATATAACACCCCTAATTTTCATATAAATTAGTCAAGGAAATATATGAATATTTCATCAAGTAGTAGTAGTCAATGATATTTATTTTTCTGACAGGATATATTAATTATGGGAAATAATGTGGAATTATTTGAGATGTGGTTAATAAATTTGGTTATAGATAATTTGAGATAAGTAATGTCAAAAAAAGGTAAAAATATATTTTTCTCTCATTATTCTTATATTTTTCGTTTAGTAAAAGGAGGGGAAAATTCTGATGAAAAATTAGTGAAGTTCTGATATAAATCTAATTTATTTTAGAAAGATGGACATTGAATGAGACTTATAACACAAAATATTTTCTCCATATTTTTTTCCTTGGTGGCAGACGTGCAAGAGGGAGGAAAAAAAATTATTATGCTCTCAACCCCCTCAAAACCGCCGGATGAATAAAAGACAAAAAAGAGAAGAAAAGTGATGGAGAAATCAAAATAAATGAAGGAAAGAGGGAGTAGGCACGTGATGCATTACAAACACAAATTTTTTTATATGCTTTCCAATGTGTCAGACAAGAGAAATAAGCAAATGGGAATAATTGAATATATATATATATATAAAAGTATTTCTTCTCAAATACTTCACTGCCTCTGACGTGAGAGAAGGAAGAAATGAAGGATGAGACATTATACAATTAATGAAGTAAGGTGGGGTTGGTGCACGTCGTTTTATGCAAGGCCATTTGAATCACTAATATTTTTCCTTTAATCCTCCCAATGTGCTTGACACGAAGAGAAGGAAGGAAAAAAAAATTGAGATTGAATTTTTTTTCCATTATTTCCTTAGACATCCGGATGTAAGAGAGAGAGAGTGTGGAATATGAGACTTTAATTCTCTCTTCTCAAATTGTTTCAAAACGTCAGACCTGAGAGACATCAAAGGAAATTTTTTTCCCCTCTTCAAACCTCATCAGATGCGCCGGCCAAGTGAGATTAATGGGAATCAATTTTTTTTTTTATTCCTCTAGAATAAGGAAGAGAAATCTAGAAGCAAGTGGTTTAGAACCGACCTTGGGGGATCTATTTAAGGAACTCATCTCCTTCCTTTGAGGTTGTTGGACGTCTGGAGAAGGAGAAAAGAAGGAGATTAAAAATCAACAAGAAGATACGAATAGGGCTAGCAAAAAGTTCAAAGAGGTAAGCAAGGTTCTTAGGTTCTCAAACCACTTTCTTCTGCCTTCTCTCATGTAAACTCAGACCCTAAGGAAAATTTTTCATGGTGGGTTGAAGGTTGAGGCCGAAAAGGAGGGAGAAGAATCACTAAGGATCAAAGCCTCAATTCGGTAGAAGACCATCAAGTAAGTAATAGTCCTAATTACTTTATAACCTTACAGTTGCAAAGTAGAAAGTATCTGTTTCTTGAGTGTATAATCAAGGTTGGGTCTGACTAATTGATAAAATGGGTGAACAGCGAATCAAATATGAAATTTTTGGTCTAGGAAGAAATATTAGTATGAGATAAGAAGAGTTGGTGGTTAAAAATGGAAGATTAATTGCTTAATCTAGAGGGAGAATTTCGTCCAGCCTCCTAAACACCATAATCTGATTCGTTTTGGAAGTTGTAATGTCTCTAAAGTGTTTAAAATGATTATTTGTATAGGGGTATTCTTGGATTATTTTTCTGTATCAAGAACGAAAGTTTCAAAAACATTGAAAGGTGTTTATTGAAGATTTTAAATAGACAGTCAGCTATCTTATGCATTCTGATCTATCAAATAGACTTATCTATAATAATAAGGATTTAAAGTTTTATAAGAATTGGGAAAAGCTTACTTTAAGCCCTCAAATAAATAGGAGTTATTTATATCTATATTTTGGTTATTGTAGGGAAACTTTGATTCCCGTGTCGGAGGAAAATATTTTACTGATATCTGTGGTTAGCTACCAGGTAGTAACCTTAATCCTCATATGTCTTGTATTGCCTTGTATGTTTGTTTTTCCATGATTGTGGACCCGTGTCTCCTGAAAAGGGACATGCGTTTATGTGCATTCAGTGTGGTCTGGGTTCGGAGCCCGACTACTGTTATGGATCCGGGGCTTGCTTTGTTGAGCAGTCCTGCGTTTGTTTCTAGGACATGTAGTCCTTCCGCAGTTAACACGGTATATACTTGGTATGTTGTATTTGTGTTGTTGCGCGTTTGTTACTGAATGCTCTATTATTTGGTGTTTTCCTAATTATGGTTACATACATACACTGTTTATGCATTACATATGAGATTAACGGTTACTCTGGGATCCATTTATGAATCCCAGATTTTTGTAAAGCTTGAGGAAGCATTTTGAGGGCTCTATCTGGTGACAATGGTAAGACTACGGAGCTGGAGTAGGTGGAGTGTTGGTGGCGGAGGAAGATTATTCTTGGATATTTATTTTGGGTTTGGATAACTGTATATTTTTGGCCTTGTGGGCACAGAGTGGATGACTGTATATCTAATCCTTCGGGAATTATATTTTGCTACTTACTTTTAATTATACCAGTATTGTCTGAAATCCAATCGGGATATACTCTGCCGCGTTAACCTCTAATGCATGCTAATAAGTAGTAGTTAGGTGAAATATGGTAATTATAAAGAGGATTCCCTCTATCCGCCACCCGAAAGGGCGAGGCCGGTAGGGGTGTTACAGATAAGATAGATGGATGAATATAACCTAGACTTGAGCAAAATGAAAGATCTTTGTGTTCAAGATTTAGTGCCTTAGAGAAATCAGGAAGCTCCATCAATTGGCTGGATCCACACAGGTCCACAACCTTTAAATTCACAAAATCCTGTAACCATTAGAGAAGAAATCAAATAGGGGAAAACTTGGATTTTAATTGAATGAGAGAGAGAGAGAGAGAGAGAGAGAGAGAGAGAGAGAGAGATGGGTGGATTTGGGTGTGCGTGCAATACATATCTGTACACCATCCCACAATTTCCTAACATGGCTATGCTTCATGTGAATTTCAAGAAGGCTCTGCGGACAAAAGGTTGATGCTGGAAGGGATTCCAAAGGAAAGTAATCCCAATAAAAGAACTTTAATCTGTCACGGAATGACTCAAGGCCTGAAGGAAGGTTTACAAAGCCTTTAGGAGAGGTGGAATAATATAATTTGAGACTTAACAGATTAGGCATATTTTTGAAAGCATCAGAACTCAAGTGTACCTCTTCCATCTGAGACACATCAAATGTTATGCTTTCAATTGCATCTGTACCCTGGAGCGCATAAAATTTGGGGGAACAAAAGGAGTAGGTATAAAATGTATCATATTGTACTTCTTTCTCTCTTTTTTTTTTTTCCACTAACTCAAACTTGGCCAACAAAGCAAATAGGAGTTCTTTATCTCACCTTTTTATTTTTCAATATACCACAAATGGCTCCGTTTTCCAGGTTCTTTTAAACATTGCTGACGAACAATTTCATTCCCCATTCCTTGTATTAGGTCATGCATTTCCACTCTATAGAATAAGTCAATAGTTATTAGAGCCTTGTCTAAAAGGGTTCTTAAGCCAATACCTGCATGGAGCCCATAGCTCTCAAATAATCTTATAACATTTTGTTCACATTCACCCTTCAAGTAACATGCAATATCTAAAAACTTTTCCCTCTCCTCATCATTCAATTCGTCATAACTCAGTTTTAACACTTCTTGGACGCCTTTTTGGGGAATCTTTTTCAGTTGGCTTAGTTTACTGATAAGTGCATATTTTATAATTAAATGAGTATCAATTCTGAGATATATTGGATTAAATTTATTACTATTGTTTATATCTTGCAGGAGTTATTAGCTGATTGAGAAAGGAGCAGAAAAAGGAAATCAATTTGAATCAATTGTGTGATATGAGAGAGTGGATTACAAAATATTTGGAGGTGATTGGAGATCTCAAAAGGATATTGCATATCCTTTATTTAAGAAAGGATCAGATCACGGCCCAAGTCAGCCTAAGGGAATTTCTATATAGAAGTTGGGAGAGACACACTAGAGAGAGACAAGACGCAGAAGCAACAAAAGCACAAAAGAAAGAAAGAAACATCCTTATACTCTCTAAATTTCGGTATTTACCAAAGGTTTAGAGAGAAAGGACGAAGGAAGAGAGAACGAGACGGCTGAAGAAAGAAAGAAGACGCAAGAACAATTCTGATTTTCATCTCTTTTTTTTTATTTTGTTAACCTAGACATGCTTGGCTAGTCTTCTTTAGTAGTTAGGGCGAGGATGAACCCTATGCGAATTTGAGTATTTGTTTGAATTCTTGATTGAACGTTATTTACCATGATTGAATGAATTATCTTTGCTTAAAGCTTTCTTAAAGATTGATCACCTTTTAGATTGTTCATAGGTTGGTGTATGACAATAGAGATGTTGGTGCATTTAACTAGAACCGTTAATTCATCATAGAGTTGCATGACCTAGACATAGGCTTACAAGTTTATGCGATCTCATAATTCTGGTTTATATAATCTTTCTAAACAATACTAAGACATTAGGTTGTTTTAAAATATAACGGACTAAGGTAGCATCAAGACATTGAGACTTAGTCTAATTTTAGAGAATTGATCGTCAATCATGGGAATAATAATCAATTAGGGATTTAATTCAAATACTTAGAGGAACATAGGGGAATTCTATTCCCTAGCTGCGTTTTTCTTGATTACTTCTCTTTTCTAAAAATGTTGTTTTTGAAATTCTTGATTCTTAATTCTTTTTCTTTATTTAATTCCTTAAAATTCTGTTTGGTTACAACTCACCCCCTATTACTCATTGATCCAACTAAAGCTGAAATAACGAATTAGTGGTTGGAGTACTATTCCTCGTGGGACGATCTTTTTCTCACTACTTTATTACTTGATACGGCCCGTATACTTGCGGAGTTTATAGGCTTTAAAGTTTTGCCCTATCAAGGTTTACTTTCCCATTCTTTGGTAGTCTTGGAACGAAGAAATGAACCCAAGACTTTTAAAGCCAAGGGAATGCCTTTGGCATAAGCAGCTGCCCTTTCTGATAGTTATTCATATCCGATTTTTGGGCGGTCTTTGTGGAACGCTTTGAAGCATAATAGATTGAAGGATTCATAATCACTCAATGCCTTAGCCTCATGTATCTCATTAACAATTCCAGCAAGTACATGCTTATCTCTTGTTGTTATGATGACTCTACTGCCATGTCCCAAGCTGCCACATTCTTCAGCCAGAACATCAAAAGATGCTTTGAATGGGATACATCATCAAGAACAATCAAAACCTTTTTTCTTCCAAGTCTCCTCATAGCAAATGTGGATCCTAAAATTATAGATGGGTCATCATGCGAATTTTCATCATCTAGTATAGCTTCACTATAAGTTGATTGCGAACATAAATTATTCCGTGCTTTTCTGTCATTTCCCTGACGTTTTCCATGAAGCAGCTACTTTCAAATTCAGAAGAAAGTTTGGTAAAGATAACCTTGGCCATGGTTGTCTTGCCTAAGCCACCCATACCCCAAATTCCAACTATCAGTGCTTTTTGCAGCAACAATTCAATACAGTGACAATTTTCTTCTATCCCAAAAGATCTTTCAACTCAAATGGATGGCTATTATTCAGTTTCCTTAAAACATCGCTGACAATATTCTGAATGAGTTCAGATTCGTCCCTAGTGAATGAAAAAGAACCCAAAAAAATTGATAAAGAATTAATGCTTGACAAGAAAAGTACATAATCGAAAAGCATAAAAATCGTAGGAGGGAAGATGAATACTTACCTGCAAGTTTGAGAGTCCCACCCAGCTAAGTTGGACGTCTGAAAAAGAGCATTTCTCCAATTGTTCACGACCTCAATGTTGCGACGGAAAGCTTTCTCGTGTTTCGCAAATGCCTTCTTGCTTTCGCACATCTGAAGGATCAACATTAAAAAACACAGGGATAACCATCTTCCCTATATCCCTTTTGCATTGGAGATTGGAGTATGTGGGTGAGCTCATCCAAACACCATTTAGAGGAAGCATAATTTTGCCAAAACACCACCAAAGATATGGTGGAGTCCTTGATAGCTTGGGTAAGTGCTGATGAGATCTCGTCTCCTTTGTGAAGTCTGTAATCGATGTAGATTTCTATCTTGTTGCTGCATAACGCGGTGTAAAGATGGCTAGTGAAGTTGGTGCGAGTGTTGTCTCCTCTAAAGCTAATAAATACATCATACTTTTTGGAAGGAAGTGCAGAAGAGGTAGATGAAGAGGATGAAGCAATAATGCCCATGTTCAGGATTCAGGAATGTTGCTTTCTCCTCTTCTTCCCTGAGAATTTAATACTGACTGGAATTGTTTTTAGTTTATCTATTTATTAAAACAAGAAAGTCAATGGACTTTAGAGCAACGCGGTTGGCAACAAACACAAAAAGCAACTTTGGAAAGCTGACTTTTGGAATTGTTCCCAACAAGGAGTTGACTCAGGAAACTAACCAGATTTTAAAAAGTTAGTTGATATATTATACTCTTCCGCTGGTCTTTAATTTTTTTTTATAAGAAACAACGGTTAAAATCACACGATTTAAAATATTAGTCAAAATCAATAAATATATAAAATGTCTATTTTTTAATTATACACTAGTTTATAATAAAAAGTATATGAGAGATAATGAATGAAAATTTATTACAGAAATAATGAGTAACATATATGTAATAGGAAAAAAAATAGAAAAACTAGTTTAAAATTTCATAAAAATAGAATTAATTATTCTTTATATTAAGAACCACCCTATAAAAAAAATTGTTCTTTAACCCCAAGGGCTGGGGGAGTATATGTAATTAGCTAACAAAAACTTGGTTTACAGATTTGTTCGACGAATTTCGTATTGATCTTAAACTTCCCAAACTGGTCCCTTATTTAGGAAATAAGAAATACTTTTAAAAAAAAAAACAAGGGTAATTTGGTCCCTTTATATTGTGACTATGGATTTTGGAAAGCAACGCAATTTTAGATGCCCGAACTGCTCTCCCCTATTCTCCCTTCCCTTCGTCAATATCTCCCCCTATATGAGTCCTAGAGCCCGTTTGAATGAGTTTTTTTTTTTTTTGATAAAAAAAGCATTTTTTTATTGTAAAAAGAAATATTTTTCAATTAATTTATGTGTTTAGATGATATTTTTTTAAAAAAGCAAAAGTCACAAAAAAAACCAAAATTCTGTTTTTTTTTTTTTTAAAGCTTCAATTTAGAGCTTAAAAAATAAGCACTACAAAAAAAAAACATTTTTTTAAAAAGCTCATCAAAACGGGCCCTTAATAGGGTGCATCTGAATCAGTCTCGGGTGTTTTAGACATCCAATTAACTTCTGCTAAACCCCTCGTCCTTGGGTTCAACTGGCAAGGGGCTCGGACTTCCTCACCTCAAGGGAGGGGGTTCGATCCCTACGTTGGTCAAGGTGCTGGGGGAGGCATCCTAGGGGTCTAGGAAGCAGTGGAAACGCTGGTAGAGGTGGAGGCATGTGTACTCTCGTCCAGGTATGCCTCGCGGATCGGGCTCTAAGCGCCCTGCCCTTGGATTGTGGGTGAGCCCGACCCCTTTCCTAAAATTTTTTTAGCAAAAAAAAAAAAAACTTCTGCTAATGGTTTGCATTGTCAGAATTAAATATGCAACCTTTTATATGGCACTTCCAACACACAAATCAAAGAAAATTTATATTTAATTAACTCTACCATAAATTCAATAAATTTTCAACTGTGCCCCTATTTAAATATACATAATATCAAATGAAAATAAAGGCAACACAATAATAAGTGTAGCGCCAGAAATTTGAAAAATATGGAGGGCCACCAAAATTTTAAGACAATAATGATTTTAGAAACCTTTATTTAAAAAAAAAATGGAAACCGGATAAGATTCAAGAGTCGATTGTGCATGCGGAAGGTGTTAGGCACTTCATAGCCGCTCATAAGAACAGTTACCTAAATCAATCATTTAAAAATAAATACGGTCTTTAATTTTATTATAACTACCCAAATAAAAAAAGAATATTTACCAAAGTAGATTAAAAAAAAGGAACGTTTATTTACAAAAAGAAAATAAGGAAAAATATATTTATTTACAAATTTAGATTTCATTTAGGAAGAGAGCTTAGGACCTATGTAACATTTAGAGGAATCAAAGCCCACAGGCTAAAAAGACATGTCACTTTGTTAGTGTTTTCTAGAAAAAAGTTCCTTTATTATTATTATTTTTTAGTAAACTGATTTTTGTTGGTTTGTATTTTTTATTTGTGAAAGCAATTTCTTTATTTTTATTTAGAAATATTTTTAAAAGGCTTTTGGATTAAACTTCCTCAGGAGATTCCAATAATCTCACATGGAAGAACAATCGATTTTGTAGAGGTTCTAAAATCTTCACACAACACAAATCCCTTTTGAAATCAGTTTTATTTATTTTGATCAAAAGAAAGATTTTTAATTTTAGGTTTAACTTATAATGAAAGTGGATTCCCAATTATTAGTGAGCAGGAAAAGAAAAATATTAATCGCATGATTAGCATATTATTCATTATAGAGGATTCAAAAGTATATATAATGAGAGCACGCAGCTCTAGTGCTTCGAGTCTTGCTGCAAAAAAGACAGTGAAGGAACCATATAATAAAATAAGGGAAGGGACATGGAAGGAAAACATAGAGCAATTTGATCCTAACAAAACCATAACCAAACTATTTTCTCCCATTGTATATCATAATATATTCTATAAAATAAAAGAACTTTATTGGTCAAGCTTATGTTACCATCCACTCTCTATATGCCAAATACCCATCCAAATCCAGTGGCAACCATGATGTCACAAGAATCATAAAATAAAAACATTTTGATGCTCAACACTAGTTTTAAAGATGAAGAGAGCATGTTGATGGTGCCACGAAGACAACAAATGAGAGAAAAATATCAAGGGGGTACATATATAAATCAAAAGGTGATGCTATCATTTACAAATGGATAAAAGGATAATGAGTGTAATAAGAATCAAATAAAAATAAAGTAGATCAAATATCAAAATTATCTTTCAATCTACCCTCAAGCCGTTGGTGCTTAAGCTTGCATATGTGATACTCATCACAAGAGAATAGGCTTTCCTTGAATTTTTTTGTTTTAAAAAAGAAAGATAAGAAAAGGAAAATAGAAGAGAGAAGGAAAATGCAAAATAATAATAATAAAATGAATCAATCCTCATCATATTAGATTCTCACTCTAGCAATTGATGTTGAAGCATCACATATGTGACAACAACCATAAGAGCAAAGGCTTTCCTTGAGGTTATGAGGGAAAAATAAGATAAATGTAACATCCCGTTTTCACAAGCAGTAAAAAAATTTTTTTTCCTAAAATCATCAGAGTAGAGCAACGGAGCAATTGAGTAACTGACATATATATTCAAAATACCATGGTGGCATGTCTTGCTGGTTTAAACAGCGGTACAAGAGTGTTTCAAAAGTAATATACATCAGAAGTATCTCCCTAGCGATCCCTACGCCGTGGCAACAAAAGACGATCTGTAGCCGAGTCTCTAAACTTGCTGCTTTCCTCTCTCCTCGGTCCTCCTGACCCTGAAGCTATATTAAGGGCTGAGATCCGATGCATACAGATCTCAGGTAACGTTTAACCTCATGTTTATATACACTGTATATGTACGACAGATATTCATACACTTTTGGCAACATTTACTACGGTCAAACTTAAGGTATACATATCAGATATGTATGGCAATAACAATACAGTCGGAGTAAGATTAAGGCACAATGAGAAATGTACATGATCAGATATGCACGGCAATAACAATACAGTCGGAGTAAAGTTAAGGCACAACAGACAATAATACAGTCGGATGACAGACAATCATACAGTCGGATGACAGACAATAGTACAGTCGGAGTACAGACAATAGTACAGTCAGAGTACAGGCATGACAGACAATAGGCATGACAGACAATAGTACAGTCAGAGTACAGACAATATACACATATGCATACAATAAACATCAGAGTTAGTGTTACAGTACGCGAACGTACCTTCGTTGACGTTATACGATACGTTTGACGGAAAACAGTACGTCAGACAGCGGTACAACAACGGTACTTGATCACAGATATCCTATAAGGATAATATCGCAACTATTAGAAATCAGTCATTACGACGGACATTTTAGTCATAAATGACCATTTTACCCCTGAGCCCCTAATCGGCGGAATTTCGCCAGCACTTCGTTATTTTAACTCTAATCTTCCAAAATTTTGACATATCTCCTACTCCAACATATTTTCCAAAATAAATATCATATTTAATCCTAAAACAAGATATCTAAAATATACTGGAAGATTAAAGATCAAAACAACTTCTACCCTAGAACTTCAAGAACTACCGAACTAAAGACTAGAACCGAAGAACTTACCCGTTGAAGAACTTCGCTACAACTTTCCCCAGAGCTACTCTCTCTAACTTCTCTCTAAACTTTCTAAGAGTGGTTTTGGTGTGAAGAATGAAGAGGAATGAGGTGCTATTTATAGAGTTTTTCCATGAATTTCAACCCTTGGATCAACTTTATGAAATCAAATCCTAGCCATCCATTTGGAAACTTAGCAAACAAGTTTTTCTCTTTCTTCTTTATGTCTTGGCCGACCTCCATGCCCCAAGAGTCAAAGAATGAGTTGTCATTTTGGTGCCACCTTGCATTGTTCTAGAAGGTTTCTACCGGTAAAACCCCGGTTCGGTGTTCGAATCGCATAATCTTGTAAAATCTCAAAAATCCGGAATCACAACTTTGAAGTTCTTTTCCTACTCATTAGAAATGTCTGGGTTAACTAAATTTTTTATCCCTTTCAGGTCTTCTCCGGTCCTGCCGAAGATTTACGGAAAAACGCGTCGGTTACGGAAATAACTTCCGAAATCAACTTCGGGACAAAAATTCACTGATCCATAATTTGTCCAGTTGATTACCAACTCATCCCCAGATATTGAGTTAGGATTTATTTTCTATAGGTTTTCATTTCTACTATCTGCCTTATTTCTTTTTCGTCTTATTACAAAGGCATTCCGCCGGTCTCAGAAATGACTTCTGAGACAGCCCACTCCGAGATAAAAATTCACTTGTCTATAAAATACTCTGACCTTAGAAACCTTGCTCATGGTTTTCTAGATAGAATTTAATCTCTATCGGTGGTCATTTATCCTATTTGTTTTTTCATAGAATCAAAATATTCCATAGAATATTCCTTTTTATTAATATAATATTTCAACTTGCAAAAATATCATGATATTTTCTACTTCATTCTTATCCAATTTTCTTCAAAAATTTCGGCTGCTCCTCTCTCTCTTTCTTTTTTATTTTATTTTATTTTTTAATTAATTATTATTATATAAAATAATTATTTAATAATTTTTTTATATAATTTTTTTACAAAATTTTCCTATTGGTCCATACTTAGATTTAGGCTTAAAATTACTTAATCTCATATATTTTCTTCATCTTTTCCAAATAATTAGAAAATATATTTTATGCTAATTTTAGCCATAAACCACTAATTATAGGGTTTTACATAATTATCTTTGGATTTTCCTTTGTTTAAGCCCAAATAATTAGCCAGTAATTATTCAATTAATTACCCACTAATTTTTGACAATTTTCTTAATTAGAATAACTCATTTTCTCACAACTTTTACACTTACATTGGTATTTTATGCTTTACATAAAATATCTATAATCACGGGGTCAATAATGATCCCAGAATACTTTTTAATTTTTCCCTCACTTTTTTCCAAGGAAATAAATCCCAAAAATTTTCTAAATTTGAGACAACATACTCTCTAATTTTTAATAATTATTTTATTGCCTCTAAGGATTTTTCATAATTTCCTTAAGTCATTCTATGCTCCACATGGGCATTTTTGTAATTTTGGTACTCTAATTTTCAAAAGATTTTTCCCTACAAATTTGATACCACATATTCACCTATTCTCAATAGGTATTATTTATTAAAATATAATATTCCAGAGAAATGATTATCCGGGTATTACAATAAAAATACAAAAGATGAATAATAAATTTCACTCTCTTTAAGTACTTTTAACAATTCATCGCATTTTTACTCTCTTCATTTTCTTGTCTCTACTCTCCCTATTTTTTTGGGTCTTGCTTCAACCCTGACTCCCCTATTTATAGTCTCAAGATAGAGTTTTTCTCATAAATGCATTTTCTTTAATTTTCATTTTTTTTTTATATTTTTTCTTAATGAAACTTCCTAATTTTAAACATAATTTTCATCATTGATTGATTGATATATATATATATATATATATATATATATATATATATATTATTTTCCCCACAAGCAATTTCCTAATGAGAGATATTTATTGTATTTTTTTTCTAAATTTTTTATATTTTTATTTTTCTATAACTAATTTCCTAATTTAAACCTATCAATATAAATGAGAGATATTTTTTATATCTTTCATTTTTTCCTTCTCCATAATGACTTCACACTAAGTTTCCTAATTTGTATATCAATCAACATCAATGAGATAAATTATTTTGAAATTTGCTGTAATTTATTACAAACTTCAATTGCAAGATAATCACCATTAATAATGATCATTTTTCAAACTTCAATTATAATCCAATCGTCAATGTCATTGGCTTATTGTGCAAGGATCAATGAGGGTTTTTTCTTTTTTCATGTTTTTATTTTTTATTTTTTTGAGTGCACCTGGACAAAATATGGTGTTCATAATAAGTGATAAGTTAAATTGTACATTCATCTCAAAATTTTAATAAGGTGCCTCATAAATGGAACCCAAAAAAATAAAAAATCTCTCTCCCCCCTATGTATAGGACCATAGGAGTAATAGCTAATTATTACAAGTCATTTTTATCAAATAATAGTACCACTAACCACTATGAAGAGCACTGAGCATCCTGGAGGATATTAAGAACCACAATTCCCTGCTCGGAATTAGAATCAACCCTTTAAAGATACCAATAAATCTAAACAAGCATGCTTCATGAGATAAAAGTTTCAGCTTTTACAAGTGCAATGATACAAAGGTATGACCTACATAAGTTCCTGAGTCACCTTCACATTTCGTTTCTGTAACAAAATAATAAAACTAGTTATAATTTCGCTCATAGTTATGGTAAGACAAGCAATTCTATGATTACTTCAAGCATTCGCTGAACAACTACTTATTAGTCATGTTACTTTTAACTCAAGCCTAATTAATGGGTAAATGTAGAGAGAGAGAGATATTACCAATAAATAATTGGTAGTAATTTATTTTTGTAGGGTGATGCTATCCTTTACAAATTCCAAATTCATTTCAGATAGTGAGAGTAGTAACTCATCAATGTGGATAGGTTGAAGAGAAGACTCCTTCAATTTCTTTGTCAGAGTAAGTAGTTCTTCCTCATTACAAGTATCTCGAGGTCTCTTTATGCCTCGCTCCAACTTCAATTCCTTTTGTTGAAGGAAATTGTTGTATTTTGAGGCATATATTGGGTGGATTCCCCATTCTTCGATCAAGAAATCACCAAACTCAAATTCAAATGAAAGCGATCTCACATCCCAATCT
The DNA here is from genome assembly GCA_025563575.1 of Acacia pycnantha. Classification (NCBI taxonomy): domain Eukaryota; kingdom Viridiplantae; phylum Streptophyta; class Magnoliopsida; order Fabales; family Fabaceae; genus Acacia; species Acacia pycnantha. The sequence goes on along the minus strand of JAMWYP010000018.1, from coordinate 3,991,325 downwards.
CCTTTTCTTCTAACTTGATCTAATATGAATTCACAAAAGAGGGGATCATACCATTGGAAGACATTATCCGAATTCAATTTTGTCAACGAATAATGCCAGCCTCTTGGACCTTCCAAATAATGACTTGAATTTAGCCAGCGGCACCGACAGCTTGAGTGACTTCGATCCTTTTCCTTCGAGGAGAATTGAGGAATAACAAAACAAAAAATGAAACCCAATAAGTCATCACAAAATGGAAGTTGAAAATAAGCTGAATGAGTATCTGTGGTTTTGTCTAGAAACCCCACAGGTTTGTTCAGCATTTCAAGGGAAGAAATACACGTTTCAAAATTGCCATATACTTGCTTCAATGAGAAACTAGCATATTCCATAATTCCACGAAGTGAATGCTCATCATTATCAAAACCACTCTTTTTTTGGCTACCCAAATCCAACCCGAATTCCATTTGTTGAAGGAAATTGTGATATTCTGAAGCATATATTGGGCAAACTTCACATGCTTCCATCAGATCATGTTTGGCTGTTTGGTAGTTCTCATCATAAGAGACAATAGAAAACTCAAATGAAAGCTTAGGGTTACCATTAATGCCTTGATCATCCTCTCTTTCTATAAGTTCCCTCAAAATGCTTACAGAGTAGATTGGATCATACCATAGAAAAACATGATGCGAATTTAATTCTGTTATCCTTATATCGTCACCCTTGTCTTTGGCTTCTACGCCATCTTCAAAATATATTTGGCATTTCAGGTAACTTTGACAGTTTGGCTTTGACGTGAACTGAGGAAGAACAGAGCAAAAAACAAAGCCCAACAAGTTGTTCACAGCTGAAGAGAGTTCAATGGTAATGGAACTTGAAGCCTTAGTTGCCTGGTTATATCTAACCCACTCTGGAATTTTTCTTCCTGGGTAACAAAAAGCACCATTTCGATTGAGATATGCTGCTCGCCTCAACGATAAATAAGCATATTCCTCAATGCAGGAAATTGAATGCTCCTCCAACTTCAAGCAATTTTCAAGATAAAGGGACTCCACCAGATATTTCCATCGTGGCCTAGAAGTTGTTAAAGGGAAGGCAACCTCCAGTGATGAGCAATTAGTGGCCTTTACGTATCTAGTGAATGGTGGAAGTTCTGGTAGAGATCGAAGCCTCCTACAATTGGTCAAGTAAATGTAGTCTAGCTTCAGAAGATGCTTGATGCCAGAAGGTAAGAACTCTACATTGCTTCCTACCAATCCCAATAAATATAATGATGATAAGGAGCTAATGTTATCAGGAACTTCACACAAGTTACTGCATCCTTCCAAATAAAGGTCTACCAAAGAGCGTAAGGCATCAAATAACTTGTGCAACTTTGACTTAAAAACCGTAGGTCCACAATCAAGAAGAGTGAGCTCCTTCAGAGATTTCAAAAGACATAACTGCTCAATGGAAAAATTCATCAGACTTGACACATTAAGGCGAAGCTTTCGAAGTTTCACAAGATACCCAATTGAGGAATAGGGTGCTAAAGTCATCATTCCTTCTTCTGACGACAATGAATATTCCTTCTCAGTATTGAGAGTTATTGTTTCTAATGATGGGCAGTTGGTGGCATCTAATTCTTCTATGGATGGTGGAAGCTCTGGAATAGATTGTAGTCGATCACAATCCTTCAAAGAAAGAACTTTTAGCCCAGAAAGATGCTTGATATTGTTAGGAAGTTCAGTTAAGTTCCGACACCCATCCAAATGTAGTTTTTGTAAAAACCGCAAGGCATCAAACAGAATATGCAGCTTCAGTTTGTCAATTAATTGTTCACAACAAGAAAGCCGTAGCTCCTCTAGAGATCTTAGACAGCATAACTCATTTATTGGAAGACTCTTCAGTTTTGAACCATTAAGACTGAACTGTTTAAGTTTACTGAGATGCTTAATTGATGAGTCCAACATCTCAATGCGAGTAGTTCCTAGTTCTAACCTTGCGATTTCTTTTGATGACAATGAAAATTCTGTCAAACTAAAACACCAATTGAGATGGATATCTGCCAGTGAATTTAGAGGAATCTCACCACGGAGTTTCTTTAGTTTAATGCATTTTTCAAGATCCAAGGAAACAAGACTTTGTAAAGATAAGATAGATGGATGAACATCACACAAACTTTCACAGGATGCAAGATTCACCGAATTAAGATTCTGTGCCTTCGAAAAATCAGGTAGCTCTATCAATTGTTTGCATCCAGCAAGGTTTATTCTCCTTAAATTCACAAAATCCTGTCACGATAGGAAAACATTACTTGAGAAAGAAGACCATAAAACTCTGACTAAAAATTGAAACATACATTCTCACATTTATATACCTGCACTCCATCCCATAGTTTTTTGACTTGACTGTTTCGCATGCAAAGTTCCACAAGTTTCTCTGGACAAAATGTAGATGGTAGAGACTCCAAAGGATAACCATCCCATTGAAGGTACCTTAATTGCCCAAATAATGATTCAAGGCCAGAAGACAAGTCCACCTTACAAGATCTCCTATTCTTGAGCGAATAGAATTTTATAAATCTTAGATTAGGCATCTTTTTGAAGGTATCGATGCTCAACTGTAAACATCTAATTTTGGACAGATCTAATACTATGCCTTCAATTGCATCAGTTCCCTGAAATACACAATATAAAGTAGAAGTAAATTGAATAAATATATATTAATGTAACAATCAATTGCATTCATGTAAAAATCATATGATTTAACTTGTAATACATGATAATTATAAACATAATGCTTCTTACTGTATTATTCTTCAACACATGATGGACGTCCTTTGGATCACATAATCTACTTCGTCTTCCAGGTTCTTTAATACATTGTTGACGAACAATTTCATAGCCCATTTCTTTTATTAAGTCATGCATCCATACTTGGCCGGCATCAATAGTTACAAGAGTTTTATCTACAAGGGTTTCTAACCCAATTCTCGCATGGAAACCAAAACTTTCTAAAAGTGTTATCACATATTCTTTCTCTCCTCCACCCTTAAAAAAAATGCAATATCTAGAAACATTTCCTTCTCTTCATAATTTAATCCATCAAAGCTCAATTTCAGAACTTTTAGAATGTCTTCGTTTGGACTCTTCTTTAGTTTTGACAATGCACTATTCCATTCCTTTGGAGTTTTTGAACGAAGAGATGAACCCAATACTACCAAAACTAACGGGATGCCTTGTGCATAATGAACAATCCTTTGTGAGAGGGATTCATAACCGGTTTTTGGCTGGTATGAGTGGAAAGCTCTAAGGTTGAAGAGCTCAACAGCTTTGTGATCACTCAAAGGCTGGGCCTCATATATTGCACTAACTCTGGCAATTACTAGCAATTGCTTATGCCTTGTTGTAATGATGACTTTACTGCCTGGTCCCAAGTATTCACAATATGGGGCTAAATAATCTAATTGATTCCAACTACTAACATCATCAAGCACTATGAAGACTTTTTTACAGCTTAGTCTTCTCATAACAAAGGTGTTATTTGCAAAATTAGGTGGCCTATGAGGGGAAGTTTCTTCCTTTAGTAGCTCAGACAAGAGATTGTTACGTAAATATGTCAATCCTCGATTTTCTTCCTCTTCTCTTATATTTTCCACAAAGCAAGAACTCTCAAATTTGAAGGAGAGTTTGGCAAACAAAGTCTTAGCCAAGGTTGTCTTGCCTATACCACCCATGCCCCAAATTCCAATTATTGGGACTTTTTCCAATAACCTTTCAATCTTGTTACAATTTTCATCAATTCCAACAAGACCCATCAATGAACTTGGATAAATGAGGTTAATTTTTTGCTGAACGTCACTGACAATGTTTTGAATGAGTTCTGATTCATCCCTAAAATATGAAAAAGGATAAACAAAAAGAAAGTATTACTATTTTTGAAGGTAAAAGAGAAGCTGCATCAAGCAAACAACAGATTACACATGTCCAATGATAATATCCTCTGCCTTTCAAGGAAGGCCATACAAAATCTAGTTGGCTGATAGAATGATTCCAATCAGCAGAGGCAACATGAGCTTTTGCCTGGCAAGTTGGCACATTCATTAATTTATCCGATAAAAGAAAGTATTATTATTGTAACAGGGAGATGGGAGGGGGAGTGGGAGAGATTGGTAAAAATAAATGGACTATCAATTAAAGTTGCGAAAAAAGAATCAATGATATCATTATTTATGTTGTCTCCGCAAAAAATTGATTTGAAGTAGGTGGTACAATTTGAACACGTTTCAATGACAATTTTCCAGAGGCACTCCAAATGAAAGAAGAGAAAATAGGAGTATCATGTAATGGCCGCAACATTATTTTTGTTAGAAAATATGACTCACGAAGCTGTCAATTAAGATTTTATTGTTGCTTTTTCATAGAAATAAATGGTCATCAAAATTATTGAGATGATATAAATATTTTATTTGTCAAGATCTAAATATTTAAGATATGAAATATGTCGCAACGGTTCATAAGTATTCACAAGACTTATAATGAAATTTACAAGAACTTTCTTAATATATATGAGTTTGGTGGCATAATAACCACCTAGCTCCTGTGATATGAGAGTGAAGTGGGTTTGAATCTCACTCCTTACATCTTCATTCAATTTTTTTTATAAACAAAAATTCAACCCAACCTAAATAAACACCCACGGCCAGAACTCAGGCCACCGGCAGTTTCAGGCTGGTCAGTGTCGGAGCTCAGGCTGCCGGCAGTTGCAGGCTGGTCAGTGCCAGAGCTCAGGCTGCCGGCAGTTGCAGGCTGGTCAGTGCCAGAGCTCAGGTTGCCGGCAGTTGCAGGCTGCCGGCTACGGTGATGCTCCGGCAGGGCTCATTTTTTATTTTTTTATTTAAAAATTGAGGGTAAAATCATAAATTGACTGATATTTTAAAATCTCACATTTTGATCTATGTCACATTTATCTTTATCTTCTTTCAAAATGTTTTTTTTTTAGAGTTTTGGAATTTCAAACGATATTTAATAATCATTGTCTTAAAATAAAATTTAAATTAGTAGCTAATTGATATGAAGTAAACTGTAAAAGCCGCTTTATCTGATAAAGGAATACTTACGATGTTTGGCAGTGGAAGCCGCTTAATTTGCCAGCTTCTGAAAGAGCAGCTCTCCATCTGTTCACCCTGTCTGGGTCATGTTGGTAATCAATCTCATGTTTTTCAAATGCCTTCTCATAAGCTCCGGTTTGGTTTCGAACATCTTTGGGGTCAACTTTGTAGAAAATGGGTATAACATACTGGCCCTCATCCTTCTTGTACTGCATGATCTGGTGGAGTTCATCCAGGCACCATTTTGAGGAAGCATAGTCTTTTGAGAAGACTATTACATATACACATGAATCCTCGATTGCTTGAGTGAGTGATAGGGCGATTTCATCACCTTTCTCAAGCTTCTTGTCGTCACGAAAGACTTCAAGGGAAGCTCGTTTAAGAGCAGCATGAAGATGGCTAGTGAAGTTGTTGCGGGTTTCGCCTCTAAAACTTATAAACACATCATACTTTCTTGGAGCATTTGGCACAGAGCCCGAGCTTGAAGAAGCAGAAGCCATCAGAGTCTCTCTCTCTCTCTCTCTCTCTCTCTCCTTCAATAATAGTGATGAAAGGAGTAAAGCATTGATCGGTCCTTTGGCATTGACAGAAATATGTAGTCTTCACAAATAGTAAATGGAATCGCTCGGGTTAGAGTTACTGTTAGTAAGCCAGCTGTATGTAACTATAGTTACCGTAACTATGGTTAACTATATATGAGCCGAGTATCCAATGTGCATCCCTATTATAAACAGTGGACTCGTACACCGTACAAAGCAACTTTAGTTCAATACAAGGACTGCTCAGTTTGTCTTTTCATATTGGGATAGGTCAAGTGTGTTGTCTGCGTTTGAACTAAGTTGATTACAAAGTAGTACGGCTTTTTTATAGATTTTTATACACACAATAATTTTGCTTAAAATAAATATAGTCGTATGGTTTTAATAAATAATTATTGGTGGCTTTCATGTGTTTAATTTTCATGCCCTTAGTTCTTCAATAAAATTAATTATAAGGGTTCATTTGGATGGATGCAAATGGGGGCGGAAAAGGAAAATTGAAGTTTCCTTCTAGCGGTGGTTGTTTGGTTCGTCATTTGTCCCAGAAAATATTTTCCCGTCGGCCCCTATTTTCCAGCATTTTAATGAAAATGGGTTTTCACAAAAAAAGATGGGAGCCCTTTTTCTACCACCTAAGAAAAATCGCCAAAGACCCAAATGTCTCTGATGTGATGGTGGATTTAATATAAAGTAGTGAAGGAGTCGAGAGCAATTCACACAGCCAGACCTGAAGAAAATAGAGGGAGATGAAGAATAGAAAGGGCGAGCTACTTTTTTTAGTGACAGCGTGAATGTGGTTGAGTTAAGCGAAGAGGCCCTTACTTGTCAAAGCTGATTCAAAGTAGGCGGAGGTGGTGTACACTTCATGGCTGGGAGAAATGTCGGTCAACTACAACATGACCATGAAGCACCATGTTGTAAACGTGGTTAAATTTGTAATATTCTACACAAAGAAAGTAGTCTTGACTATATGTGCTTGGTAGGTGCACAACGGTTTATAGCGAAGTTACATAACCATGAGCCACATATCACATGCATGTAGTTAAAGTTATTCATTTATCCATGTATAACCACAAGTGATAGGTGTATCTCATGATTATTGCTCTGATACTTTATAAGGAAACAAGGGCAAATAGAGTACTGAATTCTTATTAGCTCCACTCATTAAAACTCAAAACAAATGGTTATTTCATCAAAAGTTCCAAATGAAAGTGAAGAAAGTAAGTTACAAATAGGTTATTTCATCAAGTGGTTGTGTGCAAGTTTTACACTACTTGCTCACAAAATGCTTTATTTTTCTGATTACATGATAACTACAAAATGTTCCTTGGTAGCATATATGTTTTTCAAGCTTGAGCTTTAATAATCCCCACCTGATTTCATTTTTTTTCTTTTTTCTTCATTAGTAAAGTTTGCTTAGTTAACCATTCTACTCTTCTTGTTTGATGTTCGATATGCTCTCCTATTGGTGTTTTATAATACAGCTCAGAACCTTGAGATTTCTGTCGGTGTAGCTTTTTTCCATGGGGGCGTGGTTTTCTGAACAAGTACTCCCCCTACTAGAAAGGTTTTTCTTAGGTGGCGATTCTCTCCGGTTTGCACCTTAGGAGGCCCAACAACATTATAGGGGTTCAAAACTCAAGGATTAGGCCCACTGATAGGGGTGAGCATTTGGTTTTCAGTTCGGTTTTTCAGTTAAAACCAAAAAACCGAAATATGCACATTTTAAAAACCGAACCGAAAACCGAAATATTTCGGTTAATTCGGTTTAACCGAATTTTACATAAAGTTATGAAATTTTACATGAATAAAGTAGACATATAGGGCTTTCTAAATATATAAATTATGTAGCATTTTGAGTTCTACACAAGTAGTAACATATTTTTGAAGTTAAACCTTATTTATGGAGTTATAAACTGGGCAGCGTTGAGAAAATATTAAACTGAGAATGATCCGTGACTTTCTTGCTTCTGGGAATATTTTTCCTTGAAAATAGACATGTCAAGGGTCATGAGGAATTTTGAAGCACTCGAAAACAATTTTTGTAGAATTAATTATGATTTTTTAACAAAAAACAAATTAAAAAAAATCGGTTTTTCGGTTTTAACCGGTTTTTTTTTCAAAAACCGAACCGAAAACCTAACTAAGCTAGTTTAAAAAACCAAACCGAAAAAACCGAATACCAAATTATTCGGTTCGGTTTTCGGTTTCAGTTTTGATTTGCTCACCCCTACTCACTGAACTACAAAGGCGGGATAGAGATAGAGTCAATGATGATAATGATGATTCATATAGAATGAATAATAGTGGTAAATAGAGTTCTTTCTTCCACGTTTTTATTACATATAGCCTATGGTAGTTAATCCATGATTATACGAGAATTATTTGAATTGATTCATGACCATGGGTTGCCCATTGGTTAGAGGGGCTAACGTGAAAACAGTGGCCTTCAAATAATACTTATAAAACAAGAGCTTTTAAATAATATTTTTGAACATGAGCAAAAAAAAAAGTTTTTTGGCTCATTTTCCTATTTCATTTTCTTAAAAAAAAAAAAACTATTAACCCATTTTGTTTTTAACTGCCAATCAAATACCTCCGTAATAAAATATTTTTCTTTTCTTCTCAACATTTTTTTTAATTCAAATGGGCCCCAATAAGAGAAGAAATTACACCTACTTGGATAGGTCTCGAATAATGAGATGAGGGTGACAGATTGCTTAATCTTATCTCATATTTCAAGAAAATTATAATTTATACTTTGACTATATGTTGTTTGATACTACCTCGAGTCTTAAATATAATATCTAATTAATTTTTTTTGAAAAGATTTATGAAGTTAATTAAATTATTTTAAAATATTTATATTTATATTTTTTTCCTTTATATTAATTAGTTTGATTTATAAATTGATATATAATCTAATTATACATAACATATCATATCATATAATTAGGACCAAAACAAACTCTAAAATGTTGTCTTATAATTAGAACCGGAGTAACATATTTAGCTTCTTCAACCTCTTCAGAAAAATCAATTATGTCTTGTATTTACCAAATGTGAAATATACATATTAACTCATGATTATTTTATTTGATTCTTCTACACATCTTGTTTTCTTTTGCTGTAAATAACCATTCCCCCAACAGAAAAATTTGAATTAAATTGGATCTCATACATCAACTCAAATGAACTATGTTCATAAATTTGATATATGATTGTTATTTTTGGTTGTCATACGTTAATGAAATTAGCACAACATAGGGCTGAAAGTAGCCTAAATCAAATGGGTTAACCCTGACCTCCCATTTTTAATAGATTTAATATATGTTTTGATATATTTGACAAGCCATGAATGTTAAATTAAATGGATTTAATTGAGATTTTATATATATTAATTTGATGTATCATTTGTAGAATTTCAAATTAAAATAGTAGAATTTTTTAAACTTAGAAAATAAGAATAATAGGAATTTTTCTCAAATAAAAGAAATAAATTCAGATTTATTATCATTATTATGATTTCCTTTTCTTTTAATTGATAGAAACAACATTATTTTGGAAGTTTTGGGAGGAGGCAATATATACCTATATATACACGAGGCGTAGAGAGAGGACAATGTGTTCTATTTTCTTGTTTGATATTGGTAAGATAAGATCTCAAAATTTTAATGGAGAGAGATTAAAGCTTAGAGATGTAGAAAATCTATAGCATGCATGAAAATTCGGTATTAAGTTTTTGTTTCTCTTTCTTTTCTCGTCTTTCTTTTATCTTTGGTTAGCTATTATTTTATTTATGAAAATGATCAATTTGTGTAGCTAAAACTTGGTTTTGGATTATTTAATTTGATTATGGAACAATGGATGATGATTTCTTCTTTTAAATAGCTATAATGTTATGTTTCTTGATTTAATTGTAAGCTTAGTTGTTTTGAAAAATGAGAAATTAGATAAAAACTTTATGTGGTGCTCTAAAGGAGTTCAGGCATAGGAAATTTAGAATAGACCTTCAATTAAATCATGTAGGATTATGTTTTCATACTTAATTTGCTTATAGGATATAAACATATACCTATGGAAACTATATTATCTAATTAGGCTTGCACTTAAATTAATTCAATTGAGTATTAGTCGCCTAAGATATTAGGGATTAATATAATTGGAATGCCTTTTAGTGATTGAAAAACACTCTTAGGTAATTAAGAATCTTAGACTAGCAAATATAACTTTAAATGTAATTAAGGAGATGAATTAGACACTAAGAAGTAATCAATACTATAATAATCCAAATCAACGCTTACGATCTATAATCACATTTATTCCTAGTCTTAGTTATATTTGATTTTCTTGTTTTTGTTAGTTTGCTTTTATTCTTATCTCTGATTTAAATTGTGTGGATTCAATTTAAATAAAGATGTATAGTCATTGTTCAACTAAATTGTTGATACCAAACCTTCATAAGAACGATATTTTACTTACTCTTGATTACTTGATATGACTTATATGCTTGTAGAGATTTGTGCTATAATTTTTTCCTCATCTCACGCACAACAATACCACAAGCTCATGGAACTGCAGGAACTAGTGATCAAAGCATAGTAGGCATAAAGGCATATCCTCCTATTTAAAGTAATATGAGCACTTTCCCAGAAAAATTCAAATATGGAAGTTGTTAATTGCCTACATTTTTAGACCTACAGCTAATGGCCTACCTTTTTTGTTTTTTCCTGGGGCCTAACAGCTAATGGCCTACTTGAGTCAAGTCTTTGGGGGAATTGCTTTTGCATGTGAAAGCCTGAAAAGTTGTTCGTAGTGGGGCCTATATTTAAATGATGATGTTGGTGCTTCATACCAGTTGCTTCGTTACTTCACTTCAACTTCCTCATATATACTGTGAGGGTCATTATATAAAACTCCATTTGTTTTTGCCAGAATAATTACTCCATTTAAAAACATCTCAATCGTTATTATTAGAAATAATAAGGGTAATAAATTTCATGGCACCTTCATATGTCACTTCCCTGCAACTTCCACCACATGATGGTAGGGTCATTGTTTTAATAGTTTGTCGATGTGCATATCCCAAGCTTCCAGGAAGCAACGTTACCGTTGATTTGGGAAAGTGGGTGTCATAATTTAGTGCACCACTATTTACGCCAGAAATTTTTCATATGTGGAATGGTCAATTTTCTTCCTCTTCATCTTTTACTCTTGTAATTTAGTAAGGCTTTTTTTTATAGATTTTTATACCCACAATGATTTTGCTTAAAATAAATCTTGTAGTATATATGTTTTTTATAAATGATTATTGGTCGCTTTTATGTGTTTAATGCCCCTAGTTCTTGTTTTACCCTTATTTAAATCCGTAGGGTGCAAACATTGAATAAAAGATTTAAAAAAAACACAATAAATATTTTATACATTACTTTATAAAAAGAATAAAAATTCCTTACTTATGAAAAAGATAGGAGAAATACATTGAACTTGTTACCGTTTTAATTTAATTTAGACAAAAAGATCATGACATATTGCCTCATACAATAAATTTTAAGAAAAATTAATCAAAATTCAATCCGTTGTTACTTCCCGGCAACTATTTTTTTCCTCACGTATAAATATTTTCTTATTGAAAATAATCTTATTTAAAGTACTGGCGAACATTATGTTGACGTCTCTTTTTAAACGAGAATTTAAACTTTAATTTGTATTATTAGGAATTAGCCTATCTTGACCCAACCTTGGTTGCTTGCCTACAGCTTTTATAGACTTGTAATGGAAAAAAAGTATGGCAGGGCGCGCGTGTTTGAATGCGTGCAAAAAGATAAGGACCCGTTTGTTATAAAAAAAGTTTGGGGACGGAAAGGAACTTTAGAGGGGGGAAAGGAATGGAAAGGAAGATTTGAAAGATGAGGGAAGATGACTTGAGTTGTTTGGTAGGAAGAAAATGAAGAGGTGGTAGTTGGTAAAGAATTAGGAAATGTCTATTTTACCCTCAAAAGAAATTAATTCAAAATTAAAAAAAAAATTTGCTAAAATATATTTTTAAAAAATATATTATTGTTAAGTTCGAACTTTTGAAGAAAAAAAAATTGCCAAATTTAAACTTTCCCGCCAAGTTTGAACTTTCCCGCCAAGTTTAACTTCCCGCCAAATTTGAATTTCAGGGGTAAATCTGTCAACCATTTTCCGGAAGATGACGAACTTTCCTTCCATTTTCGGATGGAAAGTATTTTCCCTCAAATGAGGAAGATAGACCTCACCTGGAAGATCTTGTTGACTTTACGTAATGAATACCCAAAATTCATGGGAAGATTGGGATCTTTCCTTTCCCTTCCCAAACTTTCTTTGTAACAAACGGGTCCTAAGTTCTCGAGGTCAGGTCTTTGGGAAAATTGCATTTGCATGTGAAATGATTGAAGGAAACTAAAGGTTCAACAAAATGTGTGGACTGCGTTTAAAATATGTGCTTCACAGTTCATACCAATTACTATGTTCTTCTTATGTACAAACCTTTTAATCATATTCTAACAACTTTGTTAAGTTTCTTCAATATTTCTTTAATGGGTTTAATCATTTCATCAATTCCAATTATATCTTTTAAGGATGACTGATCATGGCTTTACACAAGTACTCCATCTGGTCCTTATTATAAGGCACCAACTAACTTTTCTCACAAACCAATAAAAATAGTTAAAGTCAATAAAGTTGTCCTAGAATCTAAGTAATTTCTAATATTACTCATATTAATTGCACTAAACTCTAATATTATATTAATTATTACTCTCACCCATTACCTTTTTTAATTAGGGGTAGACATGGAAAAAAATAATCAATGCTCATTTGGAACAAGCAAGTGCCTTATAAAAAGGACCAAATAAACTTATTAATTGGTGTCTTATAATAAGGACCAGGGGAGTATTATCTTTTGATAAATGAAATCTTGGAGGGAACAAAAATAAATACGGTCAGCTATTCTCAAAAGAAGTTATTCATCAATTTGTATGTAGTAAAAACGTCACTTCTTTTTATAAAAAAATGGAGAACTCAATGTCTGTGGTTGGGACAATGGTAAGAAAAGAGGATTATTTGTAATCAGACATATACAAACTTAAAACTTAAAATTGGATAAAAGTCAGATTGTGTAATATATTGTGTAATATGATTTAGATTTAGATTAATGGTAGCATAAATGACTTTTCTGAAACCGGTACTTGTTTGAATGATTATTTTGAAAATCAAGTTTCAATGAAAAATAACTGAAAAGGATATGAATCTTATTAAATAATGTCTATATATATTATATGTGTGTGTATTGTGAAAAATACAGAAAATTGTTTGGATGATTAATGGAAAAGCAAGTTTAAAGGTAAAAGACTAAAAAATGCATAAATTCTATAAAAACAAAAATAGGTAATGTATTGTTTTGAAAAAAAAAATTACATTACTAAACTACTTAAATTTTTTAGGAAAATTGGGGAGAAGTTCACCGAAAATTTAATTGATGAGAATGATCTAAATCAAAGTATTATCATATTTTTTATATAAAAATTTATCAACTAATTTTCACCAATTAAATTTTTCGTAGAGCTAAATCAGAGTACTATCATGATTATTAACTTTTAAGTGAAATCATATTTATGGTCAAAAATTTTCATCTATAAGGATTTATAATAAGAACCATAATAGTATTTCAATTGAAAAAAAGTGGGATCCAACATTTTTTTTCATAAGCTACTTTTTTTATTTACGGTGGAAAAATTGAAAGTAAGAAATTTTGACTTATGACTTAATTTTTTTTCCAAAATCCGAATTAAAAAAAAAAAAAAATCATAACCAACCTTCAGTCAGAATCAAATATAAACACGCCTCCAAAAGTGAGTTTTGGGAGGAATATATAGTTGCGTGCTGAAGGATTGGCAGTCACGGTGTTTGAAACTTAACTCTTTTCACATTGGATTCTATTTCATTTCCATACCTTATGTTACTTTCCCAGCAACTTCAATCCACTGATGACGGAAAAGAAAAGTTATGGTACGACCCATTTTGTCTGAAGCCACACACAGACTCATAATGCAAAAGCCTCACCAATACCAACCGATGGTGAAGAATAATGATCACAATTACTCCCTTTTATAGTTAAGATAAGATATATTTTTATAATTTGATTATGACATATATATTTATAATACATAATGATTTTTATATAATAATTGTTATATATGGATATAAATCGCTTCAAATGACAGATTAAACTCCACCTCCTAAGTATAGGCTGTTAGAGGGTGCAGGCCCAGCTGGCCAGCGGTGGTGCTCCGAAAAGTACACCTTTTTTTAATTAAAAAAATTGGGTGACATAATGATAAAATCAGCAACATTTTAATCCATGTTATCTTTTTATCATTTCCATGTGGTTAACGGATTTTCTGGGGTTTTACAAATTCCAATAACATTTATTTAAAATTTTCACTTGAATAAAGAAGTGTCATGTTGTACCCTTATTTATTTTAATCCATACGGTGCAAGCATTGAATTACAGATTAAAAAAACACAATAAATATTTAATACAATACTTTATAAAAAAGAATAAACAATTTCTTATCTAATGAAAAAAAATTGGAGAGATACATTCAACTTATATATTAACACTAGTTTAATTTAGACAAAAAGATCATGACATGTAAATGTAGGTATATCTTCCAACGAAAAATTAAAACTTTAGTTTAACATATTGTGATAGACTAACCCCTTTTAATATCTCATATTAATCCTATCCCTACAAGACTAATAACGAGGAACCATAAGGTTCTTGTGAGGCCAAATTAATCAGAAAGTCGGTCTTTGGGGAAATTGCAGTTGCATATGTGAAAATAATGAAGATAACTAAAGTCCGACAAATTGTGGGTCCTACGTTTAAAAGATGATGTTGGTCATTCATACCAATTGCTTTGTTACTTCATTGCAACTTCATTGTGGAATAATATTTACTACTTTCAGTTTGTTAGAGGCATTTTCACCGCCAACATTCCCAAGCACGGTCTTCTGAATAGGGATTCACATCTTTATTGATCACGTTGCGTAATAGTAAGTTGTTAATCGGCCTACTTTTTAAGACCTGAGAGCTAATGATCTATGATAAGTGCAGATTTTATAATTAAATGAGTATCAATTCTAAGATATATTGGATTAAATCTATTACTATATATATATATCTTGCAGGAGTTATTAGCTGATTGAGAAAGGAGCAGAAAAAAGAAATTAATTTGAATCAATTGTGTGATATGAGAGAGTGGATTGCAAAAGATTTGGAGATGATTGGAGATCTCGCATATCTTGTATTTAAGACAGGATCAGATCACGGCCAAGTCAGCCTAAGGGAATTTCTATATAAAGAGCAAGGGAGACACACACTAGAGAAGACAGAGAGACAAGACGCAGAAGCAACCAAAGTACACGCGAGAGAAAATAACATCTTATGCTCTCTAAACTTCGGTATTTACCAAAGGTTTAGAGAGAAAGGACAAAGGAAGAAAAGGAGGAGACAGGTGAAGGAAGAAAGAGGACGCAAGAACAATTCGATTTTCATCTCTCTTCTTCTATTTTGTTAACCTAGCCATGCTTGGCTAGTCTTTTTAGTAGTTAGGGCGAGGATGAACCCTATGCGAATTTGAGTATTTGTTTGAATTCTTGATTGAACGTTATTTTCCATGATTGAATGAATTATCTTTGCTTAAAGCTTTCTTAAAGAATGATCACCTTTTAGATTGTTCATAAGTTGGTGTATGACAATAGAGATGTTGGTGCATTTAACTGGGCAGTTAATTCGTCATAGAGTTGCATGACCTAGACATAGGCTTACGAGTTTATGCGATCTTATAATTCTGGTTTAAATAATTGATCTTTCCAAACAATACTAAGACATTAGGTTGTTTTCAAAGATAACAGACTAAGGTAGCGTCAAGACATTGGGACTTAGTCTAATTTTAGAGAATTGATCGTCAATCATGGGAAATAATAGTCAATTAGGGATTTAATTCAAATACTCGAAGGAACATAGGGAATTCTATGCCCTAGCTGCGTTTTCTCTATTAATTACCTTTTCGAAACAATCGCTTTTGAGACTCTTAATCTTGAATGCGTATTTTTTATTAAATTCATTAAAAATTCTGTTTGGTTACAACTCACCTCCTATTACTCATTGGTCCAACTAAAGCTGAAATAACGAATTAGTGGTTGGAGTACTATTCCTCGTGGGAACGATCTTTTACTCACTACTTTATTACTTGTAACGACCGGTGCACTTGCCGAAGTCGCTATCAACCTACTTTTTTTTTTCTTTTTGATATAAAAATTTTAGGAAATGGGTTAGGTTCACCCACAATCTAATCCAAAGACAGGACTAAATCTCCCTTCTTCCTAGGTAATATCGATGTTGGGTAGGACGAACCGTTTATTACCCTCAGACGTTAACCTATACACCTAAGAGCTAATACCTACTTTAAGTCAAGTCGTTGGGGGAATTGTTTTTGCATGTGAAAGCCCGAAAGTTGTCTATAGTGGGGCCTACATTTAAATGATGATTTTTTTTTATAATATTTAAATGATGATGTTGGTGCTTCATACTAGTTGCTTCGTTACTTCACTTCAACTTCCTTAGATTTACTGTGAGGGCATATGTATAAAACTACTCCATTTCTTTTTTGCCAGAATAATTACTCCATTTAAAAAGAATCGTTATTATTAGAAACAAGAAGAGTCATAAAATTCATAATTCTTTTTGGAAAATAAAAGCATTCAGTTTTATCATTATTTAAACTCATTTTTTTTTATTACAAAGGGACTGATCACTAACGATCAGTTATCACTAAGGCATAGCCTTATTTGACCAGCTCCCGCAGCGTCATCTCTGAGGCGGCAAAGCAAACCATCAGGAGGATCAGATAAAACATAGTAACCCACCCCCATTGTCAATGCAAAGGAAGCAAGGTAATCTGCACACCTGTTGCCCTCCCGATAGACATGATTCCATGTCACACGCCAATCCTCGCCATCAATTGTCGAATCCGTCGAACAATAGTCAAGGTTCCATAGGAAACCTCCTCTGTTCCTCGGACCAAATCCAGAGCCGACAAACAGTCAAGCCGTACCATGACCTCACCAAAACCATAGCTCCGTGCCATTTCGAGGCCATCTAGAAGGCTCCACAATTCTGCGAGAAAGGAGTACAAAGACCAATATTCCGACAAGAACCTCCTATCCACCTACCCTCCGAATCCCTAATCAAGCATCCGGCTCCAAGACCACGACCATCATTTTTAACCGCCCCATCACAGTTGAGAGCCACGGCAAGCCGAGATGGTTTCAACCAGCGGATTAAAACCTCCTGCCTCCTTCTTCCACCGTTAGCCTCTCCGACCCGCACCATAGCCTGAACGTTGAACTCTGCCAACCGCCTCACCTCCTGAACTAGAAGGCGATTGTATCCTCTTGTTCGAAACAAAGCCATATTCCTTGCCTCCCATAATTTCCAACATGTCAAGCCAAAGATACTAGACCATCTTACACCCCACCCTCATACGACTTAGAATCTCCTGGGTTATGAGAAATCCACGCTGTGAAATCCAGCTGGAGGAACTGCCGAAACTGAGTGGGTAGCAACAACTGACGCCATACTGATCTAGAAAACCTGCAGTGCCGCAATACATGATCTGTATCTTCTTCCGCCACACCACATCGTGAACAGAGGGCCACTTGCGTCATATGCCGCCGCCGCCGCTCAACATTGGTCAGTAAACCCTGCTTAGCTGCTAACCAAAGAAAAACACGTACTCGTTGGGTCCCTTCCCACTTCCAAATACGCTCCCAAAGTCGGCTCTGTGTGGTATCGTCCAGGTCACCAAGCATGTCATAGGCAGACGCCACCGAAAAGCATCCATCCGCTGTGCCATCCCAGAAGCAAGCTACAGTGCCATCCTCCGCATGTGGGGCTGGGCACCCCGCTATGAGCTTCAGAATGTGCTCTGGGAGATCTGCACGAAACAAGTCCCAGTTCCACTGCCCACTAGGAGTAACAAAGTGTTGAACAGGTAATGCAAGCTCATCCTGCAGAATGTCACGAAAGGTCAACAATTTTAAAGGGCCTACCTCAGGCACCCAGTTATCAGCCCAGAACCTCACATGAGAGCCGTCTCCCAGTCCCCACCGAGTCCCGCTATCCACATCTGACCAGACTTTCTTTAGGTGTCTCCACAAATAAGAACACCGCTGATTGCTTTGTAAGAAAAGAGGATTATTTGTAATTAGACATATACAAACTTAAAATTGGATAAAAGTCAGATCGTGTAATATGATTTATATTTAGATTAATGGTAGTATAAATGACTTTTCTGAAACCGGCACTTGTTTGAATGAGTATTTTGAAAATCAAGTTTAAATAAAAAATAACTGAAAAGGACATGAATCTTATTAAATAATGTGTATATATATTATATGTGTGTATATTGTGAAAAATACAGAAAATTGTTTGGATGATTAATGGAAAAGCAAGTTTAAAGGTAAAAGACTAAAAAATGCATAAATTCTATAAAAACAAAAATAGGTAATGTATTGTTTTGAAAAAAATTTACATTACTAAACTACTTAAATTTTTTAGGAAAATTGGGGAGAAGTTCACCGAAAATTTAATTGATGAGAATGATCTAAATCAAAGTATTATCATGTTTTTTATATAAAAAATTATCAACTAATTTTCACCAATTAAATTTTTCGTAGATCTAAATCAGAGTACTGTCATGATTATTAACTTTTAAGTGAATCATATTTAGGGCAAAAAATTTCATCTATAAGGATTTATAATAAGAACCATAATAATATTTCAATTTTCATAAGCTACTTTTTTTCTCTAGGGTGGAAAAATCGAAAGTAAGAAATTTTGACTTATGACTTAATTTTTTTTTCCCAAAATCCGAATTAAAAAAAAAGTCATAACAAACCTTCAGTCAGAATCAAATATAAACACGCCTCCAAAAGTGAGTTTTGGAAGGAATATATAGTTGCGTGAAGGATTGGCAGTCACCGTGTTTGAAGGACCCATTGGATTCGATTTCATTTCCATTCCTTATGTTACTTCCCAGCAACTAAGAAAAGCACCAAAGTAACAACTTTTAACAAAGAATATACCTAATCGGAGCACTGTTGAAACATTTTTCCAAAATAAGGCAGTCAAAAGCGTTAGTCAACTAACGCCTCTGACGGCGTCAGAAAACTGACGCCTTTGACAAGAGGCGTCAGTACCCCTTTTTTTACCCCCCAAAAACACCCCCTACGCCCCCACCCCCCCCAAACACACACACACATTCCCCCATGTGGCCCCCACCCCCCATCCACCCCCTGCTGACCGTGGCCCCCACCCCCTCCCCACATATACCCAACACACGTCCCCCCAAAATAATATCATAATTATATTTAAATTTATAAATTATATTTATAAATAATAATTTTAATTAATAATAAATTATAAAAAGAGTAAATAATAATTTTAATTAATAATTAGTGAATTAATAAAAATATTTTGTGAAATATGTTGTATATTATTATTTAGAGTAAATACTCTTTCGCCCCTCGATAAAAACACGGACCTCATTTTAGTCCTAACAAACAAAGTGATCTTATTCGTCCTTTTTATGGGGCTAAAAATGAAATTTTGGAAATTTGTGAGGGATCAAAATGTCCACCAATCGACCCTTTCTAATCCGTAAAAAGAACGAATAATGGTCGATCGGTGGACATTTTGAACCCTCACAAATTTCCAAAATGTCATTTTTAGTCCCATAAAAAGGACGAATAAGGATCGCTTTGTTTGTTAGGGACTAAAATGAGTCGTGTTTTTATCGAGACTTAAAAGAATTTACTCTAAATAATAATATACAACATATTTCACAAAATATTTTTATTAATTCACAAATTATTAATTAAAATTATTATTTACTCTTTTTATAATTTATTATTAATTAAAATTATTATTTATAAATTTAAATATAATTATTATATTATTTTGGAGGGGGACGTGTGTGTGTTGGGTATATGTGGGGAGGGGGTGGGGGCCACATGGGGGAATGTGTGTGTGTGTGTTTGGGGGGGGATAAAAAAAAAAAAGGGGTGGGGGGCAGAGGTGTCAGTCAACTGACGCCTCTGCTGAGGTGGCGTCAGTTGTCAGAGGCGTCAGTCAACTGACGCATTTGACTGCCTTATTTTGGAAAAAAAATTTCAACAGTGCTCCGATTAGGTATATTTTTTGTTAAAAGTTGCTACTTTGGTGCTTTTCCCGCAACTTCAATCCACTGATCACGGAAAAGAAAAGTTATGGTAGGACCCATTTTGTCTGAAGCCACACACAGACTCATAATGCAAAAGCCTCACCAATACCAACTGACGGTGAAGAATAATGATCACAATTAGAGTAAATACTCTTTTTAATCGCTGAAAGAACAAACGGGACCCATTTTGGTCACTGAGTAAAAAAAATGTCATTTTTGGTCATTTTAAAGGACTAAAAAGGACTTTTTGGGAATTTGTGAGGGATTAAAATGTCCACAAAAAATGACCAAAAAGGACTAAAAAGGGACCTTATTTTTCCTTTTTATGGACTAAAAATTACTTTTTTTTTTCAGGGACCAAAATGGGTCCCGCGTGTTTTTTCAGGGACCAAAAAGGATATTTACTCTCACAATTGCCCCCTTTTATAGTTAAGATGAGATATATTTTTATAATTTGATTATGACATGTATATTTATAATACATATCACTCTGATCCTATTTATAAGTCCATTTCAACCAAAACACACAAACCAATGAGAGTTAGTTAGCTCAATGATTGTGGGGTAAATTTCCAACTTTGCCCTTATTTATAAATGAGTATCTTTCAATTTTTTCTTCTCTCTCTATTTTCATTGGGTATCTTTCAACTCTTTCTTCTCTCTCTATTTTCATTGGTATAATTAATATGGGCAAAATTGTCACAATCTCATTTATTACCTAAAAGAGAACTTATATATATGACCAAATTTTTTGACCAAATGAGACTTATAAATAGGACCAGAGTGATAAAAATTTTTATATAAAAATTAGTATGTATGGATATAAAACTCTTCAAGTAACAAATTAAAGGAAAAATCCACCTCAGGGCCTAAATTAGTAAAAAATTGTCGAAAAAGACTCAAGAAAAAGCCATATGTCAAAAAAGACCCAAGGATTTTTTATGGTATTATTTCATAAAATGTTAGCTATTAACGTGTACTGATATAGTTGTTAACGTTTATGAAATAATATCAGAAAAGACCCTGGGGCCTTTTTTGACATATGATTTTTTCTTAGACATTTTCTGACAATTTTTTGCTAATTTAGGACCTAAGGGGGATTTTCTCCAAATTAAACCCCACCTTCTAAGTATAGGCTGCCAAAGGGTGCAGGCCCAGCTAGCCAGCGGTGGTGCTCCGAAAAGTACACATTTTTTTAATTAAAAAAATTGAGGGACATAATGATAAAATCAGCAACATTTTAAAAATCTCATTTTGATCCATGTTATTTTTGTGTCATTTCCATGTGGTTAACATATTTTCTGGGGTTTTACAAATTCCAATAGCATTTATTTAAAATTTTCCCTTGAATAAAGAAGTGTCATGTTGTACCCTTATTTTAATCCATATGGTGCAAGCATTGAATAAGAGATTAAAAAAACACATAAATATTTAATACAATACTTTATAAAAAAGAATAAACAATTTTATATCTTATGAAAAAAAAAAATTGGAGAGATACGTTCAACTTATATATTAACACTAGTTTAATTTAAACAAAAAGATCATGACATGTAAATGTAGGTACATCTTCCAACGAAAAATTCAAACTTTAGTTTAACAGATTGTGATAGACTAACCATTTTTAATAGACTTAATCCCATATTAATCCTATCCCTACAATTTTTATAGACTTATAACGAGGAAAAATTGGTATGGGAGGACGTGTGTCAATGCGTGTTAAACCATAAGGTTATTGTGAGGCCAAATTAATCAGAAA
The DNA here is from genome assembly GCA_025563575.1 of Acacia pycnantha. Classification (NCBI taxonomy): domain Eukaryota; kingdom Viridiplantae; phylum Streptophyta; class Magnoliopsida; order Fabales; family Fabaceae; genus Acacia; species Acacia pycnantha. The sequence continues at coordinate 3,969,641 of JAMWYP010000018.1, read as the reverse complement.
GTCAGTCTTTGGGGAAATTGCAGTTGCATATGTGAAAATAATGAAGATAACTAAAGTCCGACAAAATGTGGGTCCTACGTTTAAAAGCTGATGTTGGTCATTCATCCCAATTGCTCTGTTACTTCATTGCAACTTCCTCTGATTAATATGCCGCGGTGGAATAATAATTACTACTTTCAGTTTGTTATAGTCATTTTCACCGCCAACATTCCTAAGCAAGGTCCTCTGAAGGATTCACATCTTGATTGATCACGTTGCGTAATAGTAAGTTGTTAATCGGCGGAACCAGATTCAGTACTTGTCCTACGGACAAGCAGGGAGAGCTTGTCCGTACGGACAAGCTCTAGACCATCTAGATCCTATTTAGACGGTCCAGATTTTTTTTAATTATTTTTCGTTTTTATTTTTTATTTTATATGAAAAAATCATTTTTTCAAAAAATGTTAGTTGATAGATTATCTTTATTTTAGATTCTTTACCCATTAAAATTATTTTAAATAAAAAATTAAAAAGTAAAAAAAAAAAAATCAGATCTAGACCATCCAGATGGGATCTGGACGGTCCAGAGCTTGTTCGTACGGACAAGCTCTCCCTACTTGCACTGAACCTACTTTTTGAGACGTGAAACTGCTTTTGCATGTGAAAGACTGAAAGTTGTCCATAGTGGGGCCTACATTTAAATGATGATGTTGGTGCTTCGTACCAGTTGCTTCGTTACTTCACTTCAACTTCCTCATATTTACTGTGTGATCAGGGTCATGTATATAAAACTTACTCCATTTATTTTTTGCCAGAATAATTACTCCATTTAAAAACAATCGTTATTATTAGAAACAAGAAGAGTCATAAAATTCATAATTCTTTTTAAAAAAATAAAAGCATTCAGTTTTATCATTATTTAAACTCATTTAGTGTAACTTCTATGTGCCTCATGTGAAAAAAGACTAAAAACATTTTATCTTATATAAAAATAATTGGAGGAACTATGTTGAACTTGTTAACGCTTTAATTCATTATAAAAAATAATCACAACATGACATGCTGCCTCATACAATCAACTCAATGGAAAATATGAAGCAAAATTCAGCTGCTTTCTTGTTTTAAGGGTTAAGGTATAAAAATATACATATGGCTTTTTAATAGTGCGCCTAACGCCAAATTCTTTTTTGGGTGTAAAAATGACTATGTGGTTAAAAAAGTGGAACAAAATTCACATATTCTGTTAAAGTAATTATGTGCCCCACCAACATAAAGTAAAAAAAATATATATATATGTGATTTTTGTTCAATTTTTGTAACTACATAACTACTTTTGCACCTAAAAAAACACTTGATGTTAAATGCATTTTTTAAAAAATCACATGTATAATTTTACACCTTAACCCTTTTATAAATGATTGTTGGTAGCTTTTATGTGTTTAAAGTCCCTAGTTCTTGTTTTATCCTTATTTAAATCCGTATGGTGCAAACATTGAATAAGAGATAAAAAAAAAACACAATAAATATTTCATACATTACTTTATAAAAAGAATAAACAATTTCATATTTGTGAAAAGGATTGGAGAAATACGTTGAACTTGTTAACACTTTACTTTAATTTAAACAAAAAGATAATGACATATTGCCTCATACAGTAAATTCAAAAAAAAAAAAAAATCAAAATTCAATCCGTTGTTACATCCCTGCAAATATTTTTTTCCTCACACATAAATATCTTATTATTTGAAATAATCTTATTTAAAGTAATATCTAATATTACGTGGACATCTCTTTTTAACGAGAATTTAAACTTTAATTTGTATTATTAGGAATCAGCCTATCTTGATCCAACCTTGGTTACTTCCCTACAGCTGTCAAAGACTAAAAATGCCAAAAAAGAAAAAGAAAAGAAAGTATGGCAGGGTGCGCGTGTTTGAATGCGTGCAAAATGATAAGGGCTTGTGAGGCCAAATTAATGTCGAAGTCAAGTCTTTGGGAAAATTGCATTTGCATGTGAAATGATTGAAGGAAACTAAAGGTTCAACAAAAAGTGGGGCCTGCGTTTAAAAGAAGTTGTTGATGCTTATGGGTCTGATTGAGATAGCATCAGAAGCTGAAATAAGTTCATAAGAAGCTGAAAAAAGTCTATCAGATATGAAAACTTGTTTTTTGAGTGTTTGACAAAGCTTCATTGTGTAACGAGCTTCAAGGTTTGAAGCTACTCCTGCTACCGTTATCCCAAACACAAATCATATCAAGAAAATTCTAACAGAAAAAAAGCCCATCAGGAAAAATTCATCAGAAAGAAAAATCACTTCTACCACCGCTATCCCAAACAAGCTTTAGACCAATCACTTTGTTACTTCACTGCAACTTCCTTTAATTTGATTAATGTGTCCAGGTGGAATAGTAACTCCTTTCAATTTTTTAGAGGCATTTTCATCCTTACTATCTAAATTAAGGAATTTTATCTCGACTTATGTGAATGTGCTTCTCAAAATACTAATCCAAATGGGGAAAGTTAGGAACACTTTACAACCATTTCAGGTTTACACTAAACAGGAAATTTAAGTGTGTTTTTCATAACCAGCAATCCTCAATACAAGATAAAGTTTAAATAAAAGAACTCTTAATTCATATATATTAAATTTACATAAATGCTTGGTATTGCATGTCTGCAAACTCCATTTTTGTTCTTCAAGTATATTTTGATGCTACATGTAGTGTAATAATAAACAAGTTCAAATATGTAAGAGACCTTGATGCTAAATTAAAATGCACAAGGTTATAGTATGTTTCGTTCACACTGTGTTTTCAAGACTGTGCTCTTTTATAATCTACAAATATCAATATGTGAATGAGAATCATTTTAATGATATTCAACAAACTTTCATATAAACCTCACTTTGAAAGAGTAATAGCTCATGCTCTGTTTTCCTTACTCTGTTTTCATCCACAAAATGCAAACATTTTCATTGATATGGAATTTATAAAATTATCATTTCCTTGAAATGGAATTACTCAACTAATTTTTTTTTAAAATGAAAAAAAAATCACAATTCACTTCATTAAATGGAATCATAGCTGGCTTGCAACATCCACGAAACACAGTGACTTGTAATCCTTATAACAAATAAGACATTTAAATTCACAAAAATCATACACACAATCATAAAATACCATTGTACATGATAGCCTTTAAGCTTCGTTACAAGTATAATTAGGATTAGCCATGAAGCAGTTCATCTGCAGTGTGTTATAATCAGGCCTTACCAAAATATCCTCTGCTACAGAAAAAGGCAAAACCAAGGAGATGAAATTTCCGCACAATCAGTTTATTCCAACAATCAACAATTACAGTTAATAACACGTTGAAGATAATCCTTTACACCAAGAGTGAAAAATAAGTTTAAAGTTTAAATTACAGAGCCACACAAGCTGATTCAAAGAAACGTACCCGCAAGACCACAACCGCCATTCTAGCAGTTGCTTGGTAGAAAGGTGTGGCGCTGTATCCTGTATGCATGTAAACAAGTCAAAAATCAACAATGAGTGTAATGATTATTACATAAAAAAAACATCAAATAAATGACTAATTAAATTAGAAAGTAGTCAATTTTTTTTTTTCCTGGAACATATATAGTTGGCAGTGGTTAGCATGTAATCGTTGTGAATGCAGCTATAAGTATATAGGAGAGTATCATAGTCAAGAATGAATACATGCTCTTAATTTGCTAATACTGTAAGAAGCAGATAATACCTATTAAAGTTCGACTCCGAATATTCTGATATGGGTACACTCCACACTCTTTGGTGAGACAGAGCATGAGTACCAAAATAAAATTCGAACAAAATACTTGGGTTATAAATGGCGGCTTCATGATTTATTCTGTTTCCTTCAATTTTCTCCCGTATCGATTCAGATAGTTTTGGATCAGACATAAGAGAACATCTCCAGGTGATTTTTTTCTTTTAATGACAGGAAATTGTAGGGCCCCAACATGCTCCCTGTGGGAGGAAGACAGGAACGGCGGCGCAAAAAACGAAACCCATTAAATTGTGAGAAGACAGAGAAAACTTGACGATGTCCGAATCATTTTGGGTCCGATTATGCCCTAACCACTCAGGAACATTCTTTCCTGGGTAATGAACTGTAATTTATGGGCTCCAGATATGTTAAGTTTAACGCCCCCTGTTCTATCTATTGGGTGACGTGTTCCTTAATTCTCAAGTCAGATTATTTAATAAAGAAGTTAAACTATCAAGCTAGGTTTGATCCTCGACAATAAAAGCATTTTCAATAATCTTTCAAAACTTAACTCATTCATAGATTCTAATCTATAGTTTGAATGGGCTTTTCTAAGAATTTAAAACTTTCGAAAACATTTAATCAATGATTTATACTCTTTATTAAAAATACATCTATCCTTAGTTCTGGTTAGATTTCATCAAAGTAATTCTTATTTTATCTAACCTAGTGCTCTACTATTCAATTATTTATTCATTTCATTTATGGGCTCATAATATACGTGCCTGTTCCTGCAGCAATACAATACATACATGTTCTACTACTATCAGATCATAGTATCTAATTAAATATATACATCCCAATAGCCATATATGACTATCTCAAAATAATCTCTAAATCATAAGAAAAAAGAAATATCCCTATACAAAAGTGAAACTAAATGTTTCATCTGCATCATGAACACCACTTTTTTCTCAAGATCAAGCGATAACTAAGCCCTTGCCTCTTCTTCCTTGTCTACTTGACTGCCCATGTCCTGGATTAGTGGAAGGTTCTGAGATTCAAATGAATGAATGAATTCCAGAGTAACAGATTAATATCAAATTCTAGTATATATAATATATGTAAATCAACCAAATAGAGTAGTCACACAACATATAAAACATTCAAATTCATATGACAAGTATTACATTTCATATGCAGCTTGTAAAATAAGTAAATCATAAAATGATTTCAATTACCTTAGCGTTAAGAAATACATTTTGGCAAATTAGTAACAAAAAATAATTGAATGCACTAAGCCCTGCCTAGCCATTGGGAAGCTGGCCCCATCGTCGGCCCTTCCACTCAATTGAGCCATGAGTGGTGTTGACCCCATACAAAGCGAACATACAAATATGGTATACACAAACATATAGAGTTGTACAAAGAATTTGAGATTAAAATTACTAGCTATATATTGGTCTTACCGACAAAGCACCTTCCGCAAAGTTCTCTTTAATCTGCTTGTCTTGCAAGCTTGGGCAATTATCAGGTCCTATAATTAGTATTTATATGGAAAATGGGTCATTAATCATTCTAATCTTAATATCATAATTAAGAGTATGCTCCCCTAGACTCATCCCAAAGTACTTGTCCTTTTGTATCTTTATGACTAGGAATGTATACCAATTGAGACTTGTTTAATTAGATACTATACACTATGAAATAAATATTATCTTAGCTATTTAACCTTTCAATTTATCCAAAAAAACCTTTACTTTAAAGGTTAAGTGCAATTAACAATTTATGTGACTATTCTAAGACTTATCGGAAATTTAGCTTTTAACTTTTCTGAGAATTTGAAAAATTCATAACTTAGTCTATATAACTCCGAATGGAGTGATTCTAATTCCTACTTAAAGCATGATAAGTCTATTTTCATATATTAAAGTCACCAAGTTGATTTATGGCGGATAAAATTCCCAAATTTTGAAAACTTAATCACTGTGCAGATGACTCTATTACCATGATTCAACAACGTTTCCTTCAATTTAAAACTTCTTAACTTCAACATACTAACACCTATACAATCAAATAAGATTATTAGAACCTTCCTATTTTAACATTTGAACATCTCTCTAAGATTTTCATGAAAGGAGACATACAAAGAGACACATGGCAAGATTTAATAAATCGATGGATGTTATTTAATTTTGTATAAAACATAATTGGAAATATTAATCCACATCAAAATTAAGAAGTTAAAATATTTGCAGTTTGACCCAATTTTTTTTTAATATTTGTACTTTATTTCAAAATTAATCAATAAATGAACTAATGTTTGAAATACTCAATTAATTAAACTCAAAATCATCATTAAAATCCTAGATAAATATATGATACAATGTATAAGAATCAAAATTAACTTGGCAAATGTTTGATATAAAAGAAAAGAAAAGGAAGTTAATTAAGTGAAGGGTTGGCAGCTTCTAGGAAGGGAACGCTTTTGCATCATTACAACCATTTCATTTAGTTAATCACAACCCCAATTTTTTCGTGTTTGATTTAACTATTTCTTAATTTTTGAATCATTACAACCATTTCATTTATTTACGGAGCAAATATTATAAATCCAATAAAAAAAATCTGCACCTTTCAGCCCCTTTTTGACTTCCATACTCCTTTCAATTTTTTATATAGGCACTTCTACAGTTCTACCATTATCACTTGAATCAAGGAGAGGCCTAAAATTCATAAAAGTATCCTATTTATCATTATTTAAACTCATTTAGTGTAACTTTAAGAAAATAAACTAATTTTAAATAAAGATACTATGAGAAAATTATAATAAATAAATCATATATGTGCCTTGTAAAAAGGATTAAAAATTTCTTATCTTGTAGAAGGAATGGAGGGAGTAACTTGAACTTATTAATGCTTTAATTTGGATAAAAAATTCACGAGGTGACATGGACGTTGCCTCATACAATAAATTAATTCAGGGAAAATTTTACATAAAAAATGAATTGCTCTGTTACTTCCCTGCAACTTTCCACAATTGATGGTAGGGTCACTCGTGTTTGGAAGCTTGTTAAAGGATAGGTTCTTATTAATATTGGTTTATTTTTCTTTTTTTGACCAAAACAATATATGCTATTCAGAATTCAAGTCTTTTGTAGAATTGCAACTCCTTGTGCAAATGATTATGTGACACTTTTGGTTTACCATAAACAAAATATTAAAGTTTACTTTTAATTACCAGCAATCCAAAAACCAAGAACTCTTTATTCACATGTCTTAAATTTACATAAATATTTGGTATTGCAAATTTGCAAATTCCATCCACCAAACACTACTGTAACTTGTAATCATTATATCAAAGAGACATTTAAAATTTGCAACAATCATACACACCACACACGCATACCATTGTACATGATAGCCTTCCAGCTTCGTCAAAAGTATAATTCAGAGTATCTATGAAGCAATTCATCTGTAGTGACTTATAATAAGGCCTGTCAAGATATCATCTGCCACTTATACATGCCCACAGAGAAGTAATTCACTATGCTGATCAGATAGAGAAGATGGCGCACGAAACTAATGGCGATCTGATCATTCTGCAAGCCCCAGAAAATGCAGCTTTATTAGCCGATCGCTGCGGTTATGGATAGTTAAATGCAGTTTTCTCTGTCTTATCAGTTCTTTTCTTATTGATTAAATGTTATATGTTTTGTACTAAACTCCAAGACTAGATCTTGTCCTTTTTTATCCAAGGAAAAAAAAAATCCTCTGCCACAGAAAATGGCCCAACCAAGGAGATGAAATACCTGCACAACCAATTTTGTCTTCACAATCTACAATTAAAGTTATCAATATGTTGATAACAATCCTTTACCCAAACACTGAAAAATTAAATTTAAAGTTTAAATTACAGAGCCACAGAACATGATTCAATTGACTTTTAACAAGAGAGGAAAAGAAGAAAGCATAGGGGAAAAAACGGAAAAAATATTGCTAGATATTTTCCAAGCATATAGTATTACTACATATTGACACATGAAATTGTTAGAATTTTGTGTCCCATGGGTTATGAATAAGAAGTCGCGTCGGTTCGCCACCGCCAGTCACGTCGGTTAGCCGACGGGACTCCATCTGATTGTTTCATCGTCTATAAATAGACGTGTGTATGACAGAAAAAGATGCTCGTTTTTCTAACACTACGCTCCCATACATTTTACTATTAGTTTCATCCGTGCGATTCTGAAAGCAGACTCATTGTGTTCGCTTGGGCTTCTGATTGAAAGTGTCATCTTTCTAAAGACAAAAAAATCCGCTCTATCTTGGGAGGCAATTGCTCAAAGAACCTTGGGCATCCATATTGAGGGAGCAAAATTGTCTTAAGGAAACAACGTATGTTGGGCCCGGATTTCTTCATAGTTCATTACCATATTCAGTTCTTCTCTTAGTGATATTTCTATCTTGAAAGTATTTTCACCAACAATCTTAAGACAATTTTGATGATTGAAATCAACTTAGATTAATTTATATCATTGTTGATTTCATCTGTTGGTAGTAATTTTGTTGAATCTGTGTTTAGTGAATCTGTGTTCAGTATCTGAATTGATTCCTGATTTTGAAAATCAATTAATATGATTTTTTGCATGATCATTATGATTTCTATGGTTATATATCTGTCGATTTGTTTCTGATATAGATGTAGATTAAAGTTTTGCTTTTACTAGTCGCCTTATGCCTATGTTAGATATAACGATTGTTTGAAAATTGAAACTCTTGTAATCGATGGGGCTAGAAGTCATATGGATATATTTTGATTGATGGTTTAGATATTTGGATATCATATCAGTGATATATATTTTTTTTCTGATAAAATAATATATTTGATGGATAAACAGTGTGTTCACTTGGAGAAATGTCACTTCCTGTGAAGCCGTGGATTGAGAACACATCTGTATATTAAGCGGCCGTTCTGTTAGATGGAACGATGTGTTTGTTTCATTATTTAACATTTTTTTTTAAAAAAAAAATGTTGAGAAAGTCTGGGGTGCATATTTTTAAGAGTCAAATCTTTGATGTGCCGAATTTCTTGTTAGGATATGCCATAAAAATCAATATGTTATTATTATTAATTACTTGCACGGTGAATTTACATCCGTTGAAAATTTGATTATATTTAGTTAATAAATATATTAGATTCTATTGTTAGGGTGGTTAATAAATCTCCTACTATCTCTCCTTATTTAAATGAGGATTTAATGAATATTAAATTCATAAAGTGAAGATAATATGCCTTAATTTCATCAGAAGATTTTAATGGTTTTATTAGATATTGTACAGATATGATTTGATTTCATGCTTCTATTTGCAGAAATTACATATATTTAATTGATGAGCCTTATGATCAATGGAGAAATTAATATATTCGATAGTTATTAAAAGTCCTAAATTTTAGGATGTTATTTAATTAATTGAATGGAAGGGAATTTAGTCCCGTCCAAGGCTTTATGACTTTATTATCAATGGAGATATTAATTTGTTTGATAATTTCTAATCCCCTATAATATCCCCTAAAATTTTGTGAATTAATAATGGCTGAATTAATCTCTCCTGTGATCTGGGTCTTTCGTTACCTTCCTAGAGGTTGAAGATGACACCGCAATTCCAAACAATGTGGTTTTTGGTTTTAAGGGTGTTTGTCGTTTAAGTGAAAGGGTGTGCTTTATTGTTTTTATTTTGGAGGTGTCCCAATCTTTCAGTGAAACGGCGCGGTGCAACTGGCAGAGTTCCATCGTTTAAGGGGGTTCGCACCCGCACGTCCCGAGTTCGAACCGAGAAGGCTGTATTTTATGCCAGCATGTTTTAGAACATTGCGTTTCTTTGTTTTTTAAAGGGTTAAGGAGCAATTTTACACATGAGCTTTTTTTCCGAGATGCTTTAAAGACTAATGCCTTTTTTTGGAGCAAGAAAGTACACGTGGTTACGCTTTTAGAGACGCTGAAGACCACTTATGAGCAGTTGACCGTTAGTCAACCGTTAACTTGGATGGAACGCTGACGTGGCATGACGTGGCGCTTATTTGGACTGACACGCTGACATGGACGCTGACGTGGACGCTGATGGTAGGAAAAAAGAAAAAAGAAAATTACCATTTTGCCCCTTAGTTTTAAATGAAAATTACCTTTTTGCCCTTAGTTTTAAATGAAAATTACCCTTTGCCCTTAGTTTTAAATAATAATAAAACTAAAATACCCTTGGACCACCGGCCCCACCACCGGCCGACCACCGCCGCCGACCACCACCGCCAGCCGCCCACCACCACCGCCGCTGGCGGCGCCGCCCACCACCGCCCGTGCCGGCGCGGCAGTGGTCGGCCGCCGGTGGTGGGGCCCACCAAGGAGGGGGTATTTTTAGTTTTTTTTTTTTAAAAAAAAAACTTAGGGCAAAAGTGTAATTTTACCCGAGTTACTGTTCATTTCCATCCAACTTAACAGTTGACTAACGGTCAACTAAGCTCCGTGGTCTTTGGCGCTCCCAAACGTAACCACGCGTGTGTATTTTGCCGTAAAAGCACGTGGTCTGGCTGCCTCTGAGAAAAACTCATGTGTAAAATTGCTCCTTAACCTTTCTTTTTGATAAGGCTCCTTAACCCTTTTAAAAGTAAAAACGAAAAAAAACGCGCATCGCAAGATTCGAACCGGTGACATTCTGGGCACATGGAAGAGGCCATACCAACTAAGTTACAGGCGCCTTGTGTGATATGGGTCGCATTTAATCAATAAAACGAAGGACAACGATGTTCTGGGCTCAACAGAATTTGGGCTGCACGTTTTCTTTTTTAAGAAAGAAAAAACATTGGGCTCTAATTTGTTGGGCTTCACGTTTTCTTTTTAAGAAACAAAAACATTGGGCTCTAAGTTTTTGTGGACCATTAGATTGGATAGGTTTTTGGTCTGTATGTTTTTGGGCATTTTTTGTGTGTGCTGTTTTTTTTTTCTGAGCCCAATATAAATTATAGTTGAGTCAAATTAAAATATATATTAATTTGTTTGGGCTCAACAGAGTTTGGGTATTTAGAAGAAAAGTAGGCCTCATTTATTATTGAATTGTATTTCCTTGCAACTTTAGAATAAACACAAGATGTGGGTACCCTAAAAAGTTATTATTTTGGTAGAAGAAAATATTGAAAATTATGAGATTGCTATTCACCGTGATTTATTCAACGAAGGGTTTGTTATTTGCTATTAAAAGCAAATATTGTGAATTATCAACTATTTTGTGTGACAAATATATGGCAGTGATATGAAAATTTAATGTAGAGATAAATGTGCTCTAATTTTTCGTAGTATTATTATTTTTCTTGGTATAAGCATGCATGGTTTTATGTATTAGTAGAAATGCAATTATAGCATTGATTTTATAATTATGGATAATTTTGTGGCTATGATTTTATGCTTTTTAAATATTGTGAACAACAATTATATGAATGTTCAATATTTAAGTTTTGTAATTAAGTTGGGTGAATTTATTAATCACCAAAGTGATCAATTCTTTATTAATTATTTTAATTCCAAATATTATGATAAAAGTATAGTTGATTTGTTAGTCACCAAAGTGGTCAATTCTTTATGAATATTACGGTGATTTTTCAATTACCCATAACCTTGATGCTATGATGTTATGTTTGTATTGTGAGTGAATTGAAGTTTGTTATTATAAGGCGTATATGATTCTTCAATTATAAGGTTAATTATTATTTTTTAATTATTGAACATAAATGTTGGTAGTTTTATTTAGACACCCAAAAATGATAAATATTTCTAGTTGGGGAATACATCACTACCAAATTATGTGAAACCTTTATAGCTTCATTATGATTGAATGTTGTATATTAGTGGAAAAAGCAGACATTGGAAGAAATGATAAATACAATGTTGATTACGTCTCATTTACCACAGAATTGTGGGGGGAAGCCATTTTAATGGCTAACTTTATAATTAATAGAGTGCCCCACAAAAGGGTACAAAGTATGCCATACAAAATATGGAAAGGAAAGAAATATTCCTTGAAATATTTGAAAGTGTGGGGGTGCTTGGTTAAGGTTACGATTTCTAATCCCAAAAGGTTGAGAGTCAAACCTAAGACAATGGACTATGTGTTTATTGGTCATGCACTTGACAGTGGTGCATATCAATTTTTGGTTTATAAGTCCGATGTATCAGATATCCTTGTTAATATGGTTATTGAGTCAAGGAATGTCTTTTCGTATAACAAGGGAAGTAAAGCAAGTGATAATAATGATGACAATACTATGATACCTTGGGATACTACAACCAGTGATGATCCTGTAGAATAGGAACCTAGCCGTAGTATAAGATAAAGGATCACCACATCCTTTGGGCATGTTTTTCCAACTTTTTTGTTGGAAAATAAGCCCCGAACATATGGAGAGGCTATGGGCTCTCCTAAAGAACCATTCTGGGAAGAGGCTATCAATAGTGAAGTTAAATCCATTCTGTCAAACCACACCTATGAATTGGTTGACCTTTCTCTTGGCAATATGCCTTAGGAACTAAGTGGGTCTTCAAAAGGAAGATGTAAGCAGATGGCACTATTGATAAGTGCAAAACTAGGCTGGTAGTAAAAGGCTACAGACAACGTGAAGGCCTAGACTACTTTGATACCGATTCACTTGTTACAAGAATTACATTTATTCGGATGTTAATCGCATTAGTAGCTTTGAATGGGTTCGAATTACATCAAATGGATGTAAAAAGAGCCTTCTTGAATGGTGAATTAGAGGAAGAGATTTATCTAGAACAACCTAAGGGATTTGTTGTCTCAAGACAAGAGTGGAAAGTTTGTCGCATGATCAAGTCCCTTTATGGACTAAAGCAAGTCCCGAAACAATGGCATGAAGTTATGTTATCAAATGACTTTAGTATTAATGAATCTGACAAGTGTGTCTATATTCAGAATACTGAAAATAGGTTTACTATAGTCTGTCTATATGTAGATGACATGTTGATGACGAGTGGTAATAATCAAATGATTAAAGCTACTAAGCGATTCTTTACCAGTAAGTTCGACATGAAAGATATGGGTCTAGCAAATGTTATTTTGGGAATTAAAATCCATAGAACATCTGTTGGGTTGGCTTTATCACAAGAACATCTATATTGCTAAAATTCTTGAGAAATTCAAGAGTTTAAACATAGCTCCTGTGACGAACCCTATAGATTCCAGTCTTCGTGCATTAGAAATACTGACAAAGCTGAAAATCACTTATGCCTAAGTTCTAGGCAGTCTTATGTATGTTATGAACTATAGTAGAACTGATATTGCCTACACAGTAAGCAAGTTAAGTTGCTTTACAAATAATCTAAACGAGCTTCATTGAAAAGCTATGACAAGAGTTTTGGGTTACTTAAAGTAAACTCAAAACTTTTCTTTTCATCATGAGAAGTACCCTGCGTAACTAGAAGGGTATTGTGATGCAAATTGGATCACCAGCTCTAATGACACAAGATCCACAAGTGGATATGTATTCACCCTTAGTGGGGGTGTTGTGTCTTGGAAGTCTTCCAAGTAGACTTGCATTGCAAGATCAATTATGGAAGCAGAATTTATTGCTTTAGATAAAGCTGGTGAGGAAGCTGAGTAGCTTCATAATTTTCTTGAAGACATTCCTAATTGGCCAAAGCCTGACAGACAATGTGTATACACCGTGATACTAATAGTTAAGCAGCTACTAGTAGGGCCAAGAATGTCATGTACAACGGCAAGTCTAGACATATATGTCATAGACATGATACCGTTAGACAACTACTCTCGAATGGAATCATCTCAATTGATTATGTAAAATCAAAAGAGAATATAGCGAATCCATTGACTAAAGAGATTCCTAGAGAGGTAGTTAAAATATTTGTCCAAAGGAATGGGTTTAAGGTAGATCCATTGTTGATTGTCGCGGTAACTCTACCTAGTAGAGTGGAGATCCCACAAACTAGGTTCAAAGAGACAACGAAGTCACAATCGATTGTTAACACTTGTGGAGTTCTAAACTCATACTCATTCCTAGACAAGACGGTGCATATATATAAGGGTAAGCTTTTAAACTTTTAATGGTTTCTTAATCGATGTGTTCGGATGATGTATGTCGACTTACATCACAAGGAATCACCTATGTGAGTGTGAAGTGTGTGCCGCTTCTATGAGAATTTAAAACGGCCGATTCTCTAGAACACTTGCAGAACCAGGCGGTGTCCAGGGCCAAAATGGACACAGCATGAGAACCAATGATGCTAGAGGAGCAATTGTGTGACTCCTATTGTCTTGGTATACACTAAAAGGTCGACAGTTCAAGACAACACGTTCACTGATTGACCAGTATATCCGATAGGTTTTTACTAGAGAAGGTTCAAAGGCAACCCCTACCTTTCTCGATGCAGTTGCTGCTCGTAGACGAATCGCACTTTGCATACATATTTATTTTTGCACTTAGTCACGATGGGTGACTTCTTATTCATGTGGGGATTGTTAGAATTTTGTGTCCCATGGGTTATGAATAAGAAGTCGCGTCGGTTCGCCACATCACGTCCACGCTTAAGCAGCCGACGGACTCCATCTCGATTGTTTCATCGTCTATAAATAGACGTGTGTATGACAGAAAAAGATGCTCGTTTTTCTAACACTACGCTCCCATACATTTTACTATTAGTTTCATCCGTGCGATTCTGAAAGCAGACTCATTGTGTTCGCTTGGGCTTCTGATTGAGAGTGTCATCTTTCTGAATACGAAAAATCCGCTCTATCTTGGGAGGCAATTGCTCAGCAACCTTGGGCATCCATATTGAGGAGCAAAATTGTCTTAAGGAAACAACGTATGTTGGGCCCGGATTTCTTCATAGTTCATTACCATATTCAGTAGTCTTGTGAGTTTTACTGGTTTTCTTCTTAGTGCAGAAATATTGTATGTTTACCGATTATGCATATTAATTATACAGATTCTTCTCTTAGTGATATTTCTATCTTGAAAGTATTTTCACCAATACTGGCCAGTGGTGCTGCCATGTAAAACAACAGATTGTCACAGAGATAATGAAACCTAAACTGGTGAACCTTGATTTTTGGTTCAATCAGCAAAAGAAAAGACAGTGTATTAGCTGAAAAAGATATAAGGACCAAACACATGATTTGCATCATGGAGAAGATCAAAGTGATTCTAGCAATTTCATAATCAACACCCCACACCACATTTGATCATATGAAACTGAGTTCATAAAGATATACCTCACCAACTTATTAGTGTTAAAAATACAAGAGCATTAATGAAGTTTCATAATTAAAGAGGAATAATCCCAGAAACATACCATTAAAAAACAGAATAAATTCAAGAGGTGGAAGACAGACCAATTAAAGGGTGAACTAATGAACAAAGCAAGAAGGGCATTTATGAAAGTCAACAGCTTAAGCAGAGATGACTCTAAGCTTTGTTTGATTATTTTTCAAATGGTTTTTGGTGACTGAACATGTTATCCAATGAAGTAAGGCTACATACCAACTGCATATCATGTGCAACCATTAACAAGAGAGTGATATTCAGAGAAGAATAAAATATGTACGAAACTCCACATAACTCAACAAATATGGTTCTATGATAACAAGCAGTATAAATGTATAATGCAATTACAGTCAGCATAAAGTACAACGGTTGTAAGTAAAAATGACAGTAGTTTCAAAAGAATATTCTTACACAATTTGCCCCCTTTTTTTATTTTATTTTATTTTTTCCTTTTCGCAGTGGACCCAGAGCATTATTTTTTAGCAAAAGACATTACCTAGTTTTCATTTAATGCAAAACAAATGATCTCCAGGATCCGCCTACATGAACAAGAGGCCTACAACTTCTGTAAACTTAACCATCTTAGGGTTCCACATTAAAACCAGACTTGACAATTACAGGAAGCTAAACAAGTTTCAACATTATCAAACCTTAAATTGCAATCCTATAGCAGTATCTGAGAAAACACCTTAATATTATAGATTTGACCAACAGTACATCACCTTAATATTCATTTGGGTTAAAATTTCGCCTGCCCTCCCATCCCCATCCCTCAAACCAAACAAATGTCAAAAATCACTTTTCTTTTATCTCCAAGAACACTATGAACACATCATTTTTGTGGCAGTGTCCTCACCTCTAACAGTGATGAACACCTCATACTTTTTTATTAAGAAGTTGGTTGCGAAGAGCACATGAAGCACAACAGCATCCATCGTTTTTGTCGTCAGCTTTTCTTGGCCGAGAATGATAACTGAACATATGTACTCTGTCAAAAACATAATAACATCACTGCACAGAACTCTTTTTGGGTGTAATAATATTAGTTAATCGATATTAATGACTTAATATAGGGTTTTATTTAAAAAGAAGTAGGTAACTAAAAGTCAATTTCAAGAATTTAATTTTTTTAGTTACCCTCAAATATCTGCTTGTTGCAATTAGCATTTGCTGTGATAGCAATGTAATCAACATATTGTCCCACTTTTGACCATCAATTCTTGGTTATGAAATCCAAAGGAGAGAAAAGATTCGCGGCTTCACCACAATTTACACCTGCAAAAACAATTTGCTAAATCATTAAGATTTCTTTCTTTGCCTCTGTTGCAGAAGTTGAACTCTTCTCTAAACTGACAGAAATCTATCAAAGAAGAAGGACGAATTATGATAAATAGTTTTTTTTATAGACAAAGTTACAAGAAGATAAATCATTTTTATACTAAATCTAATTATCTTAAGTGCTGGTTGATTATTTCAATTAACTGATGCATCTTTATCTCGGTATCTAATGATGCTAGGCTACATATACATGCCAAGTTTCCTACTATGTTACGCTTTACTGAGATTCTTCATCAAGAAACATATCAATGAAGTTGTCAGAGAAGATACATATTTATTGTAAGAAACCAAGAAATTGAGATCGTAATTTTGGAAATAGTTGGATTCAAAAGCATCAATAGGATAAAATATATTACAAAGTAACGCAATATGTTTAAAAGCATAATCTATATATGACTAAGGTAGCTCCTGTGTACCAGAGTCTAACTTAATAGATGAAATGTATAAGAGAGATACATACCGATCAAGTAATGGGTTATGGGTAATTTATTTATGATGAGTGCGATACTTTGTAGATTAAAAATTCAGCTGGGCCACCAGATGTAGCAACTCATCGACATCATTAGATGTACTGGACTCAGAATTCTTGGGATTAGGTTGATCAATTGAAGAGTCCTTCACTTCCTTCATTTTTTCTTGTTGAAGGAAGTTTGTGTACTCAGAGACATATATTGGACGAACTCCAAATTCTTTGATCAAACAATTATCAATCCGAATTTCCCCCCTTTCATCATCGATCAAACCATAACCAAGATCAAAAACAAATGTAAGGTCAATCTTGGCATCACTACCCATTCTCTGTCGAATATTCTTTAGACGCTTTAGTATGCATTCACTGTTAAAGGGATCATACCATAGAAAAACATCAGAGTTCAATTTTATCATTGAATAGTGCCATCCATTTGGACCGAAGAATTCTGGGCCACCACCTTCCTCATAATCCAAGCGACCCATAAATGTGGAGTAACATTGTTCCCTTTCTTTTGAGGAGAAATCAGGTATAACAAAACCGAAAATGAAACCCATCAATTTGTCCAAATCTGGAGCAACTTGAACACTCACGTATAAACTGCTAGACACGAATGAAATGCTAGATTCAACTACCATCGAACTATTGTAAGTAAACCACTTTGGAATATTACTTCCTTCAAGATTGCCAAATTCTCCTGTCTTCAATGAGAAATTCGCATATTTTAGTATTCCATGAAATGAAGTCTCATAAGCATCTTGACAAGTCTCTTTTTGGGCAGCCAAGTTTGCCTCCAATTCCATTTGTTGAATGAATTTGAGATACTCTGAGGCATATATTGGGCAAACTCCACATGCTTCAATCACACCATCAACAAACTTCTCACTATCTGTCTCCCTACCTGTAACAACAGAGAATTCAAATGACACCTTTGGCTTGTAATTGTTGTTTTGGCCATCCATTGTTTTACCGAAGTTTATGAACATGTCAGAAACACACCATAGAAAAACATGATGTGAATAAAATTTGTCTTCACTCCATAAAATTCATTATCTTTCCACCTTCCTTCAAATTTTGAGCATGTGTTCTTCTTACCATCGTAATAAAGTTGGCATTGCAAGTGATCACCATGAGGGTGGTGATAAAGAACAGAACAGAGAACGAAGCCAATCAGGTCGGTTGTGGTTGAAGACAACTCAATAGATATATTGTTGGAAGCATTAGATTTAAACCACTCAGGAACTTTTCTTCCTGGGTAACAAAACTCACGTCTCCAACTTCCCATGTAGATTGCTTCCTTCAATGGGAAACAGGCACTTTCCATATAGGAATTCTCTAATTTCAAGCAATCTTTTAGAAATAGGGACGTCAGATATGGTGCGGTTGCTAAAGATGCTTGATGCTAGCAGGCAGGCTCTCTATATTACTTCCTCTCAAATCCAATAATTGTAATGAGAATAAGGAGCCGATGGATTCAGGGAGTTCATACAATTGTTCACATCCTCTAAGAATAAGATCGCTAAGATTTCTGAGATAACCCAACATCATTTCATCTTTCAACAATGAAGCTTCAATGTGAGAAGTGAGTTGTAGTGTCTTTAATGATGTGCAGTCGGAGGTATGTAAATCTTCAATGGATGGAGGAAGCTCTGGTAAAGATTGAAGGCTCTTACAATCGTATACATGAAGATCTCTTAGCCTTGAGAGATGTTTGATATTGTGTGGAAGTTCAGTTAACTTGCATGCCCCAGTCAAAACAATCAATTCTAGAGATAATAAAGAATCAAATAAGGTATGGAGCTTTGATTTGTCAATCATTCCACCGCAATCAAAAAGACGGAGCTGCTTAAGAGATCTCATGTAACAAGTCATGTCATCAATTGGAAGATTCTTTAGTTTTGAGCAGGTAACATCGAAGTAATGAAGCTCCTCCATATGCCCAATTGGAAAGTCCAATATCTCAATAGGCAAAGTCGCCAACCATAATTGAACATATTTTTCTGAAGAGAACGAAAATTCCTTGAGGTTAGAGCAACCATTGAAATCTATGCCTTGGACAGATTTTGACTGATGCTCAGATTTCAAACTCTTTAGGCTTGTGCAATCTCTTACAGACACTCCAAGCAATCTTGGAAGAGATAAAATCGAAGGATCAATATGACTTAAACTTTCACAACTCCAAAGACAAAGCTGTTCAAGATTTTGAGCCGTTGATAGATCAGGTAACTCCATCAAATTTTTGGATCCATGAAGATTTATTTCTCTTAAATTCACCAAGTTCTGCAACAATAAAAAAGAGAAATGTTACATATAGGAAACAAAGTCTGAAATTTCAATTAATTGTAAATAAAAAAAAAATCAAAAATCATATTTGTATGTTGTACCTGCACGCCATCCCATAGTTTTTTAAGGTGGCTATTAGGCATGTAAAGCTTAACTAGCGTCTCAGCACATAATGACAATGGTAGAGATTGTAAAGGAAAGTTGTCCCATTGAAGATAACGTAATGACTCGGAAAATGAGTCAAACCCAGAAGGAAGATTCACAGGGCACAATCTTTGATCCCAAGATGAATAGAATTTCAGAAACCT
The DNA here is from genome assembly GCA_025563575.1 of Acacia pycnantha. Taxonomy (NCBI): domain Eukaryota; kingdom Viridiplantae; phylum Streptophyta; class Magnoliopsida; order Fabales; family Fabaceae; genus Acacia; species Acacia pycnantha. The sequence continues at coordinate 3,950,172 of JAMWYP010000018.1, read as the reverse complement.
TAACTTAGTCATCTTTTTGAAGGTATCAGCACTCAATTGTAAATCTCTAATTTGAGACATATTTAAACTTATGCCTTGAATTGCTTCACTCCCCTGAACAAAACAAAAATAAGAAAAGAAAGTGAATAAATTACTTTAAGTTAACAATTTATTTTCCATAGTTGTCAAATGTCTAACTAGAAAGCTAAATATTTTTCTTACCCGATTATGTTTTAGTACATCATAGATCTCATCAGGATTCCATAGTCGACTACGTCTTTCAGGATTTGTCGGACACTCTTGGCAAACAATTTCAAAAGCCATTGATTGAATTAAATCATGCATCTGTACCGTAACATGATTTTGCTCCCATCCATGAACAACACTTATCAACGCCTTGTCCATAAGGGTTCTCAAACTAATGTGTCCATCAAAGCCAAAGCTCTCTAGCATTGTCAATACATATCCTTCAGATTTACCCTTAAAAAAACAAGCAATGTCTAAAAATACCACTTTCTCTTCATCATCAAGTCCATCATAGCTTAATTTTAACACAGTTTGAATATCTCGATGGCTCCTCCTTTCTAATTTTCTCAATGCACTTTCCCATTCTTTTACAGTTCTGGAATGAAGCAATGAACCCAACACAGTTAATGCTAATGGAACACCTTGGGCATAAGCAAGTGCTCTTTCAACTAGTTCTTTATATTCACTTTTATAACCGTCTTTGCCGAAGGCTTTGAGGTTGAAAAGCTCAAGAGAACTGTCATAGCCCAATGTTGTGGCTTCATGTATTCTATCAACTTTTCCTTTAAGTACCTGTTTATCTCTACTTGTTATGATGACTTTACTACCACTTCTAATAAAAGGAGCAACTTCATTTTCCAAATCCTCTAACTGTCTTCTGTCACTGACATCATCAAGTACAATCAAAACTTTTCTACGACTGAGCCCTTTAAGAGTTCCATCATTTGATAGTTCGTTGACAAGTTTATCACGTATATAGCTTATCTTTCTCTTCTCTAAAATTATCCAAGAAGTAGCAACTGTCAAATTGAGAGCGAAATTTAGCAAACACAAACTTAGCCATGGTTGTTTTGCCTATCCCGCCCATGCCCCAAATTCCAACGGTTGAGAATCCTTCTAGCAACAATTCAATAGCATCACAATTCTTGTCAATTCCAACAATATTCGCCAATGTACTTGAGGACCCATGGTTTAGTTTTTTTATGATGTCACTGACAATATTTTGAATAAGTTCTGCGTCATCCCTAATATAAGAAAAATAATTAAAGAAGAGTGAAAACAAATAATAAATAATTTATTTAATAAAGTGACAACCAATTGATGACAGTATTTAATTTTTTTTATGGCCTCATAACAATATTATATAATAAAATCACAAATTTCGTTAAAGTCCTAATCAAAATTATGGTAATATTTTCCACCATTTTCAAAATAAATAAGAAGGACTCCAATAAAATTTTATCGATTTCCACTGCGATAAGCTAATATTATAATAAAAGAAAAGGCATTTTTATGATAACGAAGATGAATCAAAGAAATAAATAAAAGCACGAAACTCTGATTTCAAGTTTCAAATATTGAGACTTAGAAAATGAAGAGTGACCTGTAATTGCGAGAGTCCCATCCGGCTAAACTCGCAGTTTCTAAAAGGGCTTTTCTCCACCCATCCACCTTGTCTGGGTTTTCCTTCAAATGTTGTGCAAATGCTTTCGCATAAGCTTCCCTCTGATGGCGTACATGAGATGGGTCCACTTCGTAGAATATAGGAACAACTTGTTGTGACTGCTGTTTTTTACAGCGAAGGATGTGAATGAGCTCATCCAAACACCATTTGGAAGAGGCATAGTTTTCAGAGAAGACGATCACAGACAAAGATGAATCCTCAATTGCTTGGATAAGCGCTTGGGAGATGCCATCGCCTTTTTGGAGCTCATTATCAATGAAAGTCTCAATACCTTCATAGCATAGGGCTGTATAGAGATGACTGGTGAAGGATCTGCGAGTATCCTCTCCCCTGAAACTCAGAAACACTTCATGTTTCTTGGAAGACGAAGAAGAAGAAGAAGCTACAAAAGCCATGGTACGTATTCAACAGATCACCCTCTCACTCTCTCTGTCTCTCTCTCTCTCTCTCTTGTTGCTGAGAAATGGCAAAAGTGATGATGGAGTATATATGGCAGTGAATAGACTTTACTCGCTTTCAAGTCTTCAGAGCCTAATGAATCGCATGTGAAACTTCACTCTTTCCACTTTGGATTCCATTTCATTTCCGTACCTTATGCTACTTTCCCAACAACTTCAATCCACTGATGACGGAAAAGAAAAGTTATGGTAGGTCCATTTTGTCTGAACCTGACACAAGACTAATAATACAAACGCCTCACCAATACCAACTGATCTTCTACTAAGAATAATGATCTAGTTACTCGTGCAAGGGTTAAGATAAGATATATTTATGTTATTTAATTAAATTAAGAAAATTAGTTAATATGATATATATTTTCTAAAATATTCAAACATTTTTATTTTTTATTTTTTCTTTAATTATTTTATTATTGTTGATAAAGCATCAATATTGATAATTAATAAACTATTGATAAATATAAAAATTATATCTTATATTTAAAATCAAAATCAACATTACATAAATGTCATTTATTAAGGGATGGAGGCGGGAATACTAAAATATGGCAACTTGGATTGTGCAAGTCATGGTTCATGTTCTGTTTTCAAGTCTTTACTTTGTTCTTATGTACAAACATTTTAATCATATTCTAACAACTTTGTTAAGTTTTTCCAATATTTCTTCAATGGGTATAATCATTTCATCAATTCCAATTACATCTTTTGGGGATGACGGATCATGGCTTTACACAAGTATTATCTTTTGATAAAAGAAATCTTGGAAGGAACAAAAATTAATACGGCCAGCTATTCTCGATCAAAAGAAGTTATTAAATAATGCATATATATTATATAGGGTTAATGTGCAAAAATAGACAAATACTTTTTTCAAAAGAGCATCCAGTGGCAAATACTTTTTTCTGGCGCAAAAGTAACTACGTGGTTACAAAATAGGAGCAAAAGTCACATTGAAAAACACATGGCAAATAGCACATGGCATAACATTTATCCAGATCCAAAAACATAAATCGAATAAAACCCTAAAACTAAATAAATAAAGAATGAAAAACAATTTCCCTAACACTTCATCGGGCAAAATTTGGGAAACGAAGAACTGGAGAAAACCTAAATCGCAGGTCAATCTCCATTGCTCATCGATATAGCGGATTCGTGAAGTACCACTCTTTAACTCCAAACCTGATTGCTGAGCTACGGATAAACGAAGATGACTTAGCTTCTTTCTCCATTTCGCGATTGTTGTCTGCAACCTTGGCGGAGAACAGCGTCGACCATGATCCGAGGTGTGAGGAACGAGGAATCGAGTGGGAGCTCAATGCAGTCGTCTTCAACATCGAGCAGGGGTAGAACCCAGAAATCGCGAAGGAAAGTAGTTTTCCTAAGACGCCACAGTCGTGAGGAGCATTATGAAGGTCCCATTCGTTATTGCCATCACAATTTGTTGGCTCCCCGGTGGACGTCTTGGTCGGAAGGAAACCCAGGTAGGAGGTTTTATGGTTGTCAGAATTACTACCAGGTAAGATTTGGTTGATTTGGAATTAACTGAAATGGGATGGGTGCATGATTTTTAACGGTGGGTTGTTTGTTTAATGATAGGATGGAGGTTGTGGATATTTCGAATGGCACGATGGTGTGTTTGGGGATAGAGAAAAAGCAATTATCAAAGATTTGCTCACGGACATAGACAAGCTATATGAGGAGAACAGTCATCTTCGAAGAGGGAATGCATGTCTGAGGAATTTTGAAGACCCTGTTGCAATTGAAGGTGAGTTGAGGAGGCTGAAAGTTGGATATGAAGTGAAAGAAAGTGAAGTGAAGAAGGTGCAATTGAAGTTGAAACTTGCATTAGCAACTTTGTTACTAACTTGGGTTGTGTTGGTGGTAATGAAATTGTAAGGGTTTATGTTAGTTGTTAGTGTTAGGGATTTTGCTATTGTTAATATGTAAGAGTTTATATGTATTTTAGTTGTTAGTGTTAGGGATTAGACCATTGTTAAATGGTGGAATGTATTGTTTATTTCTTGTTTATTTCAATCCTAGCCATTGTAATGTGGAATGAGCAATTGTATTGCTTATGTATTGTTTAGTTCAAGTTCAAACCTTTTTTTCTTTTCCATGAATCCCTGGATACTACTAACTGAAGGAAGGAGGAGGGATACCCAAAAAATAGACATCATGTGAAATTTTTTCGTTGGGAAGGAGGGATACCACTAACTTAAGTCATTGTTAGTTGATTAATTTATCTTCCGAGCTTGTGTCTTGAAACACAATGAAATACATTTGCTGCTATGTCAAATTTGATATTTAAGGATCATCACTCTTAATATCATAACAAGAATCACTATGAAGAAAATAACAAATTTACATTAACATTGACATTATCTTGAAACAACATTATGGTTAAAACAACCCTGTCATCCTCATTGCTTTAAAGCATTCCCTGTCATGAAGAGAAGGCCACTAGCCTAAAACAAAATTGAGGTCTCAATCTACAAAACATTCAGTCTTGCTCAGAAACATGCAGCGCACAAGTTGTTTCATTGGGTCACACAGAAGCTGGTGCACTTCACACAAAAAGTGACCATTCATCTAATATGTAATAGAACCAAGTTTTGGACAAAAGCTGGTGCACTTCACACAAAAAGTGACAATTCATTGGGTCACACAGAAGGCAACCTAGCTTGTATACATTACACTTTAACTGATTTGCAACCACAATTGTTCCAAAATATAACCAAAAGGCTACCGACACTGTTTACACCACAAATTTAACCAAAATGCTACCATAACATAACTAAGCAACGAAGACATTTAACTAGTCTTGTTTGCTCTGAGTTTCTTCCTCCGAATTTGCGTCTGGGTCTGCGCTAACAATGTGTGAGGTAGTGACAGAGGGGTGTCCTCTCCATTGCAGACCTGGAGCCTGATATGGAAGGTCAGGAGGTCCAGCGGCATTGATTGGAGGGGGTTCAAATTGAATTAATCTTGAACCTTCCATTGTTTGTGCAGCATTAGCTCTTCTTGTCCTTCGCAATTCCCTTTCATTTGGTATGGGAAATCTGCATTCTGGATCTGCAGTGTGATGCATGCTCTCATCTACTGTGCCTTGTTCAATTACCACCTCAGAAGCAAGTCCAGGCTGCAAGAAATGCATGAAAAACCCGTTAAAAAATAATGAACATTGAAAGACAACCCATTAAGTGCAAAGAAGGACCATACATTGTACACAGACAACTTGTTCGGTACTATCACAAGGAGCTGACTGACTAGGCCCACTTGCATGAGTACGAAATTTGGATTTTTTCCTCCTTCTAGTAACTTCCTCCGTTCTGCTTCTTTTCTTTGGAGGCCGTCCACCCAAGGTAGCTAGTGGTGGTGGTAGCATGGGAGGAAATTTTCGGTGTCCTGAATTTCTTTCCCTAACCGGTGCAAGTTTTGTTCGATATGCCGCAAGATAGGTATCCTTGTGATAGTATTCATTGATTTGGGATTTAGGATCAATCTTAGCATGATACATGGCGCAAATAGCATGTTGACAAGGTATTCCAGTCAAATCCCAAGCTCTACATGTGCACATGCCTCTAGAAAGATAAACTAAATGCCTATCTTGTCCCTCAACTACCTCATATCCCTCATCTCCATTGAAGAACACTCTACATTCAACTGCTAGAAACCTATTACACTCAAATAGGTCCATACATTTAGGACTGAATTCAGTATTCCAACCACTCACATTTGCCTCACTTTCGGCCCACTTTGCCATCATTTTCAATCTTATGCCATCTAACATCCTAATCACGGTAAGAACCTATATTCATCTATCGACGCATTGAACGACTCACTAATGTTGTTATCCACCATCCACGACTTACATCTTGGTGTGAAATAGGCTCTTACCCATGTCTTGACGTTGTAACTGACCGCATCCTCTCGCTGCCTCCTTCTTCAACATTCCTAGAGTTGAGAGATTGTCTTTGAACTCTTGAGGATATGAACTCCATGCACAAGTAAAAATTTCTTCTTTAGCTCATTCCCCGCCACTTCTTGCTCCAGTTAGCGTAAATATGGCGTGCACAAAATCTGTGCTCAACATCGGGAAGGACCTCACTTACTGCATTGGCCAGTCCCTATCATACAAAACATGATACAACTTATACATTAATTTCTTATAAGTATTTCATGTCATAAGAAGCTTAATTCTTACAACTCATGAAAATTCTGACTGACCCAATTCAGACCAGAAACTTAATTGATACAACTCAGAAGAAAAGTATAAACATAACTAATTAGAGCTTCCTGACATAACAAAAGTTGGTTAATTAATACTGGTCAGAATAATTATCCCAGTTCAGGATAAGGTGAGCTCAAAGAAAAAATCATCAAGGAAATGCATCAGAACAAGCAATATATACCAAACAGAAAGCAAAGAAGATGAAAGCAGAAGTAAATTCGAAATCTATGACAAAAGAAAAGGAAAGAAAAGAAAATGCATTTATTACCAAACAAGACCAGTGAAGTAGGATCATAATTCCAGAGCAAGAAGGTTACCTTTTGCATGTCAGAGATGACAGTTACTGTCTCGCCAGTGCCTAATTCCGTGGAGTGTCGAGCCATTGCAAGAACCAAGACCGTGATTCGCATTCTCCTTCTCCACCACAAAAGCGCCAAAGGGTATACGAGTCATTGCCATCAATACCCACAACATTAACAGTATCCCTCTTGCCTTTCCTTTCAGGAATGTCCCATCCACACCAATAAGGGGCCTACACCCTTCTTTCCAGCCAACCTTCAAACGAATGAAAATCAATACATGTAACATATGCAATTACTACTTTGTAAAACTACATAACAATTTACAAACGAAATTACCTTTGCTGCATTGAAGCATAAATACATCCTCTTAAACACTCTTCTTCCTTGCTCCAATTCCTCCTCGCTCAACTCCACACACACATCAGTACCAGGGTTCGATAGTTTCAACTCATTACAGTATGCTTCTAACTTTCTGAATTCATCTTTGAAACTACCGTCCATTTCTTCCATAATCTTCTTTTTTTCCCTCTTACATTTATGTAGACTAACAAATACCTTCAAATCCCTTTGAACCTCGGTCTTCATGTCTTTTGACTTGAAATTAGGAGCTTCTTGCACCCTCTCTTTGAAATACTGAGCCAACCACGTAACAGAAGCTCTCTGATTGTTATAAACACGTGCACACTTGTGTTCATAAGTCAATGACTTAACTTGCCACCCTATATCCAAACCATAGGTGGATAAATATAGTGAAAATGGACATCCCTCTTCACGACCCACTTGGTATGTCCTCTTATTACTCCGCACAACTTTCAAGCTAACGCCACGCGTGATTGCATACTTGTCGATGGCCCTCTTAACCTCTTCTTTATCTTGAAAAGTCATGCCAACGAAAAATGAGGCCTTCTAGCTGCTGCCTCTGTCTCTTGAAGGACATTGGGCTCTTGCATAGGCCCATCATCACTTTCGCACCGAACCATCTTCCTCATTATCACTGAAAGGGTCCACATCCACATCCCTATCTTCAAACTCATCATCAACACTTTCCTCCGTATCTGAACTAGAACTTAGCCCCACATAGGTGCCATCATAACTATCATCATGACTAAGACTCCCCTCTTCATCATCCTCTTCAGCGTGGGCAATTCCTTTCCCTTTTTCATTTATGTTATCACAACCCACTTGGTTAACTCTATCTGTTTCCTCATTTACATCATTCACGTCAGCACCAAGGAACTCTATGTCATCATAATTATCATAATCATCAAACCATTCCCTTTCCTCAATCGACCTTCCACATTTCCTGGTTGAGTGCTCTCATCTACTGTTTTTTCAGCATCCTCTCTCACTGTATTGTGACTTTCCTCACCCCCAACAGCATTTAAAATGCTTTCTTTTACAGAATTATGCCCTCCCCGCAACCTAGTCTTAGTTTCTTCCCACCCCTTTATTGTAGATTCATACTTTTCAATGAGACTTTGTACGACCTTTGGCCCATGTTTGTCTCTTGATCGTCGATTACCACTTTATCCTTTCGTTTCGATGCCATAATACCTACACAAGATGTAACACATAATATATTAGGGCCTCCATGCCATTTCACCATAACCGAAAGCAAACAAACAAGTAAAAATATATGGGTCCCAATCGTTGCTTACCCGGTTCAACTTTTTGTCGCTTCTGCCAAAGACGTTGTTCTCAAAGATTCCCACTCACATGCAAATCAGCTTTTCCACCGCCTCACTCTCTCGATTTCCTTATTCTTTATCGTCGCTCGAACGTCGTCGGTATGGTCGCTGCGAATCACCTTTTCCCTTCTTCCTTTCACTCCCTCACTCCGACCCGCGAAGATTAAACCCTACCACAACAATTTCGTCCTAATCCATTCTTCTTCTGCTTACTTTGCGCTTCCTCACCACTACGATTTCGTCTGGTTACTCTTTCGTCTTCAACCCTAGCATTTAGGTTTTCTCCAGCTTCATCGTTTCCCCAATTTGCCCGATAGATGTGTTTGATTTTGATGGTGTGTTAGGGTTTTTGCTTTTAGTTTCTTTATTTATTTAGTTTTTAGGTTTTAATCGTTTTATGTTTTTCAATTTGCCCGAAAATAATTTTTGGATTTGGGTTTGGGATTTTGGATAAATGATTTGCCATGTGTTATGTTATATGATTTGCCATGTGTTTTGGTATATTTTAGTAATTAGATAAATTAATTAATGATTTTCCACGTCATCCAAGTGTTGCAGGGTGCCACTTGTCCGCCACACACACCCGCCGTCCACATCACTAATATCGGTCAAACCATCCAACTTAACGGTCAACATCCACCCCTTAACGGTCAATGTGACTTTTGCTCCTATTTTGTAACCACGTAGTTACTTTTGCGCCAGAAAAAAGTATTTGCCACTGGACGCTCTTTTGAAAAAAGCATTTGTCTATTTTTGCACCTTAACCCTATTATATATGTATGTATATTATGAAAAAATACAGAAAATTGTTTAGATGATTAATGGAAAAGCAAGTTTAAATGTAAAATATTGAAAAATGCATAAATTTTATAAAAATAAAAATAGGTAATGTATTATTTGGGAAAATTTTACAATACTAAACTACTTAAATTTTTTAGGAAAATTGGGGAGAAGTTCACTGAAAATTTAATCGGTGAGAATGATCTAAATCAGAGAATCATCATGCTTTTTATATTAAAAAAAATTATCAACTAATTCTCACCAATTAAATTTCTCATGAACCTAAATCAGAGTCCTATCATAATTATTAATTTTAAGTGAAATCATATTTAGGACAAAAAATTTCATTTTTAAGGATTTATTATAAAGACCATAATAATATTTCAATTCAAAAAAGTGGGATCCAATAATTTTTTTTTTCCCATAAGCTACTTTTTTTTTTCTACGGTGGAAAAATAAAAAATAAAAAATTTTGGCTTATGACTATTTTTTTTTCCTCTCTAAAAACCGTTAAAAAAAGTAATAACAAACCTCTTCAGCGGGAATCAAATATAAACACGCCTCCAAAAGTAAGTTTTGGGGGAAGGATTGGCAGTCACCGTGTTTGAAACTTAACTCTTTTCACATTTGGATTCCATTTCATTTCCATACCTTCTGTTACTTTCCCAGCAACTTCTCTCCACTGGTGACGGAAAAGAAAAGTTGTGGTACGACCCATTTTGTCTGAACCCACACACATTTTCGAGCAAAAAAAAAAAAAAAAGAACCCACACACAGACTAATAATGCAAAACCCTCACCAATACCAACTGACGGTAGAGAATAATGATTACAATTACTCCCTTTTATGGTTAAGATATTTATATAATTTGATTATGACATGTATATTTATAATACATAACGACTTTTATATAATAATAGTTATATATGGATATAAAACTCTTCAAGTGATAAATTAAACTCCACCTCCTAAGTATAGGCTGACAGAGTGTAGGCTAGAGCTAGGAATCAGGGCTTTTAAAGTCCGACCCGAGAGCACTAGGGCCAGGGCGCCCTCCAGGGCCCAAAAATTATTATTTAAAATTTTAATTATTTTTCCTCCTTTTTTTACATAAATATAATTAGTAAATTACAACACAAATCATCTAACAAATAAGCACTGTCACTAATTCATAATCAAAAGTAAACTATGTTCACAAATAACTCACATAACAAATACAAAATATATAAAAATTAATATATTAAAAAGGGAAAAAAGAAAAAGCTACTGCTAAAAGGGCCGGCCCAAGGCCCTCCAAGGCTAGCCCGTTTAAGCCCGAGGCCCTCCAGGGCCGGCCCTACAGGTCCAATTTCAAATATCTCGTCCATTTTTCAAGTCCGACCCTTAACGGGCCAGGGCTTAAACGGGCTGGGCCCGATTTCCCGGCTCTAGTGTAGGCCCAGCTAGCCAGTAGTGGTGCTCCGTAAAGTACTCCTTTTCTTCTCTCTTTTTTTTTATTTAAGAAATTGAGGGATATAATGATAAAAAAATAACATTTTGAAATATCATTTTGATCTATGTTAACTTATGTCATTTTTTAAGTTTCACAAATTTCAATAGCATTTATTTAGAATTTTCCCTTGAATAAAGAAGTGTCATGTTGTACCCTTATTATTTTAATCCATAAGGGCAAGCATTGAATAAGAGATTAAAAAAACACAATAAATATTTTATACAATACTTTATAAAAAGAATAAACAATTTCTTATCTTACTCAAAAGATTGGAGAGATACGTTCAACTTATATATTAACACAAGTTTAATTTAAACAAAAAAATCATGACATATAAATATTGGGTTAAATACCAATTTTACTATGGAAATATTTATAAGGAGGCACTTAGCACCTATAAGTTTTTTTGGTATCATTTTTACCCCATAAGTTTAAAAACTTGTAATCTTGCTGATCGGTTGATATGGACCGTTAGATCGTTGCTCTCTATGTAAACTTTCAGGACAAATTTACTCTTAAAAAACACTTCCAAGGCAAATCTGCTTCTAAAAAACACTTTCTGGGGCATATTTGCTTCTTTTTGTAAACTTCCGCGACAAAAATGATACAAAAAAAACTTTCAAATGTTGAGTACACCCTTATCAATACTTCCGTGGTAAAAATGGTATTTAACCCTATAAATATAGGTACATCTTCCAACGAAAATTCAAACTTTAGTTTGACATATTGTTATAGACTAATCCCTTCCAATAGACTTAATCCCATATTAATTCTATCCCTACCATTTGTATAGACTAATAACGAGGAAAAATGGGTATGGGAGGACGTGTGTCAATGCGTGTTAAACCATAAGCTTCTCGTGAGGCCAAATTAATCAGAAAGTCGGGGTGGAATAATAATTACCACTCTCAGTTTGTTAGAGGCATTTGTATCACCGCGAACATTCCCAAGCACGGTCTTCTGAACACGGGTTCACATCTTGATTGATCACGTTGTGTAATAGTAACTTGTTCCTTGGCCTACTTTTTGAGACCTAAGAGCTAATGGCCTACTTGAGTCAAGTCTTTGGGGGAATTGCGCTTTTGCATGTGAAAGCCAGAAAGGTTGTTCGTAATGGGGCCTACATTTCCTTGAGCAAAAAAAAATGGGGCCTACATTTAAATGATGATGTAGGTGTTTCATACCAGTTGCTTCGTTACTTCACTTCAACTTCGTCAGATTTATTGTGAGGGTCATATATATAAAACTTACTCGATTTCTTTTTGCCATAATAATTACTCCATTTAAAAACATCTCAATCGTTATTATTAGAAATAAGAAGAGTCTTAAAATTCATAATTCTTTTTAAAAATAAAAAATAAAATCATTCAGTTCTATCATGATTAACTCACTTAGTGTAACTTATATGTGCCTCATGTGAAAAAAGACTAAAAACATTTTATCATATATAAAAAGAATTGGAGGAAGTATGTTGAACTTGTTAATATATGCTTTAATTTATCACAAAAATAATCACAACATGACATGTTCCCTCATACAATCAACTCAATGGAAAATTTGAAGCAAAATTCAGTTGCCCTTTTGTTTTCCTGTAATCTTGATAGTAATGTCATAGTTTAGTTGTTGTTAGAGATATGGTAGGTAAAATTGTGTTTGAAACCATGTTAAATGATAATTTTTAATCTTTGGTCCTAAATATAGAAACTAGATAAGAAGTTTACTTTGGTCCTAAATATTAAACTCAATCCGATTGTGTCCCTAATTTATAATTTTTGCCTCAAAATATCCTATTGATTGCATATGTTAAAGAATTTATATAATGTCATAGTTCCAATGCTCATGAATAAATAAAGAGAACATTTAAGGGAAATAAACACATTTTTTTAATATAAAAAAACTAACTTAACTAATTTTATTAACCTTCATAAATTAGTTATCTAAATTCTATATTTAGAATAAGAAGAGAGAGAGAGAGAGAGAGAGAGAGAGAGAGAGAGAGAGAGAGAGAGAGAGAGAGAGAGAGAGAGAGAGAGAGAGAGAGAGAGAGAGAGAGAGAGAGAGAGTATCTGCAATATATTTATCCGGGGCAAATTAATTATAAAGACGAGTTGGCGGGAGGGATTGCATTTGCATGTGAAAGAATGTACGTACGTAATCTGTGGCCTACGTAGAAAAGAGAATGTTGAAGCTCGTTTCATATCATATTAATAGCTTTGGTATTTCATTGCAACTTCCTCTGATTAAGGAAAAAGTGCAAAATTCATATGATGGTTCCTAACTACTTCCAAGTTAAATTATTAAATACCAATTCATACCTTCAATCCTGAAAATAAGATAGAGTTTAAAGAAAATAAGTCTTAATTCACATATATTTTGAACTTTTAATGGTAAAAGTAAACTCTTACAAGTTTATGATTTGATTTTACGATACGAGTTTATCTTACTATCACGAGTTTGCTTAGACTTGCGAGTTTGACAACCTTATATATAGTGATTGCTCAACTAAATTGTTAGATACTAAATCTTCGTAAGAACGACATCTTACTCACTCTTTATTACTTAATATAACTTATATACTTGTAGAGATTTGTGCTATAATTTTTTCCTCATCTCAAGCACAACAATACCACAAGCTCACGGAACTGCAGGAACTAGTGATCAAAGCATAGTAGCCATAAAGGCATCCTCCTATTTAAAGTAATATGAGCACTTTCCCAGAAAAATTCAAATATGGAAGTTGTTAATTGCCTACATTTTTAGACCTAGAGCTAATGGCCTACTTGAGTCAAGTCTTTGGGGGAATTGCTTTTCCATGTGAAAGCCTGAAAGGTGAAAGACTTGGCTATCACCCAAGAGGGGGGTGAATTGGGTGTCTAATTAAAAACTTAGAACTTTAAGAATCTTTTTACAACTTACAGAAAGTAGTTTAAATGACAATAACAATTTATAAAGTGATAAACAATCATTCAAAAATATATGTTGGGAATGTAAGAGATACGGGAAGATAATATGCAAACTATGATTTATACTGGTTCGGCCCAATCCTTGACCTACGTCCAGTCCCCAAGCTCCACTTGAGATTTTCAATCCACTATCTTCTTTCAACTTGATTACACGTTCTATACTTGAAGTAATCCTCTCACTAGGATTCACTCCCCTTACAAACTGTAATCAATACACCCACTTGATTATACACTCTGTACTCGAAGTAATTCTCTCACTAGAACTTACTCCCCTTACAAGCTGTAATCAATACAATGGGTTTCTCACTCAAGATCACCCAATCTTGAGTAACTCATAGATAGAAAGATAGAATGGTTACAAATAAATCTTCTCTCTCTCAGAAGTGAATGGATAAACACTGAAGTACAATACAACTCATTTCACTCTCTATGATAATCTAGGTAGACATTGAAAACAGAGAGTAAATGATATGAATTTCAGAGTATGAGCATTTTAAAGATGTAAGCTTGTGTCTTGCATCTTCTGTCTTGAATCTGTCTTCTTTTATAGGTAGAGATCAATATATGACCGTTGTAATTCATAATGTGACCATTGGAAATATTGCAGGTTGATTAGTTGAAGTTTTGGTCTTCTTCTCTCTCTACTCTTTGGTTAATCCAGCTTTGCAGAGGTTCAGGCTTGACTTTATGACTTTTAGTCCGTTGGAAAAGCAGCTTACTGGATGTGGAAGGAAACATTAATTCCTTCAAAACGTGTGGAGAATGATTGTTCAGAAGCATGCAAGTTTTCTGCACTTTTGCATTTAATGTTCTGACTCTACTTTATGCTTTATGCTAAATCTCCATTTAATCATGTCTAAATCATCTGAAACTCACTAACAAACTCATTAAACATAGTTAGGAATAGTTATGAGTGATGATATGAAGTATTGGATTCAAACACAAAAGTTTCGTAGATTCGTTCAGTTCGAAATTCAAATTCAGGGATGCAAACTCGAGTTTGAAATCCAAAATAGTCTGTCTTTTGCTCTCTGTTAGTAGTAAACTCGAGTTCACACATTTAGGCTCGAGTTTGGCGGTGACAGAATGTTTTTGAGTTGAAATCAATTTGTTTAACTTATCAAAAACATTCACACTTGTTTACAATTGTCAGTTATCATCAAAACACATAGAGAACTAACATTCTCCCCCTTTTTGATGGTGACAACACTTGTAAAGAATTAACTACTTTCAACAATAAGATTTGATCATTTAAAAACAATGAAAGCTAGTTTGTCCAATACATTTGCAAACCTTTAGATTTTAATAAGCACGATTCATTTCATCAAGGTTAAGTAAACATAATTTGATCAACGATCAGAATTAAGCAATAGATATAGCAGTTGATCAATATCATATATAACAGCGAATGCCAAAACAACACTTGAATTGTAATCAGGATTGGCAACAGAATGAAACATTAACCATACTGCAGAATTAGAGTATAAAGCATATTACAAAATAGCAGTAGAGTTTCAAAACCAAATATAAAGAAGGTAGCAGTAAGTTATACAGCAAATGATCAAATATTTAAAAACATAAACAACTTCTTTTCACTTCTTTTCTTCTCCCCCTTTGTCATCAGCAAATAAGGGTGGATCAATTGGGGTAGTAGAAGGTTTAAGAGCAGGATTAGTGGGGGTAGCGGTAATATTAGAGGGTTCAGGAGCAATGGAGGTGGCTGGTATGGTAGAAGTTGGTTCAGGGATTGTTTAGGGTATGGTAGAGCTAAGACCAGCTGAAGTAGATGTACCAAAACCAAAACCAGAGGCAGACAAGGACTGATGTTGCAGAATTTTGTCCATCTTGTCGCTGAGACTTACCATAGATACCAGAAGAGTGGAGATGCTGACTGATTGGTCTCCAATCTGACCACTGAGATCTTGGACCTTTTGCTTCAGCTCTTCTTGCTCAATACTGAACTCTTTTTGAGAATCCACCATCTCATTGTGTCCCTTACTGACCTCAGCTATTAATTGCTTCACTTCTGATTCTATCCTGGCAGAAAGGTTAGTAATAGCTCTGTCAATTATCTCTTTGATCCTTGCATCCAAATCATAAGGAGGAGGAGGTGCACTCTGTGCTTCTTGAACTTTAGATTGAGTGGCTCTTGATCTAGCTGGCCTGGACTGAGGTGGAGCTCTTGACTGATCAGATCCTTCATCAAAGTTGATCCTCATGAGATTTAGAATGTGTTTCCCAAACTTCTGAGGTTTCTCTGGTTGTTCATTGGCAGGAAGGTACCAAACTTTCTCATGGAACAGGATCACAGAAATGAGGCTGGAAAAAGGAATCTGAGAGGATTTCCTGGAGGTGAATCGAAATTTGGCCATTTCTTTGAAAATCCAGTCCCCAACATTGTGAGGCACTTGGTCAATAATAGATGCAAAAATAAGGTAATCCTTCTTTGCGAAGTGGGTGAAATTTCCACATTTCTGCATGAGATTCCTAGTATAAATGTACCAGGCAGCTCGATGCTTAGGGGGCATTGACACAGGAGTAAAATTTAGAATTTCTAACCCTTCAGGAATATGCTCATTGGGTTTCAGCAATTGAAAAATCTCCTTATTAGAATAGTTCAAAGATGCAACATGTGAGGGATTTTGAATTTGAAGAAGAGAGTTTAAATATGAAGTAGATAAGGTGATCTTCTTCCCTATAATAGTTGTGGTGATTCTCTCTTCAACTAAATCTCCATCTCTGTCCAAAAGATTGTCACTTTGCATACAATGGTAAAATATTTTGACAAGAGAGGGACTGTAGGAGGCTTTAATGGAAATTAGAGGTTCAAATTGCTTCAGCCAGGGATAAAGATCGAGATTACAGTCCTCTTTCAGTTCAGCTAAGTCAACATACACAATAGGACAAAAGGTTTTATGGCCAAAATTCTCTTTAAAACGAGAGGCATCCTCACCAGTAAGTCTAACAGATTGGATTGAAAATCCTCTAGGTATTGAAGAGTGATTGTAAATTTCAAATAGGGCAGAAGTTTCTTCAGATACCTGATGAGCAGATTCCTCTTGATGTTGAAAGGTAGAATGAGCTTGGGAACTTGCCTGTCCGGTAGCAGATACACCCTTCTTAGTTCGTTTGGATTTGTAGATCTCAGTTACCTCTGGACCCTTATCTTTCCCTCTGTTAGAAGCTTCTTCTGGGTTTGTTCGGTTCTGGGGTACACTTCCTCTTGGTCTAGACGAAGGAGACGATTGAGTCTCTACTACACCTGAGATTGTTTTATCCACTCCAAATTTGTATCGTTTTGGAAAGGATTTTAGTCTGGTAGGACGTTCAGGTGCGGATTGAGGAGTATATTGAGGCTCTTCGTGGTCGGAATTGGTGGTTGCAGAACGTTTAGGGGCCATTTTCGCAAGGTTTAGTCGAACAGGGTGAGAGGAAAATAGGGTTAGGCTCGAGGGTGAAGTGAAGTGTATAAGAACAGTCAGGTTTTAAAAAACATTTGACACCGCGACAAACTCGAGGTTACAAGTGTAGACTCAAGTTTGTGTAAACTTGTACTAACCTGGACTTCAAGAGTGTATGTGTGACCTCTTGAAATTCACCCTTAAACTCAAGTTTAATACTCACAGGCTCGAGTTTATGAAGTTCTCTGAACCTGGTTGCTCTCTGTGTCCCGCGAACTTGAGGTTGTCACTTATAGGCTCGAGTTTAGTTTCCTCGAACAATTCCATTTCTTCTTAGACTCCCGCGAACTTGAGTTTACACTGGTAGACTCGAGTCTGCTTCTTTGACAGCTAACTTCAGCACAATGTCAGAGATTCTACATACAATGATCAGCCTGCACAAAAACCCTTCTAGATACTCCAATCCTTAAGTTAGCAATTAGTGATCATCAAACACATAACTAACATTAGGTGGAGGTTACTTTCAAATTATTGGGATTCACCATCCCCAATTTTATTTTGAGGTAAATGAACTTGTTCTTCTTAAAACCAGATAATGCATCAAAATTTTCATGAGTGAAAGATTCATTTTGAAGTATTTTTTAAAAGCAATGCATTCACTAAGAATGAATGGAAGTCAATAGGTTGAATACATCAATATGCTCCAGATTAGAGAGGTGTTGAACATTCCCCTTAACATGTTGAAGAGACTCCATAAAATCAAGAGTCATGAAGATAGAATACTAAGGAAACATTCTTAGCACAACATAAGTGTATAATGACTTTGCTATTGACCAGGAGATAATCTTACATTTTCGAATTAGAAATTCATGAATGCTCAAGGCAAGACTATAAATATAGTTACTCAAAATAAGGATGGAAGACAAGTGTTGATGTATTTGAGAAACTAAGAGAATACTAGGATTTTTGAATGATGAAGCTCAAACTCATTAGTCCAAATGACTAGAGTTCCGAATATCATCCTAGTAAGTTATTCCATTAATGGTTAATGCATTATTATTCAAAGCATTAATGAACATTTATAAAGCTTGGAATAATTTGGCCAATGAGTGTCTATGCAGTAGGCATAACTGATTCACAAACTGAAATATTTTCTTGAAGATAGACTTGAAACTTATATAAGATAACTCATTAGATATGAAGTCCAACTAGTTTGAGAATGAAACTAGAAGGTTCAAGCAACACATTGAATTCTAAAGATCAATTTGTGAGGGATAGGATGCATTCAACTTAAACAAGTTTGAAGCATATCTGTCATTCAAAAATATTAGCTTCCAGATTTAAAACACTTATTTGAATGCAATCAAAGTATGAATATTTTCCAAAACATGTGTATGTATTTTCACAAAACAAAGTGAATCCAAACAAATTTTAGACTTGTGCATTTCAAAAACATAAACTCAGAAGGTTATGCACAAATTCACTTGTTTGATCATCAGAAAGATTTCACAAATTTGAGCAATATGATTTCAAAACTCTGCGACACAAAATCGAGTTTGTTCACCCAAACTGAAGTTTGAAATTTCCTTCAGAAGTCCAAACTCGAGTTTACAAACCTAAACTCGAGTTTCCTTCATCCAGAGAAGAATGTCGCGATTTGATCTTTGAACCAAGTTTTGAGCAAAATCAAAACTCGAGTCATTAAATGACAAACTCGAGTTTTGGGCTTTTATAATGAAAAGCAAGTTTAAGTTCAAAAGCTCAAAACTGGAGTTTCCATTTCAAAACTGGAGTTTTTAAGACATTCAATTTTAGCTTAGCTCTCTACTTGACTAAAACTCGAGTTTCCAAAAATTAACTCGAGTTTTCTCATTCTTTGAAAAACAATGGAAACTTCTCTGTAAGGCCGAAACTCGAGTTTCCAAAACTAAACTCGAATTTCCTCGTTTATGAGAAAACATTGAAAATTTTTGTCAAAATAAACAATGGAATTTTCTTATGTTTAAAATAGAGCATTGCTCTCGGTATGGCGCAAACTCGAGTTTGGGAACTCAAACTCGAGTTTCCTTAAAATAAGAAAACCATTGAAAAACGCTCAGCCAAGCGCAAACTGGAGTTTACTAGGACAAACTCGAGTTTGCTTAAAGTATGAAATTTTTGAAAACTCTTGGCCCGACGGAAACTGGAGTTTGCAATGCTAAACTCTAGTTTACAACTTCTAAATTGGATTTTGCATTTCTAAATTGGAGTTTGGATTTGATAGTAAAATTGTTGATTGAAATTGAATAAGATTCGAAACCTTTTAACTTAACCAAAGACAAACCAAAAATATAATAATAGTATGAGGTAAGAATTAAATATCACCGTAATTCCTCTCGTCCTCATAGAAGCTTGCTTGATTAAGATGGATTTGATGTAGATGACTCCTTTTCCGATGTTCACCATCAATATCAAGCATAGTTTGTTTAGCTTTCTCAAGACTTGGATCATTTCTCTATGTTGCATTCTTGAGAAGCTTTCTTTGATCCTACAAAACCGTATAAATCTTTTTCTTTTCTTGGTATCCAACCTTACTTGGATCCAATCATTGTTAGCTTGTAGGAACCAAAATTCACATGCTCTTATGAATATAATTACGAATAGGAAAATTGAGCATAATGAACTAATCATGACTTTATGCATAAAAGAGATACTTTCCTTTCAAATCATCATATATGCATAAATAATAAACTATTGAACATTGCAATCCCTTTATAAACTTATTAACTGAATTTTTAAGGGATGTGAAAAATCAATTTCAAAATAGTTTGCAATGCTCATTCCTAAGGATACAAAACATAAAACCTCAATGAATATTTCAGATGATAGGAAAGGAGGTTTTACCATTGTATACCTTTACCTTAGGTGCTTGGAGTATTACCTTTGCTTACCCATTGGTTCTTCATATGTTTTCCCATGGATATATGCAAAGCTCTCTCAGAGGATGTAGACTTCAAGAGTCTTCTATTTGATACTTGAGAGATTCTCCTCTTCTTGTTCTCTTCAAGATAGTTGGATGATACTCTTCTTGCTTGTATCCATTGCTTCTCTTTGTGAGTTGACTTTGTAAATCCAGCAATGGCTTCTCCACGAGTTCTCCTAAGGGATGTGAATCTCCTTTTAGGTTCATGAGAAACTCTTGGACTTTTCTTCCTCTTCTTTATACCTTGATGTCCATTGATATTCAAATCATCGTGCATACATGGAGTACTAGATGAATATTTTGGTACCCACTTATACTTGGGTCCTTGTCGGTTAGTATTGGACCTTGCTTGTCCTTTAGGAACCCAAACAAATTTATTTCTCACATTAGAATTTCTCCTAATATAGCATGTATGAGAAATATGACCAGACTTTCCACAATAATTGCAAATAATAGAATGGTATACATCATGAGATTTTATGCAAGCATTGTGTCGGTCAAGTGGATGTAATATCAAGTAACTCATATTTGTAAATTCTTTCTTCCCACATGATTTTCCAGCAAGATTGAAAACATTTTTACTTTTCAAAATAGAATCAGTAATTGGTTGAATAATTTCATGCAAACTTTCAAAATCATCTTTCTTAAATGCACAAGAAGAATTGAAATTGTTTACCACATATGCATCTTGAGCTTCAGATAATGATTGATCATAATCGTCCATGAGCTCTTTTTGGGAACCTCTTCCTCTTGTTCTTTTGTGTTGACTGGATTATGAGAGTACTGAATAATTTCGCCTTCTTCAATATCCAGTTGTTCATCAGTCATAGATGTGCAGTTTATAATTTCTGATGAACTATCAACACTATCAACTTCAACACAATCGTTAGAAGCATATATAAAATCAAGAGTATCCCATATTTCTTTATTATTAGAACAAAACTTGATTTTCTGAAAATCATTTTCGGTTAAAGCACAGTAAAGGATTTTCATTGCTCTAATGTTCAATGAAAACATTTTCTTTTCCTTTTCTGTCCAATCCTTTTTTGGTTTGAAATCAAAGACATTTATAAAAACACTTCACATATCAAAATCAGTTGCTTTGATAAAACTAGTCATTCTAGCTTTCCAAAACCAAAAATCAATATCTTTGAAAAACGGTGGAATCGTATAATCAAAACCTTCCCAAAATCAGCCATTGTTAACTCTTGAGACTGTTAAGTCCTTTAAACAAGAGCCTGGCTCTGATACCAAATGAAAGACTTGGCTATCACCCAAGAGGGGGGTGAATTGGGTGTCTAATTAAAAACTTAGAACTTTAAGAATCTTTTTACAGCTTACAGAAAGTAGTTTAAATGACAATAACAATTTATAAAGTTATAAACAATCATTCAAACATATATGTTGGGAATGTAAGAGATAAGGGAAGAGAATATGCAAACTATGATTTATACTGGTTCGGCCCAATCCTTGACCTACGTCCAGTCCCCAATCTCCACTTGAGATTTTCAATCCACTATCTTCTTTCAACTTGATTACACGTTCTATACATGAAGTAATCCTCTCACTAGGATTCACTCCCCCTTACAAACTGTAATCAATACACTCACTTGATTACACACTCTGTACTCGAAGTAATTCTCTCACTAGAACTTACTCCCCTTACAAGCTGTAATCAATACAATGGGTTTCCCACTCAAGATCACCCAATCTTGAGTAACTCACAGATAGAAAGATAGAATGGTTACAAATAAATCTTCTCTCTCAGAAGTGAATGGATAAACAATGAAGTACAATACAACTCATTTCACTCTCTATGATAATCTAGGTAGACATTGAAAACAGAGAGTAAATGATATGAATTTCAGAGTATGAGCATTTTGAAGATGTAAGCTTGTGTCTTGCATCTTCTGTCTTGAATCTGTCTTCTTTTATAGGTAGAGATCAATATATGAATGTTGTAATTCATAATGTGACCGTTGGAAATATTGCAGGTTGATTAGTTGAAGTTTTGGTCTTCTTCTCTCTCTACTCTTTGGTTAATCCAGCTTTGCAGAGGTTCAGGCTTGACTTTCTGACTTTTAGTCCGTTGGAAGAGCAGCTTACTGGATGTGGAAGGAAACATTAATTCCTTCAAAACGTGTGGAGAATGATTGTTCAGAAGCATGCAAGTTTTCTGCACTTTTGCATTTAATGTTCTGACTCTACTTTATGCTTTATGCTAAATCTCCATTTAATCATGTCTAAATCATCTGAAACTCACTAACAAACTAATTAAACATAGTTAGGAATAGTTATGAGTGATGATATGAAGTATTGGATTCAAACACAAAAGTTTCGTAGATTCGTTCAGTTCGAAATTCAAATTCAGGGATGCAAACTCGAGTTTGAAATCCAAAATAGTCTGTCTTTTGCTCTCTGTTAGTAGTAAACTCGAGTTCACACATTTAGGCTCGAGTTTGGCAGTGACAGAATGTTTTTGAGTTGAAATCAATTTTTTTAACTTATCAAAAACATTCATACTTGTTTACAATTGTCAGTTATAATCAAAACACATAGAGAACTAATAAAAGGTTGTCTGTAATGGGGCCTACATTTAAATGATGATATTGGTGCTTCATAGGAGTTTTTTTTTTTTGTTAAGGTGTATATTTATCAATAAATTATTACGAAAGGAGTATCTAGCACAAATATTAATTAAAGGTACCTTAAATACAAACAAACGATTAAAAATGTGCAATCAGCACAAAAAAACTTTTAAAAATGTGCAGTCAGCACAACGCCGTTAGAAAAAGATAATGACTGTTATCTAATGTGCAAATTGACCAACGAACTTTTACTTCAGGAGCGCCCAATACAAAATTTTTTTACTCAAAAGCGCTCAACACAAAATTCTAAATTTCACTAAATTAAATAAGTTTTTTTCTCAATTGTCATTATTCAAAATTACTGGTATATATATCTATGGACAAAAATTACTCATTTACTAAAATAAACAAATTTTTTTATTAAAAATATAATTATATGATTTAAATAAAACTCAAGGTATTTTATAATGTATTATATATGTTAAAAAATTATATGATTTAATTTTATTTTAGAATAAATTGATTTAATATTAATACAATTTAAAGAAATCTAAAAAAATATATTATATCCGGAAAGAAATGAAATGAGTTTAATTTTTATTTTTATAAAAAGAGCTTAATAGATATCAATATTGATACTTAATAATATAAATCCGGCAACTTGATTATATTTTTGTTAATTAATTAAATGATCTATTGATTATATGAATATGGGGCTTGTTGAAAAATAAAATAAAAAAGTCCCATAAATAATTTGCTGAGGTTATACTTAATTAATGACAATTTTTTTTCCAACAAGTCCCATATTCATATAATTAATAGATAATTTAATTAACAAAAATATTATTAAGTTGCCGGATTTATATTATTAAATGTCAACGTTGATATCCATTAAACTCTTTTTATATATATATAAAAAATAAACTCATTTCATTTCATTCCAGATATAATAGATTTTTTAGATTTTTTAAATTTTATTAACATTAAATGAATTTTCTAACTCACATAAATTTCTTCTAAAATAAAAATAAATCATATTTTTGGTTTGTTTAACATATATAATAAATTATAAAACACCTTGAGTTTTATTTAAATCATATCATTATAGTTTTAATTAAAAATTTTGTTTATTTTAGCAAATGAGAAATTTTTGTCCATAGATATCTATACAAGGAGTTTTGAATAATGACAATTGAGAAAAAAAATATTTAATTTAGTCAAATTAAGATTTTTGTGCTGGGCGCTTCTAAGTAGAACTTTTTTGTGTTGGGTGCTCCTGGAGTAAAAGTTTGTTGGCCAATTTGTACCTTAGATAATAGACGTTATCTTTTTCCTAACGGCGTTGTGTTAACTGCACATTTTTAAAAGTTTTTTGTGCTAACTGCACATTTTTAATTGTTTGTTTGTATTTAAAGTACCCTTAATTAATATTTGTACTAGATGCTCCTTTCGTAATAGTTCGTTGGTAAATATGCACCTTAATTTTTTTTTTTTTTTTGATTGCTTCGCTACTTCACTTCAACTTCCTCATATTTACTGTGATGTGATCAGGGTCATGTATATAAAACTTCATTTCTTTTGCCAGAATAATTACTCCCAATCGCTATTATTAAAAATAAGAAAATTCATAAAATTCATAATTCTTTTTTAAGAAATAAAAGCATTCAGTGTTATCATTATTTAAACTCATTTAGTGTAACTAATATGTGCCTCATGTGAAAAAAGACTAAAAACATTTTATCTTAATTATATAAAAAGAATTGAAGGAAGTATGCTGAACTTGTTAATATAAGCTTTAATTTATGAAAAAAAATAATAATCACAACATGTTAAATGGTAGTTTCATATCATATTCCCAGTAGCTTTGCTATTTCATTGCACCTTTCTATGTCACTTCCTCGCAACTTCTACCACATGACGGTAGCATCATTGTTTCAATAGTGTCGATGTGAATATCCGAAGCTTCCGGGGAGCAACATTTTTACATCTGGGCAAGTGGGTGTCATAATTTAGTGCACCAATATTTTCGTCAGAAACCTTTCATATGTGGAATGGTCAATTTTTTTCCTCTTCATCTTTTGATCTTGTAATTTAGTATGGCTTTTTATAGATTTTTATACCCACATGATTTTGCTTAAAATAAAGCTTGTAATATATATACGGTTTTTATGAATGATTATTGGTAGCTTTTATGTGTTTAATGCCCCTACTTCTTGCTTTTCCCTTAATTAAATCCCTATGCTGCAAATATTGAATAAGAGATAAAAGAACACAATAAATTTTTATACATTACTTTATGAAAAGTATACAAATTTCTTACTTATGAAAAAGATTGGAGAAATACATTGAACTTGTTACCGCTTTAATTTAATTTAAACAAAAAGATCATGACACATTGCCTCATACAATAAATTTAAAGAAAAATTAATCAAAATTCAATCCGTTGTTACTTCCACGCAACTATTTTTTTTCTCCACGTATAAATATTTTCTTATTGAAAATAATCTTATTTAAAGAACTAGCGAACATTATGTTGACATCTCTTTTTAACGAGAATTTAAACTTTAATTTGTATTATTAGGAATTAGCCTATCTTCTTGACCCAACCTTGGTTGCTTCCCTGCATATGAAATGATTGAAGGAAACTAAAGGTTTAGCAAAATGTGTGGCCTGCGTTTAAAATATGTGCTTCACAGTTCATACCAATCACTATGTTCTTCTTATGTACAAACATTCTAACAACTTTGTTAAGTTTCTCCAATATATCTTTAATGGGTTTAATCATTTCATCAATTCCAATTATATCTTTTAAGGATGACAGTCCATGGCTTTACACACAAGTATTATCTTTTGATAAATGAAATCTTTGAGGGAACAAAAATTAATACGGTCAGCTATTCTCAAAAGAAGTTATTCATCAATTTATATGCAGTAAAAAGTCACTTTTTTTTGACAAAAAAAAGAGTCACTTTTCTTTTTATAAAAAATGGAGAAGTCAATGTGTGTGGTTGGGATAATGGTAAGAAAAGAGGATTATTTGTAATCAGATATATACAAACTTAAAATTGGATAAAAGTCTGATCGTATAATATGATTTATATTTAGATTAATGGTAGCATAAATGACTTTTCTGAAACTAACACTTGTTTGAATGATTATTTTGAAAATCAAGTTTACATGAAAAATAATTGAAAAGGACATGAATCTTATTAAATAATGTGTGTATATATTATATGCGTGTGTATTGTGAAAAATACAGAAAATTATTTGGATGATTAATGGAAAATCAAGTTTAATGGTAAAAGACTAAAAAATGCATAAATTCTATAAAAACAAAAATAGGTAATGTATTGTTTTGAAAAAAATTTACATTACTAAACTACTTAAATTTTTTGGGGGAAATTGGGGAGAAGTTCACCGAAAATTTAATTGATGAGAATGATTTAAATCAAAATATTATCATGCTTTTTATATAAAAAATTATCAACTAATTTTCACCAATTAAATTTTTTGTAGACCTAAATCAGAGTACTATCATGATTATTAACTTTTAAGTGAAATCATATTTAGGTCAAAAAATTTCATCTATAAGGATTTATAATAAAAACCATAATAGTATTTCAATTTAAAAAAGTGGGATCCAACATTTTTTTTCATAAGCTACTCTTTTTCTCTACGGTGAAAAATCGAAAGTAATAAATTTTGACTTATGACTTAATTTTTTTTTTTCCCAAAAGCCGAATTAAAAAAAGAAGAAGTAATAACAAACCTTCAGTCAGAATCAAATATAAACACGCCTCCAAAAGTGAGTTTTGGGAGGAATATATAGTTGCGTGAAGGATTGACAGTCACCAAGTTTGAAACTTTAACTCTTTTCACATTGGATTCCCTTTCATTTCCATTCCTTATGTTACTTTCCCAGCAACTTCAATCCACTGATCACGGAAAAGAAAAATATGGTAGGACCCATTTTGTCTGAGGCCACACACAGACTCATAATGCAAAACCCTCACCAATACCAACTGACGGTGAAGAATAATTATCACAATTACTCCCTTTTATAGTTAAGGTAAGATATATTTTTATAATTTGATTATGACATACTCCCTCTTGTTTTATTATAAGGCACCAACTATCATTTCTCGTAGACCAAGGAATGAAGGTTAAGTCATTATTGAGGTCTAAAAGTAATAAATGTTTTCAACTTTACCCCTACTTTAATGATGTAAGTTTAAATGAGTTAGTTAAAAATGAAGGCATAATGGAAAAATAGTAATAAATAAGTTAGTTAAAGTAAGTTGGTGCCTTATAATAAGGACCAAAAAATGTTGGTGGTTGGTGCCTTATAATAAGGACCAGAGGGAGTATATATTTATAGGGTTTAATGTTTCTGCATTTACTGCAAAAGCTTTTTTTCTGGAGCACTCACATAAAAATGAGTGACTCACGGGTCTCATTGTAAAGAGATGAGAAATAAAATATTAGTAAGTAGGTCCCACTAATATTTTATCTCTCATCTCTTTACAATGAGACCCACTCACTTTTATATGAATGCTGCAGGAAAAAAAAGCTTCTGCAGTAAATGCAGAAACATTAAACCCATATTTTGTAATACATAATGATTTTTATATAATAATTGTTATATATGGATATAAATCGCTTCGATTAAACTCCACCTCCTAAGTATAGGCAGCCAGAGAGGGTGCAGGCCCAGCTGGCCAGCGGTGGTGCTCCAAAAAGTACACCTTTTTTTAATTAAAAAAATTGAGGGACATAATGATAAAGTCAACAACATTGTGGTTAATCTCATTTTGATCTATGTTATCTTTTTATCATTTCCATGTGGTTAACATATTTTCTGGGGTTTTACAAATTTCAATAAGATTTATTTAAAATTTTCCCTTGAATATAGAAGTGTCATGTTGTACCCTTATTTTAATCCATACGGTGCAAGCATTGAATAAGAGATTAAAAAAACACAATAAATATTTAATACAATACTTTATAAAAAAAAATAAGCAATTTCTTTTCTTATGAAAAAAAAATTGGAGAGATACGTTCAACTTATATATTAATACTAGTTTAATTTAAACAAAAAGATCATGACATATAAATGTAGGTATATCTTCCAACGAAAAATTCAAACTTTAGTTTAACATATTGTGATAGACTAACCTCTTTTAATAGACTTAATCTCATATTAATCCTATCCCTACAATTTTTATAGACTAATAACGAGGAAAAATGGTTATGGGAGGATGTGAGTCAATGCATGTTAAACCATAAGGTTCTTGTGAGGCCAAATTAATCAGAAAGTCGGTCTTTGGGAAATTACAGTTGCATATGTGAAAAGAATGAAGATAACTAAAGTCCGACAAAATGTGGGTCCTACGTTTAAAAGATGATGTTGGTCATTCATACCAATTGCTTTGTTACTTCATTGCAACTTCATCGTGGAATAATAATTACTACTTTCACTTTCAGTTTGTTAGAGGCATTTTCACCGCGAACATTCCCAAGCACGTCTTCTGAACAGGGATTCACATCTTTATTGATCACGTTGCGTAATACTTCCTCTGGTCCTTATTATAAGGCATCAACTACCACTTTCTCGCGGACTAAGGAATGGAGGTTAAGTCATTAATTAGATCTAAAAGTAATAAATGTTTCCAACTTTGCCCCTACTTTAATGATGTAGGTTTAAATGAGTTAGTTAAAATTGAGGGCATAATGAAAAAATAGTAATAAATGAGTTAGTTAAAGTAAGTTGGTGCCTTATAATAAAGACCAAAAAATATTGGTGGTTGGTGCCTTCTAATAAAGACCAGAGGGAGTTGTAGGTTGTTAATCGGCCTACTTTTTAAGACCTGAGAGCTAATGGCCTACTTGAGTCAAGTCTTTGGGGGAATTGCTTTTGCATGTGAAAGCCTGAAAGTTGTCCATAGTGGGGCCTACATTAAAATGATGATGTTGGTGCTTCATACCATTTGCTTCGTTACTTCACTTCAACTTCCTCAGATTTACTAATGTGGGTTGGTTTAGATGGTAAGGGATCCAGGATTAGGTCCTTAGGTCGTGGGTTCGATCCCTCTGCCGTCGCTGGGACTCCTTTGGTAGGCGATCTCGTAAGTCCCCAGTAAGTGCTCATAGAGCCCGGCCGCCTCACTTTAGTGGGGGGCGATGCTAACCCTCCAAAACTTTTTCTTATAAAAAAAAATAATAATAAAAACTTCCTCAGATTTACCGTGATCAGGGTCATGTATATAAAACTTACTCCATTTCTTTTTTGCCAGAATAATTACTCCATTTAAAAACATCTCAATCGTTATTATTAGAAACAAGAAGAGTCATAAAATTCATAATTCTTTTTTAAAAAATAAAAGAATTCAGTTTTATCATTATTTAAACTCATTTAGTGTAACATATATGTGCCTCATGTGAAAAAAGACTAAAAACATTTTATCTTATATAAATAGAATTGGAGGAACTATGTTGAACTTGTTAACGCTTTAATTCATTATAAAAAATAATCACAACATGATATGCTCCCTCATACAATCAACTCAATGGAAAATATGAAGCAAAATTCAGTTGCTCTCTTGTTTTATGGGTTGAAGTATAAAAATATACATATGGCTTTTTAATAGTGCACCTAACGCCATTTTTTTGTTTTGGTGAAAAAATAATTATGTTGGTAAAAAAGTAGAACAAAATTCACATATTCCGTTAAAGTAACTGTGTGCCCCACCAATATAAAGTAAATAAATATGTGATTTTTTGCTTAATTTTTGTAACCACATAAATACTTTTGCATGTAAAAAAAGTATTTGGAGTTGAACGCATTTTTAAAAAAAATCACATGTATATTTTTATACCTTAGCACTTTTATAAATGATTATTGGTAGCTTTTATGTGTTTAATGTCCCTAGTTCTTGTTTTACCCTTATCTAAATCCATATGGTGCAAACATTGAATAAGATATAAAAAAACACAATAAATATTTCATACATTACTTTACAAAAAGAATAAACAATTTCTTATTTATGAAAAGTCTCAAACCATTTACAACAGGAAAAGTATATATTTACAACAACATTTAAACACATGACCATTTACAACAGAAAAAATATGTATTTACAACAGAAAAAGTATGTATTTACAACAACATTTAAAAAATTCCGTACAAATAATATCAAAAAAGTCTCAAACCATTTACAACAGAAAATATATGTATTTACAACACGAAATGTATGTATTTACAACAAAAATTCTCTTGGGACTTTTTTATAATTTTATGATTTCAAGGGACACTTTTTTATAATTTTTTTCCTTCCTTGAGACCTGAGTGTAATTTTCCCTTGTTACTTCACTGCAACTTCCTTTAATTTGATTAATGTGTCTAGGTGGAATAATAACTCCTTTCAATTTTACAAAGGCATTTTCATCCTTACTATTTACATGGGAAAATTACACACAGGTCCCATAGAACAAAAATAATTACAAAAAAATCCATTGAAATCGCAAAATTACACAGAAGTCCCAAGAGACTTTTTTGAAGTTATTTATATTAACAAAAGGAAATGTCATATTTACAACAGGAAATGCCTATATTTACAACAACATTTAAACACTTGACCATTTACAACAGAAAAAGACATATTTACAACCGAAAATGCTCATATTTACAACAACATTTAAACACTTGGATTTTGAACGTAAAAAGGTCATTTATAACAGAAAAATGCTAGATTTACAACAGGAAGTGCTGTATTTACAACAAAAATTAAAATATTGAAATTTATAACAGAAAAAGTCATATTTACAACAAGAAATGCCTATATTTACAACAACATTTAAACACATGGATTTTGAATATAGAGAGGTCTTACAACAGAAAAAGGCTAGATTTACAACAAGAAGTGCTGTATTTACAACAAATTTTAAAATTTGGCCATTTACAATAGAAAAAACCATATTTACAACAAGAAATGCATATATTTACAACAACATTTAAAAACTTGGATTTTATTTCCATACAAATAATATCAAAAAAGTCCCTTGGGACTTTTGTGTAATTTGGTGATTTCAAGGGACTTTTTTGTAAATATTTTTGTTCCTTAGGACCTGCACATAATTTTCCCTATTTATATTAAGGAATTTTATCTCGACTTATGTGAATGTGCTTCTCAAATACTAATCCAAATAGGGGAAGTTGGGAACTCTTTACAACCATTTCGGGTTTACGCTAAACAGGAAATTTAAGTGTGCTTTTCATAACCAGCAATCCTCAATACAAGATAAAGTTTAAATAAAAGAACTCTTAATTCATATATATTAAATTTACATAAATGCTTGGTATTGCATGTCTGCAAACTCCATTTTTGTTCTTCAAGTATATTTTGATGCTACATGTAGTGTAATAAACAAGTTCAAATATGTAAGAGACCTTGAAACTAAATTAAAATGCACAAGGTTATAGTATGTTTCGTTCATACTGTGTGTTTCAAGGCTGTATTCTTTTTTAATAATCTACAAATATCAATATGTGAATGAGAATCATTTTAATGATATTTAACAAACTTTCATATAAACCTCACTTTGAAAGAGTAATAGCTCATGCTCTGTTTTCCTTACTCTGTTTTCATCCACAAAATGCAAACATTTTCATTGATATGGAATTTATAAAATTATCATTTCCTTGAAATGGAATTACTCAACTGATTTTTTTTTTAAATGAAAAAAAAAATCACAACTCACTTCATTAAATGGAATCATAGCTGGCTTGCAACATCCACGAAGCACAGTGACTTGTAATCCTTATAACAAATAAGACATTTAAATTCACAAAAATCATACACACAATCATAAAATACCATTGTACATGATAGCCTTTAAGCTTCGTTACAAGTATAATTAGGATTAGCCATGAAGCAGTTCATCTGCAGTGTGTTATAATCAGGCCTTGCCAAAATATCCTCTGCTACAGAAAAAGGCAAAACCAAGGAGATGAAATTTCCGCACAATCAGTTTATTCCAACAATCAACAATTACAGTTAATAACACGTTGAAGATAATCCTTTACACCAAGAGTGAAAAATAAGTTTAAAGTTTAAATTACAGAGCCACACAAGCTGATTCAAAGAAACGTACCCGCAAGACCACAACCGCCATTCTAGCAGTTGCTTGGTAGAAAGGTGTGGCGCTGTATCCTGTATGCATGTAAACAAGTCAAAAATCAACAATGAGTGTAATGATTATTACATAAAAAAAACATCAAATAAATGACTAATTAAATTAGAAAGTAGTCACTTTTTTTTT
This sequence comes from Acacia pycnantha, assembly GCA_025563575.1. Lineage (NCBI taxonomy): Eukaryota > Viridiplantae > Streptophyta > Magnoliopsida > Fabales > Fabaceae > Acacia > Acacia pycnantha. The sequence continues at coordinate 3,918,299 of JAMWYP010000018.1, read as the reverse complement.
TCCTGGAACATATATAGTTGGCAGTGGTTAGCATGTAATCGTTGTGAATGCAGCTATAAGTATATAGGAGAGTATCATAGTCAAGAATGAATACATGCTCTTAATTTGCTAATACTGTAAGAAGCAGATAATACCTATTAAAGTTCGACTCCGAATATTCTGATATGGGTACACTCCACACTCTTTGGTGAGACAGAGCATGAGTACCAAAATAAAATTCGAACAAAATACTTGGGTTATAAATGGCGGCTTCATGATTTCTTCTGTTTCCTTCAATTTTCTCCTGTATCGATTCAGATAGTTTTGGATCAGACATAAGAGAACATCTCCAGGTGATTTTTTTCTTTTAATGACAAGAAATTGTAGGGCCCCAACATGCTCCTTGTGGGAGGAAGACAGGAACGGCGGCGCAAAAAACGAAACCCATTAAATTGTGAGAAGACAGAGAAAACTTGACGATGTCCGAATCATTTTGGGTCCGATTATGCCCTAACCACTCAGGAACATTCTTTCCTGGGTAATGAACTGTAATTTATGGGCTCCAGATATGTTAAGTTTAACGCCCCCTGTTCTATCTATTGGGTGACGTGTTCCTTAATTCTCAAGTCAGATTATTTAATAAAGAAGTTAAACTATCAAGCTAGGTTTGATCCTCGACAATAAAAGCATTTTCAATAATCTTTCAAAACTTAACTCATTCATAGATTCTAATCTATAGTTTGAATGGGCTTTTCTAAGAATTTAAAACTTTCGAAAACATTTAATCAATGATTTATACTCTTTATTAAAAATACATCTACCCTTAGTTCTGGTTAGATTTCATCAAAGTAATTCTTATTTTATCTAACCTAGTGCTCTACCATTCAATTATTTATTCATTTCATTTATGGGCTCATAATATACTTGCCTGTTCCTGCAGCAATACAATACATACATGTTCTACTACTATCAGATCATAGTATCTAATTAAATATATACATCCCAGTAGCCATATATGACTATCTCAAAATAATCTCTAAATCATAAGGAAAAAGAAATATCCCTATACAAAAGTGAAACTAAATGTTTCATCTGCATCATGAACACCACTTTTTTCTCAAGATCAAGCGATAACTAAGCCCTTGCCTCTTCTTCCTTGTCTACTTGACTGCCCATGTCCTGGATTAGTGGAAGGTTCTGAGATTCAAATGAATGAATGAATTCCAGAGTAACAGATTAATCTCAAATTCTAGTATATATAATATATGTAAATCAACCAAATAGAGTAGTCACACAACATATAAAACATTCAAATTCATATGACAAGTATTACATTTCATATGCAGCTTGTAAAATAAGTAAATCATAAAATGATTTCAATTACCTTAGCGTTAAGAAATACATTTTGGCAAATTAGTAACAAAAAATAATTGAATGCACTAAGCCCTGCCTAGCCATTGGGAAGCTGGCCCCATCGTCGGCCCTTCCACTCAATCGAGCCATGAGTGGTGTTGACCCCATACAGGCGGAACATACAAATATGGTATACACAAACATATAGAGTTATACAAAGAATTTGAGATTAAAGTTACTAGCTATATATTGGTCTTACCGACAAAGCACCTTCCGCAAAGTTCTCTTTAATCTGCTTGTCTTGCAAGCTTGGGCAATTATCAGGTCCTATAATTAGTATTTATATGGAAAATGGGTCATTAATCATTCTAATCTTAATATCATAATTAAGAGTATGCTCCCCTAGACTCATCCCAAAGTACTTGTCCTTTTGTATCTTTATGACTAGGAATGTATACCAATTGAGACTTGTTTAATTAGATACTATACACTATGAAATAAATATTATCTTAGCTATTTAACCTTTCAATTTATCCAAAAACCTTTACTTTAAAGGTTAAGTGCAATTAACAATTTATGTGACTATTCTAAGACTTATCGGAAATTTAGCTTTTAACTTTTCTGAGAATTTGAAAAATTCATAACTTAGTCTATATAACTTCGAATGGAGTGATTCTAATTCCTACTTAAAGCATGATAAGTCTATTTTCATATATTAAAGTCACCAAGTTGATTTATGGCGGATAAAATTCCCAAATTTTGAAAACTTAATCACTGTGCAGATGACTCTATTACCATGATTCAACAACGTTTCCCTTCAATTTAAAACTTCTTAACTTCAACATACTAACACCTATACAATCAAATAAGATTATTAGAACCTTCCTATTTTAACATTTGAACATCTCTCTAAGATTTTCATGAAAGGAGACACACAAAGAGACACATGGCAAGCTTTAATAAATCGATGGATGTTATTTAATTTTGTATAAAACATAATTGGAAATATTAATCCACATCAAAATTAAGAAGTTAAAATATTTGCAGTTTGACCCAATTTTTTTTAATATTTGTACTTTATCTCAAAATTAATCAATAAATGAACTAATGTTTGAAATACTCAATTAATTAAACTCAAAATCATCATTAAAATCCTAGATAAATATATGATACAATGTATAAGAATCAAAATTAACTTGGCAAATGTTTGATATAAGAGAAAAGAAAAGGAAGTTAATTAAGTGAAGGGTTGGCAGCTTCTAGGAAGGGAACGCTTTTGCATCATTACAACCATTTCATTTAGTTAATCACAACCCCAATTTTTTCGTGTTTGATTTAACTATTTCTTAATTTTTTAATCATCACAACCATTTCATTTATTTACGGAGCAAATATTATAAATCCAATAAAAAAAATCTGCACCTTTCAGCCCCTTTTTTCTGACCAAAAACTAATTTTATCATTATTTAAACTCATTTAGTGTAACTTGAAGAAAATAAACTAATTTTAAATAAAGATACTATGAGAAAATTATAATAAATAAATCATATATGTGCCTTGTAAAAAGGATTAAAAATTTCTTATCTTGTAGAAGGAATGGAGGGAGTAACTTGAACTTATTAATGCTTTAATTTGGATAAAAAATTCACGAGGTGACATGTACGTTGCCTCATACAATAAATTAATTCAGTGAAAATTTTACATAAAAAATGAATTGCTCTGTTACTTCCCTGCAACTTTCCACAATTGATGGTAGGGTCACTCGTGTTTGGAAGCTTGTTAAAGGATAGGTTCTTATTAATATTGGTTTATTTTTCTTTTTTTGACCAAAACAATATATGCTATTCAGAATTCAAGTCTTTTGTAGAATTGCAACTCCTTGTGCAAATGATTATGTGACACTAATCTAAATGTAAAGTTTGAATCAAAATTAATTCGATCATCTCAGACTTTACTGCAACAGTGCAACATTCATCCACTGAGAATGGATAAAAGGAATGGTAGGGACAGGGTCCATTGTGTTTGAAGTTGAACCCATGAACACGCACAGACAAATAATATGGAATTAAAGCCGTACCGATAAGAATAATTATATAAACTTAAGGTCTAATTTATATAATTGATACCAAAGTCAAAAGTTACTTTGTTGTATTTGATATAAATATTTCTTAATTTTTGAATCACCACAACCATTTCCCTTAATTTACGGGGCAAATATTCTAAACCCAATGAATAATCTGGCCTTAACTCCGTTTACTCCGGACCAAAACCTAAAAAGTAAAACCCAGTGATTAGGTACTCAAACCCATTTATATTAGCCCATGTGATTGGGCTTACAATGATACAAAAATCTGTGGGACGTTGGAGACTCCTCAAAGCCATTTTTGGTTTACCATAAACAGAATATTAAAGTTTACTTTTAATTACCAGCCATCCAGAAAACAAGAACTCTTTATTTACATGTCTTAAATTTACATAAATACTTGGTATTGCAAATTTGCAAATTCCATCCACCAAGCACTACTGTAACTTGTAATCATTATAACAAAGAGACTTTTAAAATTTTCAACAATCATACACACCACACACGCATCATAAAATACCATTGTACATGATAGCCTTCAAGCTTCGTCAAAAGTATAATTCAGAGTATCTATGAAGCAATTCATCTGTAGTGAGTTATAGTAAGGCCTACTTGTCAAGATATCCTCTGCCACTTATACATGCCCACAGAGAAGTGATTCACTATGCTGATCAGATAGAGAAGATGGCGCACGAAACTAATGGCGATCTGATCATTCTGCAAGCCCCAGAAAATGCAGCTTTGTTAGCCGATCGTTGCGCTTATGGATAGTTAAATGCAACTTTCTCTGTCTTATCAGTTCTTTTCTTATTGATTACATGTTATATGTTTTGTACTAAACTCCAAGACTAGATCTTGTCCTTTTTTATCCAAGGAAAAAAAATCCTCTGCCACAGAAAATGGCCCAACCAAGGAGATGAAATACCTGCACAACCAATTTTCTCTTCACAATCTACAATTAAAGTTATCAATATGTTGATAACAATCCTTTACCCTAACACTGAAAATTAAATTCAAAGTTTAAAATACAGAGCCACAGAACATGATTCAATAGACTTTTAACAACAAAGGAAAAGAAGAAAGCATAGGAGGAAAAACGGAAAAAATATTGCTAGATATTTTCCAAGCATATAGTATTACTACATATTGACACATGAAAGTAGTGGCCAGTGGTGCTGCTATGTAAAACAACAGATTGTCATAGAGATAATGAAACCTAAACTGGTGAACCTTGATTTTTGGTTCAATCAGCAAAAGAAAAGACAGTGTATTAGCTGAAAAAGATATAAGGACCAAACACATGATTTGCATCATGGAGAAGATCAAAGTGATTCTAGCAATTGCATAATCAACACCCCACACCACATTTGATCATATGAAACTGAGTTCATAAAGATATACCACACCAACTTATTAGTGTTAAAAATACAAGAGCATTAATGAAGTTTCGTAATTAAAGGGGAATAATCCCAGAAACATAACATTAAAAAACAGAATAAATTCAAGAGGTGGAAGACAAACCAATTAAAGGGTGAACTAATGAACAAAGCAAGAAGGGCATTTATGAAATTCACAGCTTAAGCAGAGATGACTCTAAGCTTTGTTTGATTATTTTTCAAATTGTTTTTTATGACTGAACATGTTATCCAATGAAGTAAGGCTACATACCAACTGCATATCATGTGCAACCATTAACAAGAGAGTGATATTCAGAGAAGAATAAAAGATGTACGAAACTCCACATAACTCAACAAATATGGTTCTATGATAACAAGCGGTATAAGTGTATGATGCAATTACAGTCAGCATAAAGTACAACGGTTGTAAGTAAAAATTATAGTGAGTTTCAAAAGAATATTCTTACACAATTTGCCCCCTTTTGTTAATGTTTATTTTTTATTTTTCCCTTTTTGCAGTGGACCCAGAGCATTATTTCTTAGCAAAAGACATTACCTAGTTTTCATTTAATGCAAAACAAATGATCTCCAGGATCCGCCTACATGAACAAGAGGCCTACAACTTCTGTAAACTTAACCATCTTAGGGTTCCACATTAAAAATCAGACTTGACAATTACAGGAAGCTAAACAAGTTTCAACATTATCAAACCTTAAATTGCAATCCTATAGCAGTATCTGAGAAAACACCTTAATATTATAGATTTGACCAACAATACATCACCTTAATATTCATTTGGGTTAAAATTTCGCCTGCCCTCCCACCCCCTCCCATCCCCATCCCTCAAACCAAACAAATGTCAAATATCACTTTTCTTTTATCTCCAAGAACACTATGAACACATCATTTTTGTGGCAGTGTCCTCACCTCTAACAGTGATGAACACCTCATACTTTTTTATTGAGAAGTTGGTTGCGAAGAGCACATGAAGCACAACAGCATCCATCGTTTTTGTTGTCAGCTTTTGTTCGCCGAGAATGATAACTGAACATATGTATTCTGTCAAAAACATAAAAACATCACTGCACAGAATTCTTTTTGGGTGTAATAATATTAGTTAATCGATACTAATGACTTGCTATAGGGTTTTATTTAAAAAGAAGTTACTAAAAGTCAATTTCAAGAATTTAATTTTCTTAGTTACCCTCAAATATCTGCTTGCTGCAATTAGCATTTGATGTGACAGAAATCTATCAAAGTAGAAGGACCACTTATGATAAGTAGTCTTTTTTTAATAGACAAAGTTACAAGAAGATAAATCATTTTTATGCTAAATCTAATTATCTTAAGTGCTGGTTGACTATTTCAATTAACCGATGCATTTTTATCTCAGTATCTAATGATGCCAGGCTACATTTTTATACATGCCAAGTTTCCTTTAAAGTTATGCTTTACTGAGCTTATTCATCAAGAAACATATCAATGAAGTTGTCCGAGAAGATACATATTCATTGTAAGAAACCAAGAAATTGAAATCGTAATTTTGGAAATAGTTGGATTCAAACGCATCAATAGGATTAAATATATTACAAAGTAACACAATATGTTTAAAAGCATAATCTAAATTTGACTAAGGTAGCTCTGGTGTACCAAACTCTAACTAAATAGATGAAATGTAGAAGAGAAATACATACCGATCAAGTAATGGGTTATGGGTAATTTATTTATGATGAGTGCGATTCTTTGTAGATTAAAAATTCAGCTGGGTAATCAGAAGTAGCAACTCATCGTCATCATGAGATGTATTGGACTCAGAATTCTTGGGAATAGATTGATCAATTGAAGAGTCCTTCACTTCCTTCAATTTTTCTTGTTGAAGGAAGTTTGTGTACTCAGAGACATATATTGGACGAACTCCATATTCTTTGATCAAGGAACCACCAAACCTATATCTCTTCCATACATCACCGCTGAAACCATAACCAAGCCTAAATGAAAATTCAAGGTCAAGCTTGGCATCACAACCTTTTCCCTGTCGAAGATACTTTAGTATGGATTCACTGCATACGGGATCATACCATAGAAAAACATTATCTGAATTCAATTCTTTCATTGAATAGTGCCATCCACTTGGACCGTAGAATTTTTTGTCATAATATCCCCTACACTTCAATCGAGCCCAACATCTGGAGAAACATTGATCCCTTTCTTTTGAGGAGAAATTAGGCATAACAAAGCAGAAAATGAAACCCATCAATTTGTCAAAATCTGAAGCAACCTGAATGCTCAGTTTTAAAGTGCCATTCCTATCTATCATCGAACTTTTGTAAGTAAACCACTCTAGAATATTACTTGCTTCTAGATTGCCACATTTTTCTATCTTCATTGAGAAATTAGCATATTTTAGTATTTCAGGAAATGAATTCTCATCAGCATCTTGACAACTCTCTTTTTGGGCACCCAAATTTGCCTCTGATTCCCTTCGTTCAATGAATTTGGGATACTCTGATTCATATATGGGGCAAACTCCACATGCTTCAATCACACCATCAACAAACTTCTCACTATCTGTCTTACTATCTGTAACAACAGAGAATTCAAATGACACGTTTGGCCTGTAATTGGTGTTTTGGCCATCCATTGTTTCACCGAAGTTTATGAGCAAGTCATAAACACACCATAGAAAAACATGATGTGAATCAAAATTTGTCACCACTCCTCCATAACCATCTTTTTTCGTTGCTTCAAATTTTGAGCATGTGTGCTTCTTACCATCGTAATAAAATTGGCATTGCAATTTATCACCATGAGCGTGGTGAGAAAGAACAGAACAGAGAACGAAGCCAATTAGGTCGGTTGTGGTTGAAGGCAGCTCAATAGATACAATGTTGGAAGCATCTATTCCCTGATTATATTTAAACCACTCCGGAACTTTTCTTCCTGGGTAAGAAATCGCACATCGATTCCTTGTGTAGATTGCTAGCTTGAATGGGAAATGGGCACTTTCCATAACATCAGATAGATAGCGATTCTCCAATTTCAAGCAATTTACTAGAAGTAAGGTTGGATGAAATGTAGCTGCTAAGGAATTGGAGAAGAACGGCAGCTCTGGCAGAGAACAAAGTCTTCTACAATTGCTCAAGTCAATGTGTTCTAAATTTAAAAGATGCTTCATGCTAGTAGGCAGGCTCTCTATATTACTTCCTCTCAAATCCAATGATTGTAATGAGAATAAGGAGCCGATGGATTCAGGGAGATCGTACAATTGTTCACATCCACTAAGAGCAAGCTCTCTGAGACGACTAACTGAGGAACAGAGCGTTGAACCCAACATTTTTTCATCTTCCAACAATGAAGATTCAATGTGAGAAGTGAATTGTAGTGTCTTTAATGATGTGCAGTTGGAGGCATGTAATACTTCAAGGGATGGAGGAAGCTCTGGTAAAGATTGAAGGCTCTTACATTTACATACATAAAGCTTTCTTAGCCTTGAGAGATGTTTGATATTGTGTGGAAGTTCAGTTAATTTGCATGCCCCAGTCAACCAAATTTCTTGTAGAGATAACAAAGAATCAAATAAGGTATGGAGCTTTGATTTGTCAATTATTCCACCGCAATTAAAAAGTTCAAGGCACTCAAGAGATCTCATGCAACAAATCATGTCATCAATTGGAAGATTCTTTAGTTTTGTGTCGTCAAGAATGAAAGACCGAAGCCGCTCCATATGCCCAATTGGAAAGTCCAATATCTCAATAGGTAAACCCCCAATATATAACCTTTGCATATTGTTTGAAGAGAATGAAAATTCCTTGAGGCCAGAGCAACCACGGACATCTATGAATGCAACAGATTTTGACTGACGCTCAGCTTTCAAACTCTTTAGGCTTATGCAATCTTTTACAGACACGTCAAACAATCTTGGAAGAGATAAAACCGAAGGATCAATATGACTTAAACTTTCACAACTCTCAAGATAAAGCCATTTAAGATTTTGAGCCGTTGAAATATCAGGCAACTCCATCAAATATTTGGATCCACGAAGATTTATTTCTCTTAAATTCACCAAGTTCTGCGATAATTAAAAAGAGAAATGTTACATATAGGAAATAAACTCTAAAATTTCAATTAATTTTAAATAAAAAATAAAAACTCATATTTATATGTTGTACCTGCACGCCATCCCATAGTTTTTTAAGGTGGCTATTAGGCATGTGAAGTTCAACTAGCTTCTCAGCACAAAATGACAATGGTAGAGATTTTGAAGGAAAATTGTCCCATTGAAGATAACATAATGATTCAGAAAATGAGTCAAGCTCAGAAGGAAGAATCACAGCGCACGATCTTTCAGCCCGAGATGAGAATTTCAGAAACCTTAAATTAGTCATCTTTTTGAAGGTATCAGCGCTCAATTGTAAATCCCTAATTTGAGACAAATCTAAACTTATGCCTTGAATTGCATCACTTCCCTAAACAACACAAAAATAAGAAAAGAAAGTGAATAAATTACTTTCAGTTAACAATTTATTTTCCCTAGTTGTCAAAAGTCTAATTAGACAGCTACATATTTTTCTTACCCGATTATTTTTGAGTACATCATAGATGTCATCAGGATTCACTAGTCGCCTACATCTTTCAGGATCTGCTTTATAGTCTTGGTGAACAATTTCAAAAGCCATTGATTGAATTAAATCATGCATCCATACCGTACCGTGAACACTTATCAATGCCTTGTCCATAAGGGTGCTCAAACTAATGAGTGCATAAAAGCCACAGCTCTCTAGCATTGCCAATACATATCCTTCAGATTCACCTTTCAAAAAACAAGCAATGTCTAAAAATACCTCTTTCTCTACATCATCAAGTTCATCATAGCTTAATTTCAACACATCTTGAATTTTTGGATCGGTCCTCCTTTCTAATTTGCTCAATGCACTTTCCCATTCTTCTATAGTTCTGGAATAAAGAAATGAACCCAACACGGTTAAGGCTAATGGAACACCTTGGGCATAAGCAAGTGCTCTTTCAACTAGTTCTTTATATTCACTTTTATAACCGCCTTTGTGGAAAGCTTTGAGGTTGAAAAACTCAAGAGAATGGTCATGGTCCAATGCTATGGCTTTATGTATACTTTCAACTCTTCCTACTACAAGTACATGTCTATCTCTACTTGTTATGATGATTTTACTACCAGGTTTAAAACGAGGAGCTTCATTTTTCAAATAATCTAACTGACTTGTGTCACTGACATCATCAAGTACAATCAAAACTTTTCTACGACTAAGCCCTTTAAGAGATCCATCGTTTGATAGTTCATTGACAAGTTTATCACGTATATATTTAAGACCATGTTTTTCTGACTCTTCTCTAAAATTTTCCAAGAAGGAGCTACTGTCAAATTGAGAGCGGAATTTGGCAAACACAACCTTAGCCATGGTTGTTTTGCCTATCCCGCCCATGCCCCAAATTCCAATGGTTGAGCATCCTTGCATCAAAAATTCAATAGCATCACAATTCTTGTCAATTCCAACAATATTCTCCAGTGCACTTGAGGACCCATGGTTTAGCTTTTTTATGATGTCACTGACAATATTTTGAATGAGTTCTGCTTCATCCCTAATATAAGAAGAAGAAAAATTAAAGAACAATGAAAATGAATAATAAATACTTTATTTAATAAAGTAACAACCAATTGATAACAGTATCTAATTTTTTTTTCTTACCTGATAACATTATTATATAATAAAATCACATATTTCGTCAAAGTTCTAATCAAAATTATGGTAATATTTTCCACCATTTTCAATATGAAAAAGAAGGACTCGAATAAAATTTCACTGATTTGCACTGTGATAAGCTAATATTATAATAAAAGAAAAGGCATTTTTATGATAACGAAGATGAATCAAAGGAATAAATAAAAGCACGAAACTCTGATTTCAAATATTGAGACTTAGAAAATGAAGAGTGACCTGCAATTGCAAGAGTCCCATCCAGCTAAACTTGCAGTTTCAGAAAGGGCTGTTCTCCACTTATCCACCTTGTCTGGGTAATTCTTCAAATGTTGTGCAAATGCTTCCTCATAAGCTCCCCTCTGATGGCGTACATGAGATGGGTCCACTTGGTAGAATATAGGAACAACAAGCTCTCCCTTCTCTTTACAGCGAAGGATCTCAAGGAGCTCATTCAAACACCATTTGGAGGAGGCATAGTTTTCAGAGAAGACGATCACAGACAGAGATGAATCTTGAATTGCTTCGATGAGTGATTTGGAGATGTCATCCCCTTTGGAGAGCCCATAATCAATGAAAGTCTCAATTCCTTTGAGGCATAAGGCTGTATGAAGATGGCTGGTGAAGGATTTACGAGTATCCTCTCCCCTAAAACTCAGAAAGACTTCATATTTCTTCGAAGACGAAGAAGAAGATGAAGCTGCAACACCCATGGCACGTATTCAACAGATCTCCTTCTCTCTCTCTCCCTCTCTTGTTGCTGAGAAATGGCAAAAGTGATGATGGAGTGTATATGGCAGTGAATAAAATTTACTCGCTTTCAAGTCTTCAGAGCCTAATGAATAGCATGTGAAACTTACCTCTTTTCACATTGGATTCCATTTCATTTCCGTACCTTATGTTACTTTCCCAGCAACTTCAATCCACTGAGGACGGAAAAGAAGAGTTATGGTCGCCAAGTTTGAAACTTAACTTTTTTCACATGGGATTCCATTTCATTTACGTACCTCCTGTTACTTTCCCAGCAACTTTAATCCACTGATGACCGAAAAGAAGGGTTATGGTAGGACCCATTTTGTCTACCGACAGACAGACTACCAATGCAAAGCCTCGCCAATACCAACTGATGGGAAAGAATAATGATGACAATTATTTTTTATTGCTTAGATAAGATATATTTATATAATTTAATTTAATTTAAAATTAATTAAATTAGTTAATGTGACAGTTACATTTAGGGTGAAGGTGCAAAAATACACATGTGTTTTACCCTAAAGAGCGCCCAGCACCAAATGTTTTTTTAGGTGCAAAATTACACATGAATTTTCAAAAGTGAGACAAAAATACACATGCCGTTAAAGTGGGACAAAAATTACATTTAAGGTAAAGGTGCAAAAATACACATGTGTTTTACCCTAAGGAGCGCCCAGCACCAAATGTTTTTTTTAGATACAAAAATACACATGCCGTTAAAATGCCCTAACTGACGTCACCTTTATGTGGGCCCCACACCATTTAAAAAAAAAATGCTGAACATTTTTTAATTTCCCGACTTGCCCTTCCATGGAATGACTCTGGAATATCTAAACGAAGAAGAAAACGACTTGCTTCAGAATCGACTTGCTCTAGGGAGGTGATTCTGGTCGCCGTCAAATTTTCTTGAAGAGCTTCCGGCGTGACGATCTCAGATGGCGTTTTTTGTGAACATGTTTTCATGCCACTGGAGATCGACGGCCTTCATAAGGGTTTGGGTAGAGCGTCGGTGGAATTGCAAATATGGCGGCGGCGGCGGTGGATGGGAGATGAAGGTAACAGAGGACAACGGCCGAAAGAGGACGACATATGAGTGCTTAGATCTGCGACACCAAGCTCCTTCTGAGATGCTACGACCCTCTCCGTCAAGCCTTGTCGCCGCCGTCGACCTCAGATCCAAGCGCTCAACTTTTTTCGAATTCAGGTCTGACGTCATCTACTTCTACTTCGATTTTGATTCCTCCAATTTCTCTGGTTCAAGATTCTGATATTTTTCTTTGATTTCGATTTCTTTGATTTCTCTAGTTCTGGTGCCTTCCGATTTCTTCCATGAAATTGCTTAGCTTTTGGCTTCTTCTTCTTGATTCCCCCTCTTCAAAATATCAATTTTTTACTGAATGAATTTATGGCGAGTCTAAGGAGGTAATGGAAGACGATTGGGAAGAATAGGTTGGCCTGAGATTCTTAATGGAGAGGATGATGCTTCTATGTCTGAAGTTTCTGGGTTCTTGTTTCATATTTTTAAAATGATATGGAGAGATTTGTATAGATGATATTATTTTTGCTTTGATTATATAAGTTTGTGTAAACATTGATTGATTCCCATCTTCTTCCACTATGATGGTTTTGGGTTTGGGTTTGATTTGTCTCTTTGCATTTTGATTTGAGTTTATAGATGATGTGTTCTTGAAGGTTGAGTTTTGATTTATCTGGTAATGTGAGGGTTATGAATGAAGGTCACTGTTCTTGTTCTTCGATGGAAAAGAAAGAGTTGTAGAGTATGAAGGTTGGGTGGGCGATGGTGTGAGGGGCATTTTGGTATTTTTGTATGGCACTTAATGTCTGTTAAGAAAGGTTAACTGTGATGGTATATTTGCCCCACTTTTGAAAGTTCATCTGTAGTTTTGCACCTAAAAAAAGTATTTGGTGCTGGGCGCTCCTCAGGATAAAATATGTGTATTTTTACACATTTACCCTTACATTTATAATATATGACGATTTTTATATAATAATCGTTATATATAGATATAAAATGCTTCAAATAATTAATTAAACCCCACCTTTGAGTACAGGCTGCTGGAGCATGCAAGTCCGACTGGCTGGCGGTGGTGCTCCGGCAAGTGCACCTTTTCTTCTTTTTTGTATTTAAAAAATTGAGGGTATAATGGTAAAATAAGCAACACTTTAAAATCACATTCTAATCCATGTCACATTTATTTATTTCCATGTGTTAACAGATTTTTTAGGGTTTTATAATTTCTAATGGCATTTATTTAAAATTTTCCCTTAAATAAAGAAGTGTCATGTTTTACCTTATTTAAATTCATATGGTGCAAGCTTTGAGTAAGAGATAAAAAAACACACAATAAATATTTTATACAATACTTTATAAAAAGAATAAACAATTTCTTTATCTTATGAAATAGATTGGTGAGATACGTTCATCTTATATATTCACGCTAATTTAATTGAAACAAAAAGATCATGACGTATAATTGCCTCATACAATAAATTCAAAGCAAAAATTAATTAAAATTCAATCTACTGTTACTTCCTTCCAACTTTTTTCCCTTGTATATTTGTATAAGAGAGAATCTTGTTTGAAGTACTGTTGAGCATTATACGTCATATTAGTACTATATTTAGTCATTTTTATTTAGTCCCTTATAAGTATCTTGTTCGAGGTAATGTTATGTGGGACGTCTTCCAATGAAAATTCAAATTTTAGTTTACCACATTATAAGGGACTAATCCCTTTCAGTAGACTCAACTACATATTAATTCCTTCCTTACAGTTTTTATAGACTAATGACGGGAAAAAATGGGGGTGGGAGGACGTGTTTGAATGCGTGTTAAACGATAAGATTAATGTGAGGCCAAATGAATCACAAAGTCAGTCTTTGGGGAAATTGCAGTTGCGCATATACGAAAAGAATGAAGATAACTAAGGTCCAACAAAATGTGGGTCCTACATTTAAAAGATGATGTTGATTATTCATCCCAATTACTTTTTTACTTCATTGCAGCTTCCTCTGATTAATGATAATTACTCGTTTCAATTTGCTAGAGGCATTTTCATCCTTATTCTTTATATTACGGAAAAGCTTAAAATTCATAATTCTTTTTGAAAATCAAAGAAGCGCCCAATTTTATCATTATTTAAATTTATTGGTGTAATTTTGTGAGAGAGAAAACTAATATGAAGTAAAGATATTGTTATAAAAGCATAATAATAAACTCCGCAGCGGATTACCTAGCGAAGAGTGGTCTTGAGTTGAGATGGGGGTTTCATGAACTTTATCAATATTCTGAGGTGTTATAGATGATTCTTTGTCAAGATTGTAATGGGTGTAATAATCCCATAAATATTAGTTGAGGTGTCCCGATTATATAAAAAAAGAAAAAGAAAAGTATAATAAATATCTTATACGTGTACGATGAAAATGACTAAATATTCTTTATACTATAAAAAGGACTAGAATTAGGAGGTTTATATACTTTAATTAGACAAATAAATCACACATGATGAGTTGTACCATACAATCAATTCAGTCGAACATTGCATTCAAGATTGAATTGCTCTGTCACTTGTTTTCAACTTGTACTAATTGATGGTGGGACCGAGTTACTATCTATTAGTGATGTTAGGGTCAATTGTATGTTGAAAGCATGTTAAGTGATAAGTTGTATTATTTTTGGACCAAATTGATATCTTTTATTTAGAACCGGTAAGTTTCAAGCCTTTAATGCAAAATTCATATGATATGATGATTCTCATTACTTCTAAGTTAAATATTAGGGGTAAGGGGCAATTTGACCAATCAACTATTGGCCTAAGAGCATCCAGCTCAAAAAACTAATAAGGGTACCAAAAATACCAACAAACTTTTAAAAAGGAGCGCTCAGCACAACGCCGTTAACCTATGTTATCTAACCGTTATCTAAGGTGCAGATTGGCCAACGAACTCTTACTTCAGGAGCGCCCAGCACAAAATTCTAAATTTTACTAAATTAAAAATTTTTTTTCTTAATTGTCATTATTCAAAACTACTTGTATAGATATCTATGAACAAAAATTATTCATTCTTTAATTTTGTCAAAATTATAATTTGCTAAAATAAACAAAAGTTTTAATTAAAAATATAATTATATGATTTAAATAAAACTCAAGGTGTTTTATAATTTATTATAAATGTTAAACAAAAAATTTATGATTTATTTTTATAATAAAACTCACATAAATTTCTTCTAAAATAAAATAATAATTTTTATGAGAAAAAGAATGTATGATAAATGATATGAGAGAATTAGAGTAAAGTATGTAAAAATGCACTTATTAATCAAATAAATTAGAGTAAATTTATGTATGTATTTTTACTCTATCATGTGAAAATTATTCTTTTCTTTCGATTTTGCCGTTAACTTAATATCATTATATTCAAGATAGATAGTGTATCGTTGGAAATAAGTTATACGGCAATTGACACAAATGAGCTTTAAGAACCTACTAACCTAAATTTCTTGCTATAATTTAAAGAGAGAAACAAATTATACTTATAAATTTAGATTAATAAGACTTATATTTAGGAATAAAATAAAAATGAAAATCATATTTAATAAAAATAAAAATTAAAGAATGAATAATTTTTGTCTATAGATATCTATACAAGTAGTTTTGAATAATGACAATTGAGAAAAAAATTATTTAATTTAGTAAAATTTAGAATTTTGTGCTGGGCGCTCCTGAAGTAAGAATTCGTTGGCCAATCTGCACCTTTAATAACGGAGGTTAACTTTTTGTTAACGGCGTTGTACTGGGCGCTCCTTTTTAAGAGTTTGTTGGTATTTTTGGTACCCTTAATAGTTTTTTGTGCTGGGTGCTCCTGAGTCAATAGTTGGTTGGCCAAAATGCCCCTTAACCCTAAATATTAAATGTCAATTCATTCCTTCAATTCTGAGACAGAGTTTAAAGAAAAGAACTCTTGATTCACAAATCATAAATTTATGCACACTAATAATGCAAAAAGCCCCACAAATATTGAATCAGAATCACTTTAATAATATCCAACACAACTCTCATCTAAAACTCATTTTGAAGGAGTGAGTAGCTCATCCTCTGTTGTCATCTACAACCAACATGCTCATGTGTTCATTGATAGATATGGAGTTTATAAAATTATCATTTCCCTGAAATGGAGTTACTCAACAGATAAAAAAATAAATAATCAAAATTCACTTCATCAAATGAAATCATGGCGGGCTTCAAATATCCACGAAGCACTATAACTTGGAATCCTTATAATAAATAGACATTTAAATTTACAATAATCATACACACCATATGCACATCATAAAATACCTTTCTACATGGTAGCTTCAAGCTTCGTTACAATTATAATTAAGAGTAAATATCCTTTCTGGTCCCTGACAAAAAACACAGACCCCATTTTGGTCCCTGACAAAAAACACAGACCCCATTTTGGTCCCTGACAAAAAAAATCGACCTTTATTCGTCTTTTTTATGGGACTAAAAAAGACATTTTGGAAATTTGTGAGGGATCAAAATGTCCACCAATCGAACTCCATATTCTTTGATCAAGGAACCACCAAACTTATATCTCTTCCATACATTACCGCTGAAACCATAACCAAGCCTAAATGAAAATTCAAGGTCAAGCTTGGCATCACAACCTTTTCCCTGTCGAAGATACTTTAGTATGGATTCATTGCATAAGGGATCATACCATAGAAAAACATTATCATAGTTCAATTCTTTCATTGAATAGTGCCATCCTTTTGGACCGTAGAATCTTTTGCCATCATATCCCCCACACTTCAATTTAAACCAACATGTGGAGAAACATTGATCCCTTTCTTTTGAGGAGAAATTAGGCATAACAAAGCAGAAAATGAAACCCATCAATTTGTCAAAATCTGAAGCAAGCTGAATGCTCAGGTTTAAAGTGCCATTCCTATCTATCATCGAACTTCTGTAAGTAAACCACTCTAGAATATTACTTGCTTCAAGATTGCCACATTTTTCTGTCTTCAATGAGAAATTAGCATATTTTAGTATTTTAAGAAATGAATTGTCATCAGCATCTTGACAAGTCTCTTTTTGGGCACCCAAGTTTGCCTCCGATTGCCTTTCTTGAATGAATTCGAGATACTTTGATTCATATATGGGGCAAACTCCACATGCTTCAATCACACCATCAACAAACTTCTCACTATCTTTCTTACTATCTGTAACAACAGAGAATTCAAATGACACGTTTGGCCTGTAATTGGTGTTTTGGCCATCCATTGTTTCACCAAAGTTTATGAGCAAGTCATAAACACACCATAGAAAAACATGATGTGAATCAAAATTTGTCACCACTCCTCCAAAACCATCTTTTTTCCCTGCTTTAAATTTTGAGCATTCGTGCTTCTTACCATCATAATAAAGTTGGCATTGCAAGTGACCACCCTGAGCGTGGTGAGAAAGAACAGAACAGAGAACGAAGCCAATTAGGTCAGTTGTGGTTGAAGGTAGCTCAATAGATATATTGTTGGAAGCATATATTCCATGATTATATTCAAACCACTCCGGAACTTTTCTTCCTGGGTAAGAAATCACACATCCATTCCTTGTGTAGATTGCTAGCTTTAATGGGAAATATGCACTTTCCATAACATCAGATAGATAGCGATTCTCCAATTTCAAGCAATTTACTAGAAGTAGGGTCGGATGAAATGTGGCTGCTAAGGAATTGAAGAAGAACGGCAATTCTAGCTGAGAACAAAGTCTTCTACAATTGCTCAAGTTAATGTGTTCTAGATTTAAAAGATGCTTGATGCTAGCAGGCAGGCTCTCTATATTACTTCCACTCAAATCCAATGATTGTAATGAGAATAAGGAGCCGATGGATTCATGGAGGTCGTACAATTGTTCACATCCAATAAGAGTAAGATCGCGAAAATTTCTAAGATAACTAACTGAGGAATAGAGCAATGAACCCAACATTTTTTCATCTTCCAACATTTTAGATTCAATGAGAGAAGTGAATTGTAGTGTCTTTAATGATGTGCAGTCGCAAGCATATAATACTTCAATGGATGGAGGAAGCTCTGGTAAAGATTGAAGGCTCTTACAATTAGATATATTAAGATTTCTTAGCCTTGAGAGATGTTTGATATTGTGTGGAAGTTCAGTTAATTTGCATGCCCCAGTCAACCAAATTGTTTCTAGAGATAACAAAGAATCAAATAAGGTATGGAGCTTTGAGTTGTCAATTATTCCACCGCAATCAAAAAGATCGAGCTCCACAAGAGATCTCATGCAACAACTCATGTCATCAATTGAAAGATTCTTTAGTTTTGAGCCGACAAGAGTGAAATACTCAAGCTCCTCCATATGCCCAATTGGAAAGTCCAATATCTCAACAGAACTGCCAAGATATAACTCACGAATATTGTTTGAAGAGAAGGAAAATTCCTTGAGGCTAGAGCAACCCCGAACATCTATGATTGCCACAGATTTTGACTGACGCTCAGCTTTCAAACTCTTTAGGCTTATGCAATCTGTTACAGACACTTCATACAATCTTGGAAGAGATAAAATCAAAGGATCAATATGACTTAAACTTTCACAACTCTCAAGTTTAAGCCGTTCAAGATTTTGAGCCGTTGAAATATCAGGCAACTCCATCAAATATTTGGATCCATGAAGACTTAGATTTCTTAAATTCACCAAGTTCTGCGATAATTAAAAAGAGAAATGTTACATATAGGGAACAAAGTCTGAAATTTCAATTAATTTTAAATAAAAAAATAAAAACTCATATTTGTATGTTGTACCTGCACGCCATCCCATAGTTTTTTAAGGTGGCTATTAGGCATGTGAAGTTCAACTAGCTTCTCAGCACAAAATGACGATGGTATAGATTCTGAAGGAAAATTGTCCCATTGAAGATAAGATAATGACTCAGAAAATGAGTCAAACCCAGAAAGAAGATTCACAGTGTATGATTTTTGACCCCAAGATGAATAGAATTTCAGAAACTTTAAATTAGTCATCTTTCTGAAGGTATCAGCGCTCAATTGTAAATCTCTAATTTGAGACAAATCTAAACTTATGCCTTGAATTTCATTACTTCCCTGAACAACACAAAAATAAGAAAAGAAAATGAATAAATTACTTTTAAGTTCACAATTTATTTTCCATAGTTGTCAAATGTCTAATTAAAAAGCTAAATATAATAAATATATATTAATGTAACAATCAATTGCATTCATGTAAAAATCATATGATTTAACATGCGATACATGAAAATTAAAAACATAATGCTTCTTACTGTATTATTCTTCAACACATGATAGACGTCTTCTGGATCACATAATCTACTTCGCTTTCCAGGTTCTTTAATACATTCTTGACGAACAATTTCATAGCCCATTTCTATTATTTTGTCATGCATCCATACTTGGCCACCAACAATAGTTACAAGAGTTCTATCTACAAGGGTTTCTAACCCAATTTCCGCATGGAAACCAAAACTTTTTAAAAGTGTTATCACATATTCTTCCTCTTCACCCTTCAAAAAAAATGCAATATCTAGAAACATTTCCTTCTCATCATCATCTAATCCATCAAAGCTCAATTTCAAAACGTTTAGAATGTCTTGGTTTGGAATCTTCTTTAGTTTTGACAGTGCACTATCCCATTTCTTTGGAGTTTTTGAACGAAGAGATGACCCCAATACTACTAAAACTAATGGGATGCCTTGTGCATAATGAACAATCCTTTGTGAGAGGGATTCATAACCAGTTTTTGGCTGGTAGGAGTGGAAAGCTTTGAGGTTGAAGAGCTCAACAGATTTGTTCTCGCTCAAAGGCTGGGCCTCATATATTTCATTAACTCCGGCAATTACAAGCAATTGCCTATGCCTTGTTGTAATGATGACTTTACTGCCTAGTCCCAAGTATTTACAATAAGGGGCTAAATAATCTAATTGCATCCAACTACTAACGTCATCAAGCACTATGAAGACTTTTTTACACCTTAGTCTTCTCATAACAAAGTCGTTGTTTGCAAAATTAGGTGGCCTATGAAGGGAAGTTTCTTCCTCTAGTAGTGCAGACAAGAGATTGTCCCGTAAATATGTCAATCCTCGTTTTTCTTCCTCTTCTCTAATATTTTTCAAAAAGCAAGAACTCTTAAATTTGAAGGAGAGTTTGTCAAACAAAGCCTGAGCCATGGTTGTCTTGCCTAAACCACCCATGCCCCAAATTCCAACTATTGAGACCTTTTTCAATAACCTTTCAATCTTGTCACAATTTTCATCAATTCCAACAAGACGACCCATCAATGAACTTGGATAACTGAGATTAATTTTTTGCTGAACGTCACTGACAATGTTTTGAATGAGTTCTGATTCATCCCTAAAATATGAAAAAGGATAAACAAAAAAGAAAGAAAGTATTACTATTTTTGAAGGTAAAAGAGAAGCTGCATCAAGCAAACAACAGATTACACATGTCCAATGATAATATCCTCTCCCTTTCAAGGAAGGCCATACAAAATCTAGTTGGCTGATAGAATGATTCCAATCAGCAGAGGCAACATGAGCTTTTGCCTGGCAAGTTGGCACATTATTCATTAATTTATCCGATAAAAGAAAGTATTATTATTGTAACAGGGAGATGGGAGGGGGAGGGGGAGGGGGAGAGATTGGTAAAAATAAACGGACTATCAATTAAAGTTGCGAAAAAAGAATCAATGATATCATTATTTATGTTGTCTCCGCAAAAAATTGATTTGAAGTAGGTGGTACAACTTGAACACGTTTCAAATTTCAATGACAATTTTCCAGAGGCACTCCAAATGAAAGAAGAAAAAATAGGAGTATCATGTAATGGCCGCAACATTATTTTTGTTAGAAAATATGACTCACGAAGCTGTCAATTAAGATTTTTATTGTTGCTTTTTCATAGAAATAAATGGTCATCAAAATTATTGATATGAAATAAATATTTTATTTGTCAAGATCTAAATATTTAAGATATGAAATATGACGTAACGGTATTAACAAATTCATAAGTATTCACAAGACTTATAATGAAATTTACAAGAACATTTTTTAATGACGAAAAAATATTAACCACAATATATATATATAAGGGTTTAAACTTCTCTTGTTGTATGAGAAGAAGAAGATTCCTACACACATATGAAATGGTGGGATCCACGTGTATATATATATAAGTCTCACCATTTGATGTCACATGTGTTGGATATAAGAATATACTTCTCCTACAACACAACATAACACAACATGAGAATGAGAGGTGTTTTTCCTATATATATATATATATATATATAAAGGAGTTTGGTGGCATAATAACCACCTAGCTCCTGTGATATGAAATGAGAGTGAAGTGGGTTTGAATCTCACTCCTTACATCTTCACTCAAATTTTTTTATAAACAAAAATTCAACCCCACCTAAACAAACACCCACGGCCAGAACTCAGGCCACCGGCAGTTGCAGGCTGGTCAGTGCCGGAGCTCAGGCTGCCGGCAGTTGCAGGCTGGTCAGTGCTAGAGCTCAGGCTGCCGGAGCTCTGGCTGCTGGCTACGGTGATGCTCCGGCAGGGCTCATTTTTTATTTCTTTTATTTAAAAATTGAGGTAAAATAATAAATTGACTGATATTTTAAAATCTCACATTTTGATCTGTCACATTTATCTTTATCTTCTTTCAAAATGTTTTTTTTTAGAGTTTGGGAATTTCAAATGATATTTAATAATCATTGTCTTAAAATAAAATTAAAATTAGTAGCTAATTGATATGAAGTAAACTGTAAAAGCCGCTTTATCTGATAAAGGAATGCTTACGATGTTTGGCAGTGGAAGCCGCTTAATTTGCCAGCTTTAGAAAGAGCAGCTCTCCATCTGTTCACCCTGTCATGTTGGTAATCAATCACATGTTTTTCAAATGCCTTCTCATAAGCTCCGGTTTGGTTTCGAACATCTTTGGGGTCAACTTTGTAGAAAATGGGTATAACATACTGGCCCTCATCCTTCCTGTATTGCATGATCTGGTGGAGTTCATCCAGGCACCATTTTGAGGAAGCATAGTCTTTTGAGAAGACTATTACATATACACATGAATCCTCGATTGCTTGAGTGAGTGATAGGGCGATTTCATCACCTTTCTCAAGCTTCTTGTCGTCACGAAAGACTTCAAGGGAAGCTCGTTTAAGAGCAGCATGAAGATGGCTAGTGAAGTTGTTGCGGGTTTCGCCTCTAAAACTTATAAACACATCATACTTTCTTGGAGCATTTGGCACAGAGCCCGAGCTTGAAGAAGCAGAAGCCATCAGAGTCTCTCTCTCTCTCTCTCTCTCTCTCTCTCTCTCCTCTTCAATAATAGTGATGAAAGGAGTAAAGCATTGATCGGTCCTTTGGCATTGACAGAAATATGTAGTCTTCACAAATAGTAAATGGAATCGCTCGGGTTAGAGTTACTGTTAGTAAGCCAGCTGTATGTAACTATAGTTACCGTAACTATGGTTAACTATATATGAGCCGAGTATCCAATGTGCATCCCTATTATAAACAGTGGACTCTGAGCAAAAAAAAAAAAATTATAAACAGTGGACTCGTACACCGTACAAAGCAACCTTAGTTCAATACAAGGACTGCTCAGTTTGTCTTTTCATATTGGGATAGGTCAAGTGTGTTGTCTGCGTTTGAACTAAGTTGATTACAAAGTAGTACGGCTTTTTTATAGATTTTTATACACACAATAATTTTGCTTAAAATAAATATAGTCGTATGGTTTTAATAAATAATTATTGGTGGCTTTCATGTGTTTAATTTTCATGCCCTTAGTTCTTCAATAAAATTAATTATAAGGGTTCATTTGGATGGATGCAAATGGAGGCGGAAAAGGAAAATTGAAGTTTCCTTCTAGCGGTGGTTGTTTGGTTCGTCATTTGTCCCAGAAAATATTTTCCCATCGGCCCCTATTTTCCAGCATTTTAATGAAAATGGGTTCTCACAAAAAAAGATGGGAGCCCTTTTTCTAGCACCTAAGAAAAATCGCCAAAGACCCAAATGTCACTGATGTGATGGTGGATTTAATATAAAGTGGTGAAGGAGTCGAGAGCAATTCACACAGCCAGACCTGGAGAAAATAGAGGGAGATGAAGAATAGAAAGGGCGAGCTACTTTTTTTAGTGACGGCATGAATGTGGTTGAGTTAAGCGAAGAGGCCCTTACTTGTCAAAGCTGATTCAGAGTAGGCGGAGGTGGTGTACACTTCATGGTTGGGAGAAATGTTGGTCAACTACAACATGACCATGAAGCACCCATGTTGTAAACGTGGTTAAATTTGTAATATTCTACACAAGGAAAGTAGTCTTGACTATATGTGCTTGGTAGGTGCACAACGGTTTATAGCGAAGTTACATAACCATGAGCCACATATCACATGCATGTAGTTAAAGTTATTCATTTATCCATGTATAACCACAAGTGATAGGTGTGTATCTCATGATTATTGCTCTGATACTTTATAAGGAAACAAGGGCAAATAGAGTACTGAATTCTTATTAGCTCCACTCATTAAAACTCAAAACAAAGGGTTATTTCATCAAAAGTTCCAAATGAAAGTGAAGAAAGTAAGTTACAAATAGGTTATTTCATCAAGTGGTTGTGTGCAAGTTTTACACTACTTGCTCACAAAATGCTTTATTTTTCTGATTACATGATAACTACAAAATGTTCCTTGGTAGCATATATGTTTTTCAAGCTTGAGCTTTAATAATCCCCACCTGATTTCAATTTTTTTCTTTTTTCTTCATTAGTAAAGTTTGCTTAGTTAACCATTCTACTCTTCTTGTTTGATGTTCGATATGCTCTCCTATTGGTGTTTTATAATACAGCTCAGAACCTTGAGATTTCTGTTGGTGTAGCTTTTTTCCATGGGGGCGTGGTTTTTTGAACAAGTACTCCCCCTACTAGAAAGGTTTTTCTTAGGTGGCGATTCTCTCCGGTTTGCACCTTAGGAGGCCCAACAACATTATAGGGGTTCAAAACTCAAGGATTAGGCCTCACTGATAGGGGTGAGCATTTGGTTTTCAGTTCGGCTTTTCGGTTAAAACAAAAAAACCGAAATATGCACATTTTAAAAACCGAACCGAAAACCAAAATATTTTGGTTAATTCGGTTTAACCGAATTTTACATAAAGTTATGAAATTTTACATGAATAAAGTAGACATATAGGGCTTTCTAAATATATAAATTATGTAGCATTTTGAGTTCTACACAAGTAGTAACATATTTTTGAAGTTAAACCTTATTTATGGAGTTATAAACTGGGCGCGTTGAGAAAATATTAAACTGAGAATGATCCGTGACTTTCTTGCTTCTGGGAATATTTTTCCTTGAAAATAGACATGTCAAGGGTCATGAGGAATTTTGAAGCACTCGAAAACAATTTTTGTAGAATTAATTATGATTTTTTAACAAAATTTTTTTAAAAAAATCGGTTTTTTCGGTTTTAACCGTTTTTTTTTTTTTTTTTTTTGCAAAAACCGAACCGAAAACCTAACTAAGCTAGTTTAAAAAACCGAACCGAAAAAACCGAATACCAAATTATTCGGTTCGGTTTTCGGTTTCAGTTTTGATTTGCTCACCCCTACCCACTAAACTACAAAGGTGGGGTAGAGATAGAGTCAATGATGATTCATATAGAATGAATAATAGTGGCAAATAGAGTTCTTTCTTCCACGTTTTTATTACATGTAGCCTATGGTAGTTAATCCATGATTATACGAGAATTATTTGAATTGATTCATGACCATGGGTTGCCCATTGGTTAGAGGGTCTAACGTGAAAACAATGGCCTTCAAATAATACTTATAAAACAAGACCCTTTAAATAATATTTTTGAACATGAGCAAAAAATTTTTTTGGCTCATTTTCCTATTTCATTTTCTTCCAATAAAAAAAAACTATTAACCCATTTTGTTTTTAACCACCAATCAAATACCTCCGTAATAAAATATTTTTCATTCCTTCTCAACATTTTTTTTAATTCAAATGGGCCCCAATAAGAGAAGAAATTACACCTACTTGGATAGGTCTCGAATAATGAGATGAGGGTGACAGATCTTATCTCATATTTCAAGAAAATTATAATTTATACTTTGACTATATGTTGTACCTCGAGTCTTAAATATAATATCTAATTATTTTTTTTTTGAAAAGATTTATGAAGTTAATTAAATTATTTTAAAGTATTTATATTTATATTTTTTTCCTTCATACTAATTTGTTTGATTTATAAATTGATATATAATCTAATTATGCATAATATATCATATCATATTATATCATATAATTAGGACCAAAACAAACTCTAAAATGTTGTCTTATAATTACGACCGGAGTAACATATTTAGCTTCTTCAACCTCTTCAGAAAAATCAATTATGTCTTGTATTTACCAAATGTGAAATATACATATTAACTCATGATTATTTTATTTGATTCTTCTACACATCTTGTTTTCTTTTGCTGTAAATAACCATTCCCCCAACAGAAAAATTTGAATTAAATTGGATCTCATACATCAACTCAAATGAACTATGTTCATAAATTTGATATATGATTGTTATTTTTGGTTGTCATACGTTAATGAAATTAGCACAACATAGGGCTGAAAGTAGCCTAAATCAAATGGGCTAACCCTGACCTCCCATTTTTAATAGATTTAATATATGTTTTGATATATTTGACAAGCCATGAATGTTAAATTAAATGGATTTAATTGAGATTTTATATATATTAATTTGATGTATCATTTGTAGAATTTCAAATTAAAATAGTAGAATTTTTTAAACTTAGAAAATAAGAATAATAGGAATTTTTCTCAAATAAAAGAAATAAATTCAGATTTATTATCATTATTATGATTTCCTTTTCTTTTAATTGATAGAAACAACATTATTTTGGAAGTTTTGGGAGGAGGCAATATATACCTATATATACACGAGGCGTAGAGAGAGGACAATGTGTTCTATTTTCTTGTTTGATATTGGTAAGATAAGATCTCAAAATTTTAATGGAGAGAGATTAAAGCTTAGAGATGTAGAAAATCTATAGCATGCATGAAAATTCGGTATTAAGTTTTTGTTTCTCTTTCTTTTCTCGTCTTTCTTTTATCTTTGGTTAGCTATTATTTTATTTATGAAAATGATCAATTTGTGTAGCTAAAACTTGGTTTTGGATTATTTAATTTGATTATGGAACAATGGATGATGATTTCTTCTTTTAAATAGCTATAATGTTATGTTTCTTGATTTAATTGTAAGCTTAGTTGTTTTGAAAAATGAGAAATTAGATAAAAACTTTATTTGGTGTTCTAAAGGAGTTCAGGCATAGGAAATTTAGAATAGACCTTCAATTAGATCATGTAGGATTATGTTTTCAGACTGAATTTGCTTGTAGGATATAAACATATACCTATCGAAACTATATTATCTAATTAGGTTTGCACTTAAATTAATTCAATTAAATACTAATCGCCTAAGATATTAGGGATTAATATAATTGGAATGTCTTTTAGTGGATTGAAAAACACTCTTAAGTAATTAAGAGTCTTAGACTAGCAAATATAACTTTAAATGTAATTAAGGAGAGGAATTAGACACTAAGAAGTAATCAAGACTATAATAATCCAAATCAACGCTTAAGATCTATAATCACATTTATTCCTAATCTTAGTTATATTTGATTTTCTTTTTTTTTAGTTAGCTTTTATTCTTATCTCTGATTTAAATTGTGTGGATTCAATTTAAATAAAGATGTATAGTCATTGCTTAACTAAATTGTTGATACCAAACCATCATAAGAATGATATCTTACTTACTCTTTATTACTTGATACGACTTATATATATATATATATATATATATTTTTTTTTTTGATAACAAAAAGTTTTAGAGGGGTTCGACATCAGTCCCCCACCAAGGCCAGGGCACGGCCCCGGGCTCTATGAGCATTTACTGGGGACTTACGAGATTGCCTACCAAAGGAGTCTCAGCGACAGCAGAGGGAATCGAACCCACGACCCAAGGGCCTAATCCTGGATCCCTTACCATCTATGCCAACTCACATTGGCAAGATACGACTTATATGCTTGTAGAGATTTGTGCTATATTTTTTTCCTCATCTCACGCACAACATTACCATAAGCTCATGGAACTACAGGAACTAGTGGCGTTGTACTTTCTGACGCCACTAGTGACGTCAGCATTACTCTAGTACATAGTTTCAACAGTGTTTCAAATTAGTAAATATTTTTTTTAAAATTTTTATTTTGGTAAATTTCCTGATGGTAGTAGGGTAATTATTGTATCAATAGTGTTGATGTGAATAGGAGCAACGTTTTTACATCTGACCGTTAATTTAGGTAAGTGAATGTCATAATTTAGTGCACCACTATTTACGCCAGAAACTTTTCATATGTGGAATGGTCAATTTGCTTCCCCTTCATCTTTTGCTCTTGTAATTTAGTACGGCTTTTTATAGATTTTTATACCCACAATGATTTTGCTTAAAATAAATATTGTAGTATATACGGTTTTTATGAATGATTATTGGTAGCTTTTATGTGTTTAATGCCCCTACTTCTTGTTTTTCCCTTATTTAAATCCCTAGGGTGCAAATATTGAATAAGAGATAAAAGAACACAATAAATTTTTATACATTACTTTATAAAAAGAATAAAATTTTCTTACTTATGAAAAAGATTTTTTTTTTTTTTGGACCAACTTATGAAAAAGATTGGAGAAACACATTGAACTTGTTGCCGCTTTAATTTAATTGAAACAAAAAGATAATGACATATTGCCTCATACAATAAATTTAAAGAAAAATTAATCAAAATTCAATCCGTTGTTACTTCCCCGCAACTTTTTTTTTTTTTTCTCCACGTATAAATATTTTCTTATTGAAATTAATCTTATTTAAAGTACTAGCGAACATTATGTTGACATCTCTGTTTTAACCAGAATTTAAACTGTAGTTTGTATTATTAGGAATTACCCTATCTTGACCCAACCTTGGTTGCTTCCCTACAGCTGTCATAGACTAATCATGGAAAAAAAAAAAAAAGTATGGCAGGGCGCGCGTGTTTGAATGCGTGCAAAATGATAAGTTCTTGTGAGGCCAAATTAATCTTCAAGTCAAGAGTTTGGGAAAATTGCATTTGCATGTGAAATGATTGAAGGAAAGTCAGCACGAGTTTGATTTGAAAGGAGGGAGTGGAAATGAAGATATCATCAAATTGTCATTAATAAATTTTTTTTTTAAAGTATATTTTTAAAATATTAAAAAAATTTCATAAACTATTTAATAGAAGAGAGGAAAAAAAAAAATTCTCTCCCCTTATGTAATACCCGGATTTTATTATCTGGAATATTATGAATAAAATGGATATTTCTGATAAGTGAAATTAATGTCTCCAGACTTGTGTGAATTTAGCCTATTATTCTAAGTTAAAATTCTGTAGAAAATCAGGGAATTTAAGGGCCAAAGTGCCAAAATGACCAAAATACCCCTGGGAAGGGTAAAAGACTTAGAAAAATTATGAAAAATCCTAAAAGGCAGTAAAATGACCAAGTGAACTAGGAGAATATATTATCTCTAATTATAGTAATTTAATAAATTATGAACTTGGAGAAATTGTATAAGAATGTTCAAAAAGTAATAAAAAGACCAAAATACCTTTGTAAATTATAGAATAATGCAAGAGGCATGGAAATTCTAATGTTAATGCAAGAGTATGAAGGTAATGAGGTGTTCTAGGTAAGAAAATTATCAACTTGTGATAATTAAGTAATTAAGTAATATTGGGCTAATTACTTAAGCATAAGCAAAGGAAATTCACAATTAATTATGTAAAACCCTAAAATTAGTGGTTTTTGGCCTAAAATTAGCAAAAACATATTTGTTAATTAATTGGAAATTTTGGAGAAAAATAGTTGAGTTTAGGTATTTTTAAGCCTAAATACAAGAATGGACCAATTAGGTAATTTTGTGGAATTTTTGGAAAAATTGAAATAAATAAAAAAATAAATAAAAAAATAAATAAAAAATAAATATTAATTAAAAAAAAGGGGCCAGCCGAATTTTGCCCCAAGAAAAGAAAAAAAAAGAAAAGAAAACTTAGTTCATAAGTTTTATTATTTTAATAATATAATTAATTAAAGTGAAATAGAGTGAATAGTAATCAGATAAATAGGAAACGGATCCTATCTAGAGATCTAGGAATGAGATTTCCAAGGTCAGGGTAGAATAATGATCAGTGAAATTTTATCTTCCGTTAGACTCTTCCGGAAGTTAATTCTGAAGCCGTTTGCGCTTTTTCCTAATAAGACGAAATAGGGAAATTCTGAGAAAATGCCAGATAGCCAAGAGGACAAAAAGGTTATGTTGTGAAATTTGAAAAAGAATTGGGAATTTTCATGGACATATTTGGAATCAGTGCATTCTTGTCCATAAGCGGTTGCTTCCAGAATTGCGTTTCGAAACCGTCACGTTTTTCCGTAAAACTTCGACTGAACACGGAATGCCCTATATGGAATCAAGATTTAGAGTAGAATAGACATTTCTAGTAAGGAAGAGAAGATCTTCAAAGTTAGTTAACCAGAATTTTGGGATTTTTCCGAAATTACGCGAATCGGGTACCGATCGGGGAAATCGGCCAGACTGGGCATAAAGCAAGCTGAGTCATCACTTTTGGACCAATGGGAGGCTGCCACATCAGCCCTTGATGTCGGCAGGAGAGAGAAAGGGAGGAGAGAAAACTTGTTTAAAAAGTTTGGTTTCAACGGTTCAGATCGTTTCTCATAAAGTTGATCCGACGGCCGAAACCCTAATCCTAAAACTATAAATACCCCCCCTCCTCTTCATTTTTCTCACATTTGGGAGCCTCCAACCGAAAATCTAGAGAGAGGTGAGAGAAGGAGAAGGCCGGGGAAAATCTGTAGCGAAGCTCTGGGTAAGTTTTTCGGTACCGAGCTTTTAAGCTTTCGTAGTTCTTTCAGTAGTTAGAGTAGTAATGCTAGAGTAGCCTTTATTTTTCAAGTATGATTGAATATCATATGATAGGGCTATTTTAGTCTAGAGATTCGAAAATTATCATTGGGTTGAAGTTCTGGCGAAATTTTGGAGAATCGGAGCCAAAGTAACGAAGTGCTGGCGAAATTCCGCCAAGTAGGGGTATAGGGGCAAAATGGTAATTTTTACCTAAAATGCCAGTTATAATGCCCAATCACTAATGGAAGTGATATTATTCTTGAATAAGATATCATAATCTTTGATCTACTGCTGTTACGCTGCCCAACGTGCCGCTGTTGGATTTTTTCACGTTTTCCCGTAAAAGTACGTTTTTCCGCCAGAAGTACCTAACGTCGTCAACGAAGGTACGGACGCGTACTGTAACACTAATCTTGTGCTGCTTAAATGCATATATGTCAGAGATACGTTCGTAGACCGTTATACAGACAGTTTTATACGGGTTATGTCTTGTAATGCCGTTATGTTTTCCTAGCGCTGAGGACACGAGTGGTATCGTGGCACTGGTGAATAGTGCAGGCTGTTATTGTTGTTTTACATTGTGGGGCTTACATATTGCTGCATGCTTATGTTTTGTCGGCATAATGATCATGCATCTGCTATTATGCTTATGTAGTGATATACTGTTGTATTTACTCTAGAATATCTGTTGTCCGTATACTGTATTGTTTGGGTATGAGGTTAACCGTTACCTGAGATTCAATGCGGTAAATTGAATCTTAGCTGTAGCTTCAGGATCCGGAGGAATACGGGTTATAGTTTTGATAATACCGTTATGTTTTCCTAGCGCTGAGGACACGACTGTACATCGTGGCACTGGTTTATGTGCAGACTGTTGTTATTGTTATTTACCTTATGGGGCTTTACATATTGCTCTGTGCTTATGTTCTGTCGTCATATTGATCATGCATCTTGTGTATGCTTATGTATTGATATCTTGTTGTATTGTCTTGAATATCTATTGTCAGTATCTTGTATTGTTTGAGCATAAGGTTAACAGTTACACGAGATCCAATGGGGTAAATTGGATCTCACTGATGCTTTCAGTCCGGAGGACCAAGAACCGAGAGCGGGAGAAACAACATGACTAGACCGAATGTCGGGAAAGGGAAGGCACCGATAGACGGAGCCATAGAGAGGAACCAAGGGCGAGTCGTAGCAATGTACCGGTCGAGGCAAGTGCGGGAAGAAGATCATCGAGCCAAATGTCGGGCAAGAGTCTAATGAAGTTACTTGAATAGTTTGGTGCCGAAGGCAAGGCTAGTCTACGTGGGTGTGCCAATCGGTCGCCGTGAACTCGGTGAGGCCCCATGGTAGACACTTACAGGCCATTCTGTTCGGATAACGAGTTAGATTCATTGCCCCAAGTCCAGTCAAGGCTTGGTCTAGGTTGTATAGTTACTTTTTGTGAAATGTAATTGTACGAAGCTCGTATATTGTATCACATGATTATTCCTTCGGAAATTTTTAATATATCAGCATACGCTCGGCATCGTCATATGTCGGGGTATTTTTATATCTGTTACTCATATATTGTCCAAATTTTTAGTACATTGCTCTCCGTTTCTGCGGTACTCTGAAGTAGCACCTCAAGTTTTGTTTGACTTTTATAAAAACAGGTGTCATCCGACACGATTTATGCTACAGAATTTGGGGTGTTACATTTTGGTATCAGAGCTAGCTTCATAGCTAGTCTCTGAGCATTGTATGGACATCTCGGTTAAGAATACTGATATAATACTGGTATTGTGATACAAAAAGGACGTATACCCTGAAGGAAAAAGGGTTAAGTCGGGTAATTTAAGACCCAGAGAATGGAGAGACATCACAGAATATGGCTTACATTGCTAAAGTCTAGGACTTCGATACGGAGTCTAAATGAAATACTTGCCTAGTGTTTCAAGGGAAGCGGTACAGAGAAGTCGGTACTGCTTAGGTTTTTCTGTAGACAGTAAACCTTACGTTTAGGTTTCCCTGTAGAAACAGTGACCTGTTGATTATGTTCCATGTAGGAACAGAGAGTTATTAAGTTACCTTGAGGAGAAAACCCCTGCCTTGTAGAGGCCAAACACCATGCGTGCAACGGGGCGAGGCTTCGGGGACGAAGGTCTTTTGACTAAATCCTTGACGGTGGTGACTAATAGATAGACAAGAGAAAGTGCCCAGCATTTATGGGAAGACAGATATGCCGTGCTAGTACCTGTAAGAGATGTCGGTATGCAGTGGTATGTGTACCGGTATTAGTACCCAGATCCGATAAATGCACTAAAGTTAAAGCGAGAGAAATCTCAGGATTTTTTAACCCCTGGGATGTAGTACAAGGAATTGAGTTCCTTTAAGCTAAAACCAAAATACCTGACGGTATAAAACATAGTAATCCTTTGGGATACTATAAGAACAGAGAGAGTGATAGTCTTAAACCAGATGTTGACAGAGATAGTGCTTTGGTCAGAGTATGACTGAGCAT
This sequence comes from Acacia pycnantha, assembly GCA_025563575.1. Classification (NCBI taxonomy): domain Eukaryota; kingdom Viridiplantae; phylum Streptophyta; class Magnoliopsida; order Fabales; family Fabaceae; genus Acacia; species Acacia pycnantha. The sequence goes on along the minus strand of JAMWYP010000018.1, from coordinate 3,885,402 downwards.
TGCCTATGTTCCAGTACCCGAGAGTAGGAACTTTGAGCAAGTATGAGTAAGGATACCTTGGGTTTCAATACCTGAAAGTTAGTTCCTTAACGGAACCATGAAATGGATAAAACTCTAGCAGCTACTGGTTATGGTTTCAAGATGAGATCAATAACCGTAGTGATGTTAGTGGCCATAGATTTCCCTGAAAAGTGGGTGGTTACCCGATAGGGAAAGTTGGGATATAGATGTTACACAAGTTGGACTGATAGTGAAAGTCCATAAGTTAAGACAACCCAGATGAGATGGCACAAAAAAACAACAAATTTCGAAAAGGGTAGAAACCTTGTAAGATTCGAGTTTTCGTTATAATGATACAGAGACGATCGGTTGAAGACAATACTACTTATGGGAAGTTTTGACCGAAGATGGCTACCTACGGGGAGTTTTGATCAAGGGGGTCTACCTACGGAGGGTTCTTCTTGTGTTGCCATGGTGTATGGGCGCCATGAAAACATTTATGATATCTTGTGTTGCCATGGTGTATGGGAGCCATGGAGACATTTTGGTATTTGTGGTGTTGACCGCGGTGTATGGACGCCACGAGAAACACCATATATCAAAGTACGACATGACAAGATTGTAGTTGAAGCTGCATGAGTTTGGGTATGTTCTAGTAAGGGCAACAAGGTAATATGTATCTCTCAAATGTTGTGATGGGTAGTAGGACCTTTGAGACCGGGGAGTCCATGGGTCATTGGACATATGTATACGTTCAATTAAAGACCTTAAGTCCTGTGAGACTATTATGTCTATAGGCCGGTAGAAACCCACAGTTGTTGAACCATGAACGTCGGGTAGTATCTTGAAAAGACTATGAAACCGAGAATGGCGGACGATATCCGTAATAGCCAAATGTTGAGTAGCCAAGGACAGAGGGCCGAATGCAGTTAATTGGTAAACGACCTTCTCATATTAGTTGTCTGATTCCTGAAAACATTTAAAGATAGAAATTCTAAATTTGCCAATACACCTGCTGTATTTGAAATCTTTGAAATTGATTTTCGAACTTGTGAATTTTGAAACAGAGTTTTCAAATGGAATGTTTGTTTCAACGGAATTTGAGACCACAGTGGTGGTCAAGTTTTGAAACGGTGTTGTCTTATAAAAAGGGTTTTGTTAGAACCCAGAGTTTGAAACTGTGTTTTCAACTATGTTGTGGTAAAGGTGGTACAGAGCTGGAAGGACAGAAGCTGTTGTAGATGTACACAGTTTGCTGGGTCTTGCCAGATGTTTTGAAAGGTTTGAAATCGCTGGCTTTTGATAAAGGTTCTTTTTGAACAAAGAGTTTTTGAGGGATTTGAGTTGAGGAAATGAAAACCGCACCAGCAGTGAAATGCACCCAATCCATAATATTTCGCCGATAGCGTATGTTTTATTTAAAAAGCAACCTGACTGTGTCTGGACTAAGTTCCGGTAGGAAGGGTTATGTGCCAGCGCGGACGCTGGGTTCCTTCAAGGAAGGGCGGAAATTCTCCCACATTATTTGACGGTACTGCATTTGCAGGAGACCGAATATGGAGATTGGGATAAGACGCTCGCTGTACCAAGTGGTTGAAGTGGTGGCGTGAACTTTCGATTGTTAAAACAATTTGTAAAGTAAATTATACCCTCAAAGGTATGTGCCGGTAGTAAAAGTTTTGAGCTGGTAATGAACCTATTTTCTTGAATTTGTGCTGGCAGCGATTAAGTTTAAAAGTTTGAAAGCACTATTACTTTTCGGTAAAGTGCGAATTGCGAAATGTACTAAGACCACGGAAAATTTTCATTATGTGAAATTTGAGAATGAGACAACATAATAATTTTGAGTAGCAATGACAGGCTCGTCAAAGCTATTGTGTGAAAAGCGGTGTAGTTGGAAATTTTGATATAGGAACAGGAACTAATAGGAAAAGTGAGCTGGTTAAGCCAGATAGTAGCCGTTAGCTATAGTATTAAGAAAGTAGTCTTAGAGCTTGAATAAGAAAGGCTCAGATGAAATAGACGAGCAGAGGCTCGGGGCAATAAGACCTAATGTGTAAGTATACAAGGGACGATGTCCCTAGGCCATAAGATCGATGATACTTAGCATTGTGTGAAATGCTAAATGTCAGGTGACATTCATTGTATCAGGTAATAGATTGAGCCGAAAGGTCGAATGAGTCAGATAGTGAAGCCTGTGTAACAAAGTACTATGAGAATGGACAGGTGAGTCCTGTATTTAACCGGAGTACCAGTTGGATAAGACTGATGTTGGAATGTTGGGATGCGTGCTAAGTAAGTATGCATGTACAAAGGTTAGACTAAAGGTCTAAGTTCTTTCTCAGAGGTGATACGCGCAAATTTCGAGGACGAAATTTTATTTAACGGGGAGAAATGTAATACCACGAAAATCTCATTTATGATAAGTATCATATTGATCAAATATTGCCTATTGGAAATAGGTGAATATATGGTCTCAAGACCTTGTGGTGATTTTTAGGGTAATTACTCCTGAAATTAGATAATGTGCAAATAGGTCCCTAAAACGTTTAAGAATGTGCAATTAGGTCCCTAAATGCATTTACGGGTTATATAATACCCTGTGAAAATTATAAAGAGGAAAGAAAATATTCATTTGAAATAAGGAAGTATATTGTCCCTAATTTAGGTAATTTATTAAATTACTACCCTGGAAAAATAAAGGGGGAAAGTTAAAAAGTATTATAATGACAAAAATGCCCCCGTGAATTATGAACTAATGCATGGGACATAAAATACAAATGTCAATGCAAAAGTTTGAAGATAAAGGGTTATCATAATTAAGAGAATTATCAACTAGTGATAAGAGAGTAATTGAGTAATTATTGGCTAATTACTTAAGCATAGGCAAAGGAAATTCATAAATAATTATGTAAAACCCTAAAATTTGTGGTTTTTGGCCTAAAATTAGTATAAAAATATTTGTTAATTAATTGGAAATTTTGGAGAAAAATAGTTGAGTTTAGGTATTTTTAAGCCTAAATACAAGAATGGACCAATAGGAAAATTTTGTAAAAAAATTATATAAAAAATTATTAAATAATTATTTTATATATTATTAATTAATTAAATAATTAATTAAAACGAAAATTAATAAAATAATAATAAAAAGGACAAGAAAATCTTAAGAGGATAAGATGATAGGATTTTGTAATATAATAATCTTATAATTAAGTACAGTGAATAGTGATCAGGAAAATAGGAAACGGATCCTATCTAGAGCCCCAGGAATAGGTTTTCTGAAGTCAAGGTAAAATATTGATCAGTGGATTTTTATCTTCAGTTGGACTTTTCCGGAAGTTGATTCCGAGGCCGGTAGAGCATTTTCCTAATAAGACGAAATAGGGAAAGATGCGAGATAGGCACATTTTGGATCTGAAGAAAATAAATTCTAACTCAACATCTAGGAATGAGTTTGAAATTATCTGGACATATTTGGAATCGGTGAATTTTTGTCCGAGAGGTTGATGATTCGAATTCAATTCAGTAACTATCACGCTTTCAGTAAACTTGGGACGACTTTTGGAGCCCTGGATGGAATCAAAAATTAGTTTAACTAATACATTTCTAATGAGTAGGAAAATGTCTTCAAAGTTGTGATTCCGGATTTTTGAGATTTTTCCGAGATTACGCGATTCGGACACCGATCGGAACTTTATCGGTACAAGTTCATAAAGCAAAAGCATCACATCACATTAATTGATGTGACAAACCACCAACTAAGGGGAGAGGATGGTTTGGACAAGTGGCATGGTGAGGATCTTGACATTTGGCAAAGTGCGATCCGACGGTTCAGAATCCGCCTGACAAAGTGTGAATAGTGCACACAACTTTCCCTATAAATAGGAGGCTCTCCCTTTGCATTCTTCACACCAAAATCATTTCTCTAGTTGAACTTTCCTAGAGAGAAGTTAGAGAGAGGAGCTCTGGGAGGGAAGGAGTCAGGGAATTCAACGTGCTACGAGTAATTTTTCCGGTATTTAGTCTTTAATTCTTTCGGTAGTTTTAGTAGTAATGCTAGATAGATATTTAGTTTTATTTTAAATATGAAATTCCAAAATCATGGTGGGGTCAGAGTTCTGGCAAAATTTTGGAAAGTCGGAGTCAAAGTAGCGAAGCTCTGGCGAAATTACGCCGATTAGGGGAATAGGGGCAAAATGGTAATTTTTACCTAAAATGCCCGTTATAATGTCAAATATTGATAATGGTGATATTATCATTATAGGACATCAGAAACCTTGATCTGCTGTCGTTACGCTGTCCGACGTGCCGCTGTTTCCGTCAAACGTGCAGTTTCCGTCAAACGTACCAGAAGTACCGTATATTGTCAACGGAGGTACGTACGCGTACTGTAACACTAATCCTATGCTGCTTAAGTACATATATGTGATAGATACGTTCAGAGATTGATATACAATACCGTTATGTTTTCCTAGCGCGAGGACACGGCGTACATCGTGGCACCGGTTTATGTGCGGTTATTGTTATTGTTATTTACCTTATGGGGCTTTACATATTGCTCGTGCTTATGTTACGTCGTCATATTGATCATGCATCTCTTGTATGCTTATGTATTGATATCTTGTTGTATTGTCTTGAATATCTATTGTCGTATATCTTGTATTGTTTGAGCATAAGGTTAACAGTTACACGAGATCCAATGGGGTAAATTGGATCTCATTTGTGCTTTCAGTCCGGAGGACCAAGAACCGGAGAGCGGGAGAAACAACATGACTAGACCGAATGTCAGGAAAAGGGAAGGCACCGATAGACGGAGCCATAGAGAGGAACCAAGGGGCAGAGTCGTAGCAATGTACCAGTCGAGGCAAGTGCCGGAAGAAGATCATCAGAGCCAAATGTCAGGCAAGAGTCTAATGAAGTTACTTGGAATAGTTTGGTGCCGAAGGCAAGGCTAGTCTACGTAGGTGTGCCAATCAGTCGCCGTGAACTCGGTGAGGCCCCCATGGTAGACACTTACCTGGCCATTCTGTTCGGATAACGGAGTTAGGTTCATTGCCCCAAGTCTGGTCAAGGCTTGGTCTAGGTTGTATAGTTACTTTTTGTGAAATGTAATTGTACGAAGCTCGTATATTGTATCACATGATTATTCCTTCGGGAAATTTTTAATATATCGGCATACGCTCGGCATCGTCATATGTCGGGGTATTTTTATATCTGTTACTCATATATTGTCCAAATTTTTAGTACATTGCTCTCCGTTTCCGCGGTACTCTGAAGTAGCACCTCAAGTTTTGTTTGACTTTTATAAAAATAGGTGTCATTCGACACAATTTATGCTACAGAATTTGGGGTGTTACACTGTCAACGTCGATTTCCCTTTGCTTGATTCGAGTTCTAATTCCGTTGAGGTCCGGCGCCAGAGACTTCGAGTGTGAGCCGAAATCGGACCATGAACCAGAGCCGCACACCTAGGTTCGATTTGGGTTTTTCTGGTTTCATGATTGGATCTTCCGATCATGTCTGCTCCATGCAAATCTTATCTCATATTTTTCACTTTACACTGACTTGTCTAGTGAATTAATTACTTGAAACATTGATAAATTATGTTTTTGTTTCTTCTCTTCTTTTCTATTGTTACACCCCGACATTCGATTTACTAGAAAATAATTTCTCATTCGTATGCATGTTTAAATTACAAGAATTATTCTGTTGTTGATAAATAAATAAGTGAAGGAAAACTAAATAGACGTGAATAACAAATCCAATTATGAAAAACTGGTGAGTCCAAATCCATTGACAAATAATGCTGACTAATTTGGGATGATTTTCTAATAATGGTTGTTGTTATGAATGTAATACAAGACAAAGAAAAGAGCATAACAGAGACTGATGAGAAATTACAATTAAAGGAGGAAGATGAAGAGAAGGAGCAATGCAGCCCTGTCTCTGTCTTAGACCCACCCTTCAAGAACGATGACGAGGGGCATGAAAAGAACTATGAAGATGATGGTTTTGATTTGGAGTGCAGCTATGTCATTTTATAGAGTATGTTAGGAAATTTTAATTTTGTACCAATCAGTATGTGTTGTGCGGTCATTTTCCCCCACCAAATTGTCCTACACTTATCTTCAAACTCGATTATCTAATGCAATAGAATAGGCTTATTCCTTGTATATGGATAATTCAAATCAGAGGTGCATGTCCACTGCTTCTCAAGGTCGCTTTTGTCCACCTATGCATTGGTGAGGAATTTGTAAACTGGTTTTGTCCATTGCTGTATTTTCCTGTTATTTGGTCTAGCTGAATTTCATATCTTGAAATTGTTGAGGAATTTGTAAACCAAGCATAATGATGTAGTTTACACTAAAATCTGATATGTTGCATCAACTCTAAATGCTGACACATTGCTACGACTTATATGAATGCTAATACATTGCATTTACACTAAATTCTTGTTGCCAAATACCAAGTTGCTGAATTTCATATCTTGAAATTGCTGAGGAATTTGTAAACCAAGTATAATGATGTAGTTTACACTAAAATCTAATATGTTGCATCATCTCTAAATGCTGACACATTGCTACAACTTATATAAATGCTGATACATTGCATTTACACTAAATTCTTGCTGCCAAATACCAAGTTACTGATACATTGCATTTACACCAAATTCTTGCTTCCAAATACCAAGTTGCTGTAATACATTGCATTTACACTGCTTATATACTTGATGCTGCCAAAACAAGTTTCAAAATGATGCTGCCAAAACAAAATGATATCTTACATTGTCTAAAACATAATGATGGTTGAATGACTATATTGATCAAATTTGAATTGTTATTGCAGGTGTTGGTTGAGTGTATTAGCAAATGACATTAAGAGGAAGAGGAAGAGGAGGAAGAGGAAGAAAGTTGTAATACAATATATTTGATATACTATAGAGTGTATTAGCAAATGAAAGAGGAAGAGGAAGAGGAAGAGGAAGAGCAATGTAGATGTTAGTATATGGTCATAAAAAGTTGTAATACAATATATTTGATATACTATAGAGTGTATTAGCAAATGACATTTGTATTTGGCATCTTGATGTAGTATACAAATTAATTTAAATAAAAGTGACATTTTCCTCTTTACTTATGCATATTCCTATGTCTGTTTTATTTTTGTACCTGACAACAAAATTTCCTGTTACAACAAAATTTCCTGTTCAAATGCTTCTAATGATGGTGTTGGACAATCTAAGGGAGCCTATAAATCACAAAGACAAAAGTAAGCATATTATTAAAATGAAAAAGCGTTAACATACACATTAAGAGAACAAATCACAGTGTCAATTTAATTTTAGATAAAAAAAAAACTCACCAACATCATACTAGTAAATGATTGAACTTGAGGTAGTGCTTGCAATGTCGTAGGTGCAGAACATGAAATTGGAGCATCTAACTCTTCAGTTCTTACCTTGGCTTGGGACCTACTTTTCTTTCCCAAACGATCAGGCCAAGGCTTAAATCTTTTCCATCTCTTTGTTCCATGTGTTTTTTTAATACCCTTGGGTAGTTTATCTTTTAACCCATCCATCTTCTTGTTTTCTTGGTTGCCACCTTTTTCTTTACTTCCATCTTCCTTGTTCTCATCATCATTTGAATTCCTTAGCCTTGAACGGAAATCTCTTGCTTCTTTGTGAAGTTGTATTATAGAGTTGTGGATTAAGGCTGAAGTCTCTGGACAATTAGACATTTCAGCTGCTAATGTTATCATCATATGACATAATTGTCGATATGTTTGTGTGCTCTGAAGCTTTGGATCCACTTGTATTTCACGTCCTTTAATATCATGTATTACACCATCTCTCGCACCTTTGGTCCATCTTTTTAAAATATATTTTTCTGGAAGTTTCCTCACTTCATTTGCCTCATATATTTTTAAAGCATGACAACACAATATCCCAATAGATTCAAAATGCCTACAACTGCACCATACAGAATAATCATTCGGATCAAATGTCAATGTCCATTTTTTTTCTTCATGAACCATGGTACCAATATATGTGAACAACAGACATTTCTCATCTCGAGAGGAGATACATGTGGCAAAAAAGAGATCAAGTTGCTCTGGAACCAAATGAGCTTCCATATATTGAAACCTAAAAAAAGTAAATTCATGCAGCACATAACAAAATGTCATTACAAAATCATAGCAACATTCATGATGACAAATAACATAAAAGATACCATCTTTTATAAAAAAAAAAAATTATATATTTTTATCTTACCTTGCCTCTTGAAATTAATATGGCAATGTTTGAACCCCTCCTCAAGAATAGATGCTTCTCACTTGACATAGAAATTCCTGTCATTAACACAGGAATATTATAACATGGTTAGTAACATGGTTAGTAGACGCAAGAGATTGGAATCCAAACTAATGAATCTGCATATTAAGACATGGAAAGACACAACATACATAAAAAAATGACAATTTATTATCCCTCAAGCAGCCAACATGATATCCTTTATCACACTAGAAAAAATGGGGAAGAACAAGAATGAGAACATCTCATGGTTCATGATAGACAGAAGGATCCCAATGATATTTAATACTTGCAACAATAATCATGATATTTTATGAACTTGGAAACTTTAGCTATTTACTGTTGATATTGTGAGCCTGCATGACAATTTCATACGCTAACAAAATTTGACAAAGCATTTTGTATTCATACTTTCAAAATCAAAATTTGATTATGTGGATAACCAAAGCACTTCAAAGGACCAAGGCAGAAGTTTACTCATAGAATTCAAAAGAATAAGATACAATGTATAAAAACTGATTACTTTACAAAAAATAAATTGCTCCTACAACTAATGACATGATGCCTAAAACTTCCAAGGATACAAGCAACGACTTTCCTAAAGAGTTACTCAAAAGTGGATGTCATGCCAGCTCAGGCACCTGCTGCAATTCTTCCAACAGCAAATAGCTCGACATCCTGATCTGCTGAAATCACAACCCCTACATAAACAATATCCTTTTTCACGATACGCAGGTAAATAAAAAAATTAAAAATTATAAGGATTGGGAAATGATTAATTTAATATGACAGTAGGTAGCAGGGAAAAGTTGCCGATTCCAAAAAGCAGAATAAAAATATAAACCAAGCTCATATATAAGTTTCTAATCTCCATGAAGTACCTGCATAAAGATGGCAATGGTTGAACCCTCTTCTCAAGAATGGATGCTTCTCACTTGACATTCTTTTCGTCTTACTTCCATCAAAGTCACCATTACTCTGTTCTTAATGTTTCCTCGGTACAGAGCCCTCCCCACGACGCCCATGGATCAACACAAAAGCCACGATATACCAGATAGAGAAGAATCAGAGAAATAGATATCACGTTCTTTATAATTAATTTGATCGAAACCCATAAACAAAACTAAGCCAAGCCAGTAACTAATCTTTTAGTTCAAGACACCGCCAGAGTTGAAGCATTTTCGTGCGCAATGGACATTTCCCGCCAGGATTAAAATGGGTCGGTTCTTTGGTTTTCAAAAAGATGGAGATTGCGTGCGTTAAGGTTTTCCGCCACTGTAAAAGATGAAAAGTCTTTTTTTGTTTGTTCTGGTCTTAAAGTGGTGTATGACGTGTGACTTTATGGGAGCTGGGATGGAATGAATGGGCAGGATTAAATGATAGTGAGGGAAGAGGAGAAAATTGCTTCTGAGACAATCTGATCCCCTACGAAGCAACTGTAATCCAGACTAAGGTGGATGTATGTGTACTCTTAGTCTTGAATTCCTTGCAGAGTGGGCTCCAAGCACAAAGCGCCCTGCCCTTGGACTGTGGGTGAGCCCAACCCCTCTCTTAAAAATTTTGTATAAAAATAAAATAAAATGATACAGAGTTTTGTATGAGAATGAATAAGACAACTGAATGGTTGTGCATTAGAGGTAAGGTGACGTGTAATTTATTAAGCCAAATGATAAGTGCAAATTGAGAGGATAGTTTGTGGTTTCACACCATATTAATCCCAATCAATTCTCTATAAGGCTCCTATTTGCAAGTATTGAATAAATATTAACATTTAATCCTTAATTCCATTTAAGGATTTTCTTTCTCAATTAAATTTATTTAGGCCTTCAAATATTATCTCTAAAATATTCGGGCCAAAAATTATTCCTTAATTATTTGTCCTTAATTTATGGGAAAATATGCCTTAAATTCCAAATATTACTTTTAACATTTATCCAGGCTAAATTTCTCATAATTAATTACATGTAATGTTCTTAATTCCTAATCACCAAAATTTGGGATGTCACACAAGTTGTATTAGAGCTATCAAAACGAACTGGACCCCACGGGCCAGCCCATTAAGCCCTATTTTTAGCATCAAAACGAACTGGACCCCACGGGCCAGCCCATTAAGCCCTATTTTTAGCTTCCATGTGATGGGGTTATTTTTTGCCCTAACCCAAAATAACCCCCACTCCTCTTAGGTTATGATAGGGTCAACCGCGGGTCACCTTATTTGATTCATGTCAGTTACCCTATATACTATACCTTCAAAAAAGTTTAAAAAGACACGAGCATGTTTTATCATTCATGTCAGTTGGGCTATACTACATGCTAAGAATCTATGATATCACAACATATCATAAAATTTTAAATATGAGTTATTTGATTCCAAGCCTAAACATTTGTGCTAAATTTGAAATGGATCTCATGAATTCTGTAGTTTTTATTATTATTTATTTATAAATATGATCTACCTGTAAGCACAACAAAAGCACTTCAGGTCCCAAAAAAAAAAGCACAACAAAAGTGCAAAAGGGAAAAAAAAAAAAAACTCCTGTTATAGTTGGAAACCGTTTCCTGCTCATCCTCATGTAGTTTAGATTTAATTTTTTTACCTTTTTATTTTTTTAAAAAAATTATTTTAAAAACTAGAGAATATAAAATATAAATAATATGTGTATCGTCGGTAATATTTTAAGCTTTTTTTTTTTAATGTTTTTTGCAGACTTTGGTTGCTAAGGCTATAGCTGGCGAAGCTGGAGTTCCATTTTACCAAATAGCTGGATCAGAATTTGTTGAAAATTTAGTTGGTCTAAAATGATTTTTGGCCCGCGGGTTGGCCCAAACCCTTAGGGTTATATAATTTTTTGACCCATACGAGCTGTTTAACATGCAGGCTTTTTGACCCTAGCCCGTGTGGGCTAGGGCCTAACGGGCCAGGGTGGCTTGTTTTGACAACTCTAAGTTATATGATCCTGCTCTGTTTCTAAATATCCTTTATCCCTTGACATATGGTATAGCAAGTTGACTTTGTGCGTTTTACTGGACGTTTCGTTCATGATCTGTCTTCAAGTCTTTATACTTTTGTCTCCACCTACAAATATATTCAAGAACTTTGATCTAAAACTCATTCTGAAGGATAGTCCTACACACAAACACTAAGAATATTAATTTAAATTCAAATTACAGAGCTACACAACCTGATTCAATAGACTTCTTCTAAAAGCAGAGAAAAAGAAAAAAATGCTTGGACAAGAAATGAAATCAATTATAAAACAGAAGAAATAGCCTGGATAACAAAAGCACAAGCACTAAGAACTTACTTTTGTGTTATTATTGCACTTTCAAATTATTACTGTACGTATTTCTTCTGAAACTAATAAACATAGCAGCACGTTTATGAATGAAAATTAAATGCAAGATCCCACAACTAAAATGACAGTAGTAATAATGCAATTAATACAATCTAAATGCAGATATAGAATGCTTATGCTTGATTATTCTTAGCACCTAAATGTCTCTATGCAATGCATGAGACCTAAATTAATTAGTTATAAGATGGTTTTTTTGTTTAGAATTAACGTTTGTTATTAAAGGAAAATTAAAACTAAAGCCACTAAACTACTGCAAATAAGAATTGAGGGAAATTAAGTTGATTAAATCGGCAATGCAAAATGTGGGTGGCAACCACAATTTTTCTAGGGGAGAAGGACCATTAGCTCAATTAAAGGTGTGTTTGGTTTGATAGGAGCACTACTACAAAAATGCTAAACAACGACCTAAATAAGACCCAATTAACGACCCTTTTCTGAGGGAAGTCTCGGAGGGGGTAGAGGAAAATATCCAAAATGGCGACTGATCCAAAATTAGGTCGTCTTATTAAGCGACATGATATTAGATCGTTCGCCTTAATAACGCGACCTGATTTAGGATCAGGTTGCCTTATATAGATATATAAGGCGACCTGATTTCAAATCAGGTCGCCTTAAATAGGTAAATAAGGCGACCTGATCCTAAATCAGGTCGCCCTTAAGAAGATAGAGTTCGCCTTTGAGTTCGCCTTAAAGGCGACACGAATAGAATATCAGTCGCCTTAATTTCAACAAAGGCGACCGATTTTTAAATCAGTCGCCTTTGTTGAAATAAGCGACGATATTCTATTCAGGTCGCTTATCGTAACAAAGGCGATCTGGTTTAAAAATCAGGTCGCCTTTGTTGAGTTTTTTTTTTTTTAAAAAGTAAACTACAAAATATGAACATCTACTAAGTTTTTAATTTGCATCAGCCAGAAACCACCAAGCAACAGAAGAATCACACTCTAACACAATACATAAACAGACTATATATAACACCAAAATTGCATATTTTGTACGGACAAAACACCAAATACATACAAATGAACAACGGTAGCAAATTAAAGAATCACTAACACAATAACATATTAATTAATCATGCTCGGTACTAACTAGACACTATGTGTTGAAGAAGATATCTAGATATCATGTCTCGAACCGAATCGATCTCATCCTGCGAGTACGGATCCTTAGTACCCAAAAGCGTAAATTGGGGAAACAAGGTATAAGATAAACCAATTAAGTGAAGGAAATAATTAACAACTCAAGTACAACAACAAAAATTAAATAAACTTGAGAATCACGGAGCGATTACGTACGTTTTGAAAACCTTGAGTACGTCCGTTTGTTAACGATGGATTGCATCCAACTCATAACGTAATATCCGCACTCGGTGCTCCACAGTTGTTGATGGCACTATAAATCAAAGGCAAATTGTTAAAAACGAATAAAGGCATATCTAAAGCTACGTGTCAATGAAATAACTTGAATTGAAACTACTCACCGTCGGTTTAAACCACTTCGGTCCACCTTGCTCTTTTGCATTGATAAGTTTGTCTATACGTTTTGAGGCCCCTATCATTAAAATGGAAATTAACGAGACATGTTAAACCATTCATTTAAAAGAAGAATCGATGATTCGAAAAAAATTTACTTACTCGGCAAACATGTTTTTGATATCCTCTCGTAGGATTTCCATTTCTTGAATCGAACCAATAACGGGAGTTCTTGCTCGGACAAACAACACACGGCGTCCAATGACCACTACAACATATACGTATTAATATTAAATTAAGATAAGACCGCAATTTTGACACATAAATCTTATAAGACAAAACAAAAGTACGCACCTTTCATGTATTGGCGCTAGATAACAAGACGACCCTCCGTCGCCCATTGTTAGACCAACATAAATTGACTTCTGGGTAACGTCTTTGCGAGCCGAAGCCGTGCATCCAGGACATAAGTATCCATACGAACTCGCTCGCGGTGTGTCGGCGCATAATTCACGGCAGACACTATGAAATGAAATGATAAATGTTATTGAAGATCTTAAACAAAAAAAAGAGTACTAACATAATTAAAGGGTTAAACAAACTTACGAGATTGCAAGTTGAAGAAACGTATATCTAAACAATCCATCGTCAAAAACTCCATCAAATCTTTATTGTCAAATGTCATCGGATATGTCTTTTCTGCACCGACAATGCCCGGAGGCATCTGCAAGCTTATGAGGCCGATGTCCTTGTACATCTCTCGCAACTGTGCTAAGTACGGAAATAAGCCCGCAGCTTGTTCATCCTATGAAAACATAAAAAAACATATTATGAGTGAATGAGCAATGAAAATCAATCGGGAAACAACTCACACTCAATCGTAATCTATTTCCTACCATCGCAGTGTCGTCCACATCTCAATAAGATGAGCCGGCCAAAGGATGAACCATGTGATGGCGGCGCCTAGTGTGGTAACCTCCTCATCATCAATCGGGACGACTGTCTCTTCTTCCCCTCTCGCACACTCGTCACGCTCACCCGACGTTGGTTTTCGGAATTTGCTTGTTGTGGTGTTTGTCTTGTTCAGGTAAACAAGACCATCGGCAACAATCCGCCGTGTGGGTCATCCAAATATAGGGTGCAAGCTATACCTCCCTGTGGAGTGTGAGACGGTTCGCTAATATGCACCTGCGGAGTGTGAGACGGTTCGCTAATATGCACCTCTGCAGGTGTGAGACGGTCCGCCAATAACTACCTCGGAGGGGGAGAAGGTCCGCTAATATGTACCTCGGAGGTGAAAACTATCTTTGCTTTGGGGATATTCGGGGATTCGTCGGATGTATGTTGTTTGTTGTACCATAGCTTGCATTTCACCCCGTAGTTGTGCCATAACATCTTTCATAAGGTTTGCTCGAATTCGGCTTCAAGCTCCTGCGCTCTCTGCGTCATACAAACGTGAACGTCGTCCGAAAATTTTGCGACACTCACTCCCTCGTCTCCCCTCGAACGGCATCGGGGTAATCCGGCTTCCCAATCGCCGTCGACAAAATGTCTGCCGCGTACCGGCGTGAATGAGCCTTGGCTACTCTGCTGCTCAAGTGAATCTGTACCATAAGATTTTTCATAAATAATAACTAAACTCTTATATAGTATGAAACAACCGAGGCTATTTAATACTTCTAATTCAACTACTTACGATCTTTGAGGCAACCGCAGCAACATCTTCATTGATGTATTTGTCCCCCTTCATCCTCGCAGCTTTCCATTTTTGTGACGAGGAGGACGCCGGGGGCCTGGATAGCGATGGAAGGATCGGATTGGGAAGCTTCCTTCATTCGCCGCAGCTCTTCCTCCATCATCTTTCGTTCCAGCTTTACGTAGCCACCTCTAGACAAGCAATGCGGATACTTATTTTTCGCTTGCCTCTCTCTATTGGCTTGGCTTGTTTTCTCGTGACACGAAAACAAACAAAACCGATCGTACGAATTCAAGTAGATTCAAATTAAAGATAAGATATGACGAAACTTTACCGAAATTCAGGATTCTCACGGACGCCACAAACTCCCTCCAATCCTCCTGAGAAATGAAGGAATAGGTCTTACATGGATCCTGGTCCCTCGTTGCCCCGCGAATATACTTTTTGTCAGCTTGTTCTTAAAATCTTTCCAACGGAGACGAACTTCGCCCATCCAATGCTTCCTCATGGCCTTAGTGTTAGGGACATCAAATGTTTGCTGCAAGGTGAAAGAGAAGATATGACAGAAATCAAGTAATAAGACTAAAGATACAAATGCAGATATATCGAAAGTGAGATACCAAAATCGTGTCCAAATCAAATCCTTCGTCTTATCATCAACGAACTTCCAAGCCGAGTAAACAATACGCACTTTGCTTCGAGCCGATAGCCTAAATAGCTAATGAAGCAGTCTTCCTCTCTCGCCAACCGGATTCATATTTTCATCAAACTCCAATGCAGCCTCTTTTTCTGATCATCACGGCGAGCAATTAGCTCACCCATGTGTGTGCTACCTCTCCCTTTTCTCTCAACGGGCATATCAACCCTATCTCCCGATGACTCGTCTGAGCTAGACATATTCCTGTTCATCAAAGACCAATCATTTATGTTAGATAGGTTTTTAAATAATAAACAGATTAATAAAATGAACCAACATGTTAAACGACCACAAAAAGAACATAGTAGTTAAACAAATCATTTTGTAATCAAGATCTTACTTTACATGGTGTCCCATATTCCTTCACAATGATCCTTTCTTGCAGCATATTCTTCATCATCTATCAATTCTACTTCACGTGTTGTAGGTGGATTTGTTGTGAAAGGGAGTGTATCGTCAAGGTTCAAGGATTCTTCACCATACTTCATTTTTTACTTTGAAGTACAATGGACATTCTTTTATTTGCGAGTGGTCTGTAACATAAAACACTTGTTTCGCCTGACTTGCTAAAATGAATGGCTCATCTCTATGACCAAGTCTTTGAAGATCAACTGAGACAAATCCAAATTTAGGATCTATTACAACAGCATTATTGCTAACCCACTTACATTTCAATAAATCAACTTTGAACTTGCTGTAGTTGATCTCCCATATTTCTTCGATCACTCCATAATAGGCCATTGATGCTACCACCGGGTTTTTGTCTTTCGAACTCGAAAAGTGCATGGATTCAGCTTCAACCATCACCCCACTATTTTGCACAGTCATTCGCTATCTGCATGTCACTCTTCCTTGGATTCATATTCTTCAAACTCTTTCTGTGTTCATCAATGTATGGTTGAACTTCTTCCATATTATTCAAGATGTACAGGTGTGCTTGCAACACCTCTTCACGAGGCTTATTCTTCGCCTTTGATTCCTCGAGTTCCCTCGCTTATCCCCTCGTCATGCCGAGATTGTATCGTCGGCCCCGATAGATAATCTTTGCGAGAACTCCATAGCCTCTTCAACTACATATCTCTCAACTATTGAGGCTTCCGGCCGATAAGGGTTTTTAGAATACCCTTTTAAGATCTTCATGTATCGCTCGAAAGGGTACATCCACCTTAGGTAAACCGGACCGCACGCCTTACCTCCTTACCAAGTGCACTATCAAGTGCACCATGATATCAAAAAGGCAGGAGGGAAATGCATCTCTAGTTGGGATAAAATAATATAACCCTCATTCTCCAATTCATCCAACTTTTCAATGTCAATGACTTTGTTGCAGATAGCATTGAAGAAAATACTCAATCTTGTTATAGTGGATCGAACTTCATCTTTCATAATGCCTCTTATAGCTATTGGTAGTAGTTGTTGCATCAACACATGATAATCATGGGACTTCATTCCCACTAACTTCAAATCGTTCATTGAGACACACTTTCTCAAATTAGAAGAATATCCTTGTGGCACCTTAATGTCATATAGACATCCACACAAACTTTTCTTCTCCGCTTTTGATAGTGTATGAGTTGCTGTCTTCTCACTTGCCTTCCTTTGCTGCTTACCCAATATGACATTGATATGTTTCACCCGACTATAAACGTCCTCTCCGGTTAACGCCTTTGGAGCCGTATTCTGCTCCAGTAAGCCGTTAAAACGCTTTCTTAACTTACGATATGGGTGGAACCAATGAAGAAACCTCCCGTGGCCGAGGTAGACCGTTTTTTCCGTGCTTTAGTTGATGGAAGTTTGTGTCTGCTTCACATATTGGACATGCTTTATGCCCTTCACACTGTACCACGACAAATTTCCGTATGCGGAAAGTCGTTTATCGTGGTAAAAATCATTGCACGCAACTTGAAGTGCTCCTTCTTATATGCATCAAACACATCTACGCCTTCCTCCCACAACTTCTTCAAATCCTCAACCAAAGGCGCCAAGTACACATCGATATTGTTCCCGGGTTGTTTTGGTTCAGAAATCATCATAGAAAGCATCACATACTTGCGTTTCATACATAGCCAGGGAGGTAAGTTGTATATTACAAGGAGAACCGGCCATGCACTATGGGTGCTGCTAAGAGTTCGATACGGATTGAAGCCATCTGTACAAAGCCCCAGCCGAAGGTTTCTTGGCTCATTGCCAAATTGAGGGAACATTTCGTCTATTTTCTTCCATTGCGGAGAGTCACCGGTGCGAAGATATTTTCCATCGGATATTCTCTCATCAGAATGCCATCTCAACTTCTTCGCCGTTGCTTCACTAGTAAACAGACGCTTAAACCGTGGAATTATTGGAAGATACCACAATGCCTTCAAAGGTTGCCTTTTTGTTGTCTCCTTTCCAGAAACACTAACTTTCTTCACTTTGTATCGTGAAGTTTTACACTTCGGACAATTATTGAGGCCTTCGTGCTCGTTTCTGTACAATATGCAGTCATTAGGGCAACTGTGTATCTTTTTATACTCCATACCCATCGTAGACAAGATTTTCTTGGCCTCATACATACGATTTGGAAGTACATTATCAATTGGCAACATATCACACAACAATTCAAGCAATGACGTGAAACGCTATCGGTCCACCCACAAGTTGCCTTTAAGTTGACCAAATGTAAGGTCGCAGCCAACCGTGTATACTTAGTACACCCAGGGAACAAAGGTGTCTCGCATCACTCCGCACGCTTTCATATTCACCCGATTGTGCAAAAGATTCTGCCTCAACATCATTAATCATTTTCTCCATTCCATCATCATCATCTACCTCAACTTCATTTGCATGGGACGCACCGGTACTTACTTCCTCACCATGCCATATCCACGTTGTGTATCGAAGGTGTATTCCATCACCAAGTAGGTGGTCCCTTATATCAGCAATAACCCTTCGACTCCCATTTAAACAATTAACACATGGACAATAATACATCCCATTTTTTGTGGCCACATTCCTTCTAGCAAATTCAATAAACTCTTCCACCCCATTCTTATATTCTTCACTAGTTCTCAATGCATTCATCCAACTATGACCCATTTTATTACCACCTAACATTTCCAACAACAGTCAAGTTCATGTCAATTTCAAGAACGACATGTTTTCTTTTAAGTAAATTTCGGTATAGGCGACTGAATCATCTCAATGCAGCAATATCAATCAATTTATAAACTACTTTTGTTCTTTTATAAATAAATAAATAAAAGTAAAAAAAACCCACTATTTACAACTTTACTTGCTTCTTTCCCAACCAAAATATCATCAAATAGAAGAGAATGTAAAAGAACAAGTTCTGTAACACAAAGCACATCTAACAGAGAATCAATGAATGACCGAGGCATAAGAACAACCAAAACTAAACCACTATCTAATCACAAAATACTCCTATAATCCTTCAAAATCAACTACTACAACCAATCAAATGTGACATGACCAATTTAATGAAGCTTTAGACAATTTAGTTGGCCACCAAATTTACTTGAATAAAAATCTACAAATAAGAGCAGTTCCAAATTGTATTTTTAATTAGCAAGAAGTACATTACCAATTAAATGGGGTTTGGAATCAAAGAACAAGAAGAACGAACAAGCTTACTTGGTTTCGCAGGTTTTGATCGGGAAGGAGGTGGAGTGAGCGAGTGAGAGCGGGAATCCTAATCGAAGCAAAATCCAATCCATAAGCAAGAAGCATTAACGATTAAAATGGGTTATTAGGAATCAAAGAACTTAAGAGTAACATACGAACAAGCTTACTTGGGTTTGGTGGGTCTCTTCGATCGGCGAAAAGGCGGAGTAAGCGAGAGAGTACGTGATCGATCAGTGACGACGGCGGAGACGAAGGAGACGACGACGGAGAAGTACGGCAAGGAAAGCGACGAAGAGCGGAACGAGAGTGAGTCTGAGAGGATTTCGCGGCCTCTGTCGGAGTATGAGTGTGTGAGGGAAAATGAAGAGGCGCGAGTATATTAACCTAAAAAAATTGACTATAGGCGACCTGAATCATATTTCTGGTCGCCTATATTCCAATTTTTGGCGACTGAATCGAATCGTCGCCTATATTTTAAAAATGGCGACTGATTCGATTCAGTCGCCAATATTATTAAATTTTCTAATTAATATTAAAAGAAAATCCTTGGCGCCAAACAAAAATTCAGGGAGCGAAGAATTGACACATTAAAGACGTCTGAAGTGTAAATCAGGTCGCCACTTATATAAAATAGGCGACCTGATATACCTTCAGGTCGCCTATTTTCTAAAATCGGCACTTTTTTATTTATTTTTAAATAAATTGATGCAAATAGGCGACCTGAAGTGTAATCGTGTCGCTTATTTTATAAAATAGGCGACCCGATATACCTTCAGTCGCCATTTTCTATAATAGTGGAGAATTTTTTATTTTCTCGCCGCCAAATATTTCCCACCATATTTTATCCTTGGCGCCAAGATAATTAATCGATTTTAGGCGTCTTGAATTACATACGGGACGACAAAAATAAATTTTAGAAGTCCTAAATTACTATTCGGACGTTGAAGGCTCATTTTCCTTAAATATAATTACAAAAATGCCACTTCCTTCATATTTTACTACCTGTTTTCAATTTAGGACGTTTTTTAGGGTAGTAGTATCCAATTTTTGTAGTAGTGGAGGGAGGGAAATTTTGACCATTATACCCTCATATGTTTATCAAATATTCACAACCTTGCCCCTCTTGTTTCTTTCCTCTATCTTCCACTTCTAACTCGACAACCTCCATCTCCCTTTCTCATGGCAATGACGACAGCGAGGTATGGCAATGGCAAAGACAGCGAGATCGGACTTTCATTTCCCATGAAACTGGAGATCTATCGGACTCTTTTGCCCTTTGCGAGAAATCGGGCGACTTTGTCGCGACTAGATTGTGTCTCAATCTAGTGACTCCGTCGCTGGTTCGCGATCCTACCGCGACCACCCTAGGGTTCCGATTGAACCCCACACAACCACGAACGATGGATGTCGGCGTGTTGGAAGGAGAGCTCTCTGTCGCCCACTGCGGCAGAGATTCAGAGAGAGACTTTCTGGGGCTCGTTCTGCAACAAGGAGAGGTGAGTCTGAGTGTCTCTGATTACAGAAATCTTGTCATGCCATACTTTGGTGATGCAAGGAATGGCTTCTCAAAGCAGCCTTTGACTGATTTTTCTCATGGGCAATTTGGTCAAAAAAGAGAAATAATTTCTTTCTCCTCCCTCCCCTCAAACCAAACACACTCTTAGGGAATTAACATGAACCATGAATTTAATTGCAAGTAAAGACCTAATTAAGGAACCTTAGTTATAATTACACATTCCTAATTAAGGAATCTTAACATTAATTTAATTAACCTCCAAGGGGATACAAAGTCCCCAAAATTCCAGCAACAAAAATTTATACAAAACAAAGTCCAAATAAACTAAATTCAAACTCCAATCCAATCCATGTTTTAACATTACAAACCACGACCTACAACAAGGTCTTAATCACAAGGTTACATGGACCCTTAGGAAATAAGGAAAAATAAGAAAAAGAGAACAGCATTGATTTTGAGCCCTTGTAATTTGTCAAATTTGCCATCTGAATATTGTACTCATTTGGCTTGTGTAACGCCACCTTTAGTTTCTTTTTATGTAGCAAGAACAAGTCGTAGCCATTTGATCTCTTTTAATTGCTTCCATGATCTAAAATAATAAAATAGACCTATCACAAAGTATGTTATGTGACATTTAATTTCATGCGGCATGTATAAAACTTTAGGTTTATGAAATAAAAGAAGTCCAAGATATATAAGTACGTAGAAAATGCATATGCAGCACCATTTTAAGAGGATAGAGGAAAATAAAAATGAAAATAATGCAAAAAGAAATTAAAAAGCTAGGAAGAGAGGGATTGAGTGGAAGAAATTTATAATTCTTCATTTTATACAAAATTATCCCAAATAGACACATGGAAATCTTTAATAAATCGATGGATGTTGTTTAATTTTTTTATAAAACATAATTGGAAATATTAAATCACATCAAAATTAAAAAGTTAAAATATTTGCAGTTTGGCAAATTTTTTTTTTTGAATATTTATACTTTATCTCAAAATTAATCAATAAATGAAATAATGTTTGAAATACTCAATTAATTAATATCAAAATCATCTTTAAAATCCTAGATAAATATATGATAAAATGTCTAAAAATCAAAATTACAAAAACAAATTGTGGTGACAAATTTTTATTTTTATTTTGAAAAATCATGTCAATATAACAAAATACCTGTGTCGTATGCTTGTTTGTATACTAGCTAGTATTATTGAAGTTTTTTTCATTATTGCAAAAACAAAAGCCACTATCCATGTCCCTTTTAACTCGGAAACATGGAAACGTACCCGCACCGCAAGACCATAACCACGATTTGAGTTCCTTGGTAGAAAGATCTGGTTCTGTATCACTGTATGTATGTAATTAAACAAGTCAAAAACCAACTTATGAGTGCAATAATTATTACATAAAAGGACATCAAATAAAAAAATTATATTACAAAGTGTGAATATATGCTCATAATGTGCTAATATTGGAAGGAGATAATACCTATTAATTAAATCGTTATGGCCTTGCGTTTCCTGGAATTAGGGTTCAACTCCGAATATTCTGAGGCATATATGGGGTACGCTCCACCCTGTTTGGCGGGAAAAGTGGGAAAATAGTCAAAAACCTTGCGAAAACCGAATTTGAAGGAAAGATTTAGGTTATAAGCGGCGGCTTCATGTTTTGGCTTGTTTTTTTCAATTTTATGCAGTATCGCTTCAGCTAGTACTGGATGAGAACCTAGGATAACATTTCCAGGACTGACTTTTACATATGGTAGAGAACCATATACTTTATCCCATCCAACTGATCCATGGCTGAAGACAATTACAGGAGTCAAAGATGCTTCCACTGGGAGGTCAGGAACGACAACACAAAAAATGAAACCCTCTAAAGTGTGAGAAGATAGAGAAAGATTGATGGTATCCGAATCATTTTGGGTCTGATTATTTCCAAACCACTCAGGAACCTTCTTTCCTGGGTAAGAAACTTTGACAGTTTCCTTCTCATGAACTGCTTTCTGTAACAAGCACTTGGCTTGCTCCTCAATGGCGCTCACATCTAAGTTTACACAATTGGTGAATGAAAAGATCTTTTCACCATCATTCTCAGGTGAGCTTGAAATTGTTGAAACGGACACAGTCTCCAATGAAGTGCAGTCTGCAGCAACCAATATTCTAAGGGAGGGAGGAAGTTCCGGTAGACTCCGAAGCGCAGTGCAGCCTTCTACTTTGAGATATTGTAGCTTTGGAAGATGCCTCATACTGAAGGGGAGTTTAGTTAGATCAGAGCACCTCTTCAAATCAAGCTGGTCCAGACTGGAGAGTTGGGTGATGTTATCTGGAAGCTCAGTTAAGTTGCAACACTTAATGAGACTCAGTGCTTTGAGACTACGTAAACGATCAAATAGCAAACGTACGCTGACATTGTCAATGTTCTGGAGGTTAGAAATACTGAGTTCCTCCAGAAATGTCAAGGAACTTAATGCCAGTATGGGAACATTATCCAATTTTGTATCAACGAGATGGAGTCTTCTAAGCTTGGAACAACGCCCAATTGATGGGCTCCATTCTTCTATCAAAGTCCCGGTCAAATTTAAAGACGTTAGTTCTTCTGATGACACCGAGAATTCCTTCAGATTCTTGCAGTTAAGTATTTCCAGTTCTCTGAGAGATTTTAGATGAATCCTACTTTTGAGACTCCTAAGGTCAGAGCAGTATGTTACATCCAAAGAAATGAGACTGCGGAGGGATAGGAGAGATGCATGCACATCACTTAAACGCTCACAGCCACTCAGATCTACACTTTCAAGACTACGAGCTTTGGAAAAATCTGGTAACTCCCTCAAGTTCTGGCATTTTTGAAGTATTAACCTTCTTAAATTCGCTAGATCCTGGACACAATCAGACAAAGTATATTAATCATATAAAAAATAAATAAAGGCATTAGTTCTTAAAGATCTCATATATTAATAATTACAACCAAAACTGACACACACACACATACCTGCACTCCTTCCCAAAGTGTTTCAACCATGCTTTCTTTCAAGTTAAGCTCAAGAAGAAGCTCGGCACAAAAATTTGATGGCAAGGACTTCCCTGGGTATCCTTTCCAGTGGAAATACCTTATTTTGGCAGAAATTGACTCAAGACCTGTTGGAATACTCATACCATTACTTGAATAAAATTTGAGAAATCTTATTCTCCTCATTTTATTAAAGGTCTTTGCAGTCAATTCTAACGGTCTAATCCCAGATATATCAAACATTATCCCTTCAACCTCTTTTTCTCCCTGAAAATTACAAAATTCAGAGTGCTTGCAAGAAAAATAAAGAGCAATGTCTGACTTAGGTGACTAATAACATTTGATCACACGCACACGCACACACTATAACATTATTTGATCACACACACACTATAACATTATTTGATCACACACACACACACACACTATAACATTATTTGATCTCACACACACACACACAGGGGAGAGAGAGAGAGAGGATATCTTATTCTTAATTACCTCACAATTTTTCAATACATCATAGATTTCATTGGGATCCCATAGTCTACTCCTTTTTCCAGGTTCCTTGATACTCTCTTCACGAACAATTTGTAAACCCATTTCATGTAGTAAGTCATGCATCTCAACTTTCCCATTAGTCTTGACGATAAGAGCCTTATCTATAAGGGTTTGTATGCCAATAGTTGAGTAGAATTCATAGCTCTCCAATAGCTCTTCTGCAAATTCTTCACTTTCACCCTTTAAGAAACACGCAATGTCTAGAAAAATTTGCTGCTCTGTATAGTCTAATCCATTATCGTAACTCAATCTTAACACCTTTTGAATTTCATTATTTGGATTCCCTGCTCTTAGTTTTCTCAACAAACTATCCCATGCATTTTCATCTACACAGCGAAGTAATGATCCCAGGACTTTTAAAGCTAGGGGGTTGTGTTGAGTGTAATCTACAAACCCTTTTATGAGATGTTTATATCTATATTCAGGATGGTTTGATCCAAAGGCCTTTTGGATGAAAAGTCGATGTGAATTGCCATAACTCAATCCCTTGGCTTCATGTATTTCATAACCGTTTCCCCGAAGCAATCTCTTATCTCTTGTTGTTATAATAACATTACTGCCTTCTCCCAAGAATTTGCATATTTTCTCCTGCAGATCCTCTAACTGCTTAGAACTCTCGACATCATCAAGCACAACGAAAGCTTTTTTATTCTCAAGCCTTCTAGCTACAAATGCATTTCTTCTTAAAGCATTTGATGAATTATTGTGCATATCTTGCCCCAGCAGCTCTGAGACAAGAGAGTTACATACATGTTCTGATCCATATCTTTCTATTTTTTCCCTTATATTTTCCAAGAAGCAGCAATTGTCATACCGATAAGATAACTTGGCAAACAAAGCCTTTGCCATTGTGGTCTTACCCACACCACCCATCCCCCAAATTCCAACTTTGTTAAATTTTTCGAATAACTCTTCAATGGGTTTAATCATTTCATCAATTCCAATTGCATCCTTTAATGTACCTTGACAATTATGTAAACGTTCCAATTTTGTGCTGACATCAGCGACAAGTTCCTCAATTAAATTGGATTCGTCCCTATCCAAAAAGGCAAAATAAGCAAATAAAAATAAGTAAACCATATGAAAACATAAAATAACTTTAAAGAGTGTCGTAAGTGTGGGAATACTTCGAAAAGGTATTTTTAAGCTTTTTGTGAAAAAACTTATCTCACATATTTATATTTATATTTATATTTATATTATATATATGTAAAATTACTTAATATAAATTTATCATAACAAGTACTGCATATAATAACAATAACCATCACGCAGTCTCTCTCGCGCATGGGAATTATAATGATAAAGTTCTTGAAAATCAAACCGGTCACTGAACAAATTGAACTTTGGTTTAACAGTAGTTGAATGGAAATCAACTCAATTATAATTAAAATAATATAAATTAGTTAAAATATATAAAAACATTAATATAAAATCCTGCAAAAAAAATATTTAAATAAAAGGGTATATTAATCCATAAATACATTAAATACAACAATTATGTATAAATCAAATATAATCTAACAAAACAGACTCAATAAAACACAATTATTTATGATATTCTGCTATTTTTTTATCTCAAAATAACATTGTTTCAAATTGATTAATTGCGAAAGCCAGCTACTTGATTGGAAAAAAGAAGATAAAATTAACAAACAATTGAGATGAAGTTGAAAAGTCACTTTGATACAAGGGATACTTACGTGGAGGTTTGGCAGTATTTTCCGTTTAATTTGCCAGCGTCAGAAAGAGCATCTTTCCATCTACTCACCATGGCATGTTCATGTTTCTTCTCATGCTCTTCAATTGCGTCCTTAAAAGTTCCTCCTATGTTTCGAACATCTTCGGGGTCAACTTTGTAGAAGATGGGTATAACATACTGGCCCTCCTTCTTTCTGTATTGCATGATCTGGTCGAGTTCATCCAGGCACCATTTTGAGGAAGCATAGTGTTCTGAGAAGACTATTACAGATACAGTTGAATCCTTGATTGCTTGAGTGAGTGATCGGGCTATTTCATCACCTGTCTCAAGCTTCTTATCATCACGAAAGACCTCAAGGGAAGCTCGTTTGAGAGCAGCATGAAGATGGCTAGTGAAGTTGTTGCGGGTTTCGGTTCTAAAACTGATAAACACGTCATACTTTCTTGGAGCGTTTGGCACAGAGGCAGAGCTTGGAGAAGAAGAATCCATCAGAGTTTTTTTCAAACAGCACAAAGAACACTTCAGGCGCACACACTCTCTCTATATCTTCTTCAATACTATGATGAAAGGAGTAATGTATTGACCCTTTGGTATTGACAGAAATAGTCTTCACAATTAAATGGAATCGCCCTTACAGCCGAAGCTTCCTGGAAGAAACGGTAAATGTTTGATATAAAAGAAAGGAAGGCTAGGAAAACGAAACGGTAGAAAAGACTTTCAAAGAAAACCCGTTCTCTCCCACGTTTAAAAGAAGGGACCTTTATAGTCTTTTTCTTGTTTGCATGCTTGTATGTTTTTCTTTAACCAAATGGGTAACATACATATTAACTAATGGTATTTAGCTTATGGAAAAGTCAAACGTCAATTTGATAGAGGAATAGTTAGGTGAAGGGTTGGCAGCTTCTAGGAAGGAAGGGTTTTGCAAAACCATTTGCTTGATTAGGGGGCAAGTGGGTGTTATAATTTAGTTAGTCACGACACTAAATTTGTCGTATTTGATTTAAATATTTCTTAATTTTTGAATCATCACAATCATTTCATTTATTTACGGAGTAAATATTACAAACCCAATAAAAAAATCTGTGCCTTTCAGCCCCTTTTTCTCACCAAAAACTAAGAAATAAAACCATGCCATTAGATACTACTCTCTGCGATCCTTGTTACAATGACATATTTTTATATTTATTAATCTTTTCTTAATTTACCCTATTGACATTCTTTCAATGAAAGAATTAAGAAAGATGACTATGATGCTTTAGAAAATGCATGTCATATTAACTAATTAAACTAACTTCCTTAATTTAATTAAATTAGATAAATATGTCTTTATTAAGGACCCGTGGAGTACAATAATTAGGATTGCATTGTGATATCCAAAGTTAATGCTCTAAAAATAATTATGAATAAAAAAAATACTTGATTTATTTATTTTTTAAAAAACATTACAGAACTAGAATATTGCGATAGAGATATTTTTTGCCAATTATACTACCTACGGGTTCTGTAAATTGCACTATAAACTAGGTTGTACATTTAGTTTGGGAGCAGCATAATTTTTCAACTTTTAATGTAATAGAATGTATATAGCAGCTAGCAGATATGTGTGTTGGGTTAGTTTGCAATTTTAGCTTGACATATATGCTACTTCCTTCTATCTAACATATTATAGGATCTAAATAATTAACCTATAAATATTTTTAAAAAAATTAGTTAAATTAGTTATTTTAATTTGAAAAAAAAAAAGTGTATTGGTTTATTCTAAAATACCACATATGATCATTTGTATTGGGAATTATTCACATGGACAAAAACTCCGATCCATTTACATGTGCAATCAATATGGTTAATTAGCTAATTTGGAAAAAAAATATAAATTTGGATGATAAAGTAAATTTAGATCTTATATTTAAGTCCAAAACAACCTCTTAATTAGCACTTCCATAGCTCATACAATGGGATGTTTGGTTCATGCTCAGTTTTCAATTTCAATTCTTTACCTAACATTGTGAAACGTGACAAGCTAATATGATCGACTTGGCTCACTTTTATTTAATAGTAGTAGGTAGGAGAGTAACCACACTACCTAAGAAAATTTGATGTTGTCCATTACTTCAAACACCAAGCTTTGAAAATCTACTTTCCATAAATAACGAAAAGTTCTTTTAATATTGTTCGCTTGAATGGAAAAGTTTCAAAGTGTTGTATCAAGCAGGTTATGAATAACAACAGATATCATCCTCTTCATCGTGGTTATGCAAACAATCTGTAGCATCCCTAATTTTAATACTTTTATTACACATCCAAAAAAAGAGCTTTGGTACAAGCGAATCAACAATTAAAGCCTACTAATTGAAACTTCCATATTTATCCTTATGTTACTACTCATTTCATTTTCCAGTTTCATAGTTCAAATTTGGAAATCCATAATTAATCCTAGGAAACTCGTATGAGGGTGATCTAAAAATAACTTAATCTGGTCAGTCATGATCATGCATATTGAAATCATGATTTCAAGGCCACACTTAAACATACAATCACTTATTGATTATCATTACATATATTATATATATGCTAAGGCCTCATAATTAATTTATACAACTTACAGGATTTGTTATACATCTAATAACTCCGAGCACAAAATAGTCATGGAAATTCCATTTTTCTTTCACTTACCCTTGCTTCTTGCCCAAACTTGTAATACCCTAATTTTCATAATTCATATAAACATTATATTTTGGCTAATTATTAGCAAAATAACAAAGGTGAATATGTGTCTCAAAGAAATATAATCTATTGATTATATTTTTGTCTAAATTTTACTTTGGAATTAATTAACCAATGGTTAATTATGAGACCACAATTAAGGATTTTAAAATATGATATTATGATCATATTAAATCATGGTTCTTCTATAAACCATAAAAAGCAAGAAAATGTTATGTAAACACTTAAACAAATTAATGAAAATTAGCAACAATAGATGAACAATTTAGCTTGCACTAATTGAGATTAGTTGCATAATCCTTCAAGATGATTAGAGGCAAATTAGGATCATCAATGAGGGCCATTAATTTCGAAAATATGAAGGCCAATGGAAGATGGGATTATTTTACTAATAATGCTCTAATGACTTGGATTATGGAGTAAACCAATTAATCAATGTGAGATGCAATGAAAGGACAAATTAAGCAATGTATTAAGGGTTAATCAAGCTTTGTTAATCAAGCTTTGAAAAGTCAACAATTGCAACTAAGATTAATGGCCAAGATTAAATCTAATAAAGCTAAATCTAATGGTCCCAATTTATTAAGTCTTAATCCTTAGCAAATTAAATTAGCCAATGGAAACACTTGACCATTAGATATTTTGTAAATGGAAAAGCACATTCCCTGGCCAAATAATAGCCATGATTTTCAAAAGGGGTGAAGGAGCAATTTTGCCAACCGACTATTAGGCCAGGAGCGTTGGACACAAATAACTTTTAAAGGGACCAAAAAGGCCAACAAACAATTAAATGGGTGAAAAACGCACAATTCCGTCCATGAACATCTAACACCGTTTAAAGGCAATCGGGTGAAGGAGCGATTTTGCCAACCGACTATTAGGCCAGGAGCGCTGGGCACAAATAACTTTTAAATGGACCAAAAAGGCCAACAAACAATTAAATGGGTGAAAAACACACAATTCCATCCATGAACATCTAACACCGTTTAAAGGCAATCCCATGTGGCATTTGACTGTCCAGCTGGTCCCTTCTCTTTTGGTCAAAAGCCAGGTGGCTTTTTTGTTTTTGGGTGGAGAATCCCCAATCTGCGGGCAAACGAAGAAATAACCAAACCAAAGCTTCCAAAGTATTTACTTCCAAGCCGACGTCGAAATCCCCTTACCGGCTCCGACAATGATGTACGTCTAACATTGTTTTTTTTTCTGTACTTTGGGAACGGATGAATTCATAGATTTTGGTCAGAACAATGTAATATTCATGCATAACGAAAGGCAAAGACAGAGAAGAAGATGAGGGTTACATTGTGTACTCGTGCACGACGAGAGGACATGGAAGTCAGAGCTCCAGATTGTGAACGCGAAGGATTTGAAGGCGGAGGCGACGGTGAAGTTGCCGACATTTGTGCCTGATGCAGGCTTTTGACCAAAAAAGAAGGGACCAGCTGGACAGTCAAATGCCACATGGGATTGCCTTTAAACGGTGTTAGATGTTCATGGACGAAATTGTGCGTTTTTCACCCATTTAATTGTTTGTTGGCCTTTTTGGTCCCTTTAAAAGTTATTTGTGCCCAGCGCTCTGGCCTAATAGTCGGTTGGCAAAATTGCTCCTTCACCCGATTGCCTTTAAACGGTGTTAGATGTTCATGGACGGAATTGTGCATTTTTCACCCATTTAATTGTTTGTTGGCCTTTTTGGTCCCTTTATAAGTTATTTGTGCCCAGCGCTCCTGGCCTAATAGTCGGTTGGCAAAATTGCTCCTTCACCCTTTTCAAAAGTAATAGGAGGAAGGGGACAAATTGAAGGCATATGCATATATGTATGGCCTTTATTGCTCCAAGTAGCCAAGTTTGCTTTATGTCTAGCATGTATGGATGATTATTAGCCAAGTTTGCAAGACAAATATCCAAATGCAACTAGATAGGCTAAATAAACAACTACAAGTTGTCATGTAGTCTCAAGGTAACTAAAGACTTATCTTATGGCATTAATTAGCTTCATAAAATCAGCCCCAAAAAGTCATCAAAAACGTGCAGCCATGAGGGAGGTGTAACATCCTCCATTTTACTTAACATAATCACTGATTTATGGGTTGATTAACAACTAAGTAATGCGTCATCACTTGTCAAAATATACAAAATAAATTAGAGTATGCAAAATGAGCCCTAATGTGGCAATATATAATCATCCAACACATTACCAAAAGATGGAAGCACTACTGTCAGAAGAAGTAGCCAAAGCTTCCGAAGTCTTCCCTGATGGACGCGTACGGGAACTATTACCTGAAAATTGTGGGTAACCATCAATCCAACTCACTATGAATACTAATATGTGCTAGTGAGGTGCCATGTGGAACAATTTATATAACAAAGTATCAAAAATATAATTCACCAATATACTCGACACAAATTTTTATGTCAAAAATTATATATCGGGAATTATGTATCACAGTGTTCATTAACACAATTCCCAATATGCCTCCCACCAATCCAGCCGAACCGCCTTATTTCCTCCGACTAGACCCATGGGCTAAGTTCCATCCATGTTACTGGTTACTCAAAAAGCTCACTGGTCATGTGATGAGATTCGGCCAAAATCTTCAGAGCACATGTCCTTGACCATGGGTCTTTTCCCCTCATTGAACTAGTGGGGTGTCGTAAGCCCTCATTGAACTAGTGGGCTAGTCCCTCATTGAACAGGTGGGACAATAATAAGCCAACCATCGTGCACCAATGGAGGCCTCACCACGTGGTGGAATAAACTACTCCATCTCTTCCCATCCACCCCTTTCCATAATTATCATAATATATAACTCCACAGGAATTTTTCCAAGATTCATAAATAAATATATGTATATATTTCACAATTCAAATCACAAGGTTCCACAAGGCAATTTCTAATAAGATATTAATAATCATTTCACAAAATACTCACAAACAACATACTAACATACATAATAAGTGGAAAGTGGTTACCTCTCGCTGAAGCTAACTATTAGCACACTGCTCCTAATCCAAGAGCTCAAACACACTCCAAAAATCAATCTACCACAACCAATTTACTGACCATTAATAACTCTTCTAAAACTCTACATAATCAAAATTATAACTTATAATTTCATAAAATTAAAAATATACAAATAATAATATTATTCATTACTATTTATGTATTATTATCCCTCTAATTATTTTAAACCCTTATAGGCTATTC
This sequence comes from Acacia pycnantha, assembly GCA_025563575.1. Lineage (NCBI taxonomy): Eukaryota > Viridiplantae > Streptophyta > Magnoliopsida > Fabales > Fabaceae > Acacia > Acacia pycnantha. Next base: position 3,853,529 of record JAMWYP010000018.1, on the reverse strand, counting down.
CAACACTTTAAATTAGGAGCTTATTAATTACTAACTCCATATAAGCTCTAATCTGATGCACAAATAATAACTTGCGTAACTATTTTAAGATTTATCAAAAACTCAGCCTTTAACTTTTCTGAGAATTTAAAAAATTCCTAACTAAACTGATACAACTCCAAATGGAGTGATCCCAATTTCTACTTAAATCTTAATAAGTATATTTTCATAAATTAAAGTCACCGAATTGATTTATAGCTGAGAAAATTCTCTACTTTTGAAAAACATAACCAATATCCAGAATTTCCCAGATTTTTCTGATTAAACTTTGAAAATTCGAAATTAATTCTACAAAAATCCAAATGAGGTTCTTCCAGAAGCTACGTGTTCCTTAGCATGTCTAATTTCACAGAAAAATAATACCAATAGCCATAACACACTATATCATTCCCATATTTCAGAAACGTGATCATTGTCCAGATAACTTTCCAAAATTATGACTTCACTTCCAAAAATTATATCTCGAGCTATAGACCTCCATTTAAGGTGTTTCCAAGCTCGTTTTAAACCTTATTGAGTCTACTAATTACTGTAAAAATTTCAAGGAAATAATAAAAGGTTTGTCATTTCAAAATAAAGCCCGAAAATTACTGTTCACCGGAAATGCAGAAAACGTTCCAGATTTTGGCTAAACTTTGGAAAATCATATCTCTCATTCTACTTGTCCGTTTTGGGTGTTCTTTAGCTCTTTGGAAAGTTCATGATGCGTACTATATGCCCAAAAAATTTCAGGTTCAAAAGATTTTGTTTACCCTAGTTTTTACTTGCTTAAAGATCACTGTTCCATCAGCAAATTCAGTTTTCCAGAATCATGACAGCAAACTCCCTCTTTATTTCGAAACTATATATATACGTATATATAACATCAAAGCTTTCTTCTTTTTCTTCCCAGTACAACTTTGACTTTATATATATATATATATTTAAGGTAACAGATGAACCCAAGGCAGCAACTAGCTTGTAAGTGTATATATATAAATCGGCTTTTTTTTCCATAGTTTCCAACGTGAAAACATTATATATACACACACACTAATACACTCTTACATATATCTATATGTATGTTTGCAACGATATGGTATCCCTCTTCCCCATTTCAGTTTCATATGAAGGCAACATATATCAGTATAAGAACCCGGTGACTTACCACAGGTTGTCGGCTGGACCACTGATCTTCACTGATATCCAAAACCTCTGTTTTTTGCTGGGTTTTACAGAGGAAGATGAATAAGCTTCAGGTTTGACCCCCTCCCCCTTCTTCCTCGACTTTCTCTCTTTTTCAGACACACAACTCAGTTTCTGTTCTATTAGAGCTGGTGGGGATGAATACGAGTCCAGGAGCAGCGGCTAAATAAGGGACTAATGGTCCGGTCCAAAGGGAAAAAGACAGACCAAAGGGTTATTATTAATATGTCTGGCGTGGTTGGGGGCTCGAGATACAGAGGCGCTGTTGTTTTCTTGTGTGTGAGCAGGTGAGACTGAGACGAGAAGATATACTGACATGGAGAGCATGGTGTGATCGGATTTGCTGTGATAATCTTCCGCGTAAGTAACGCTGTGACCTCCTGCAATACCTTCTCTCTGCTTGCGTTTTGGTTTATCTGGAATTTGGAAGGAGTAATGGGGAACCAGATTCAGTGCTTGTCTGGTTTGATTAAATATTGAGGGAATGGTTACTGATACATATGGGTCGAAGAGTAAGTAATGGGCTGGTGGGATTTAATTGGTTGCATGGGCCAATGGATTTATGAATAAATAATGGATAAATCTAAATTGTTATTCTTTAAGTTACAACGTGTTGGCTAATCAAATATTATCTCTAAAATATTTATGTCAAAAATTATTCCTTAATTATTTGTCCTTAATTTATGGGAGAATATGTCTTAAATTCCAAAATTACCTTTTAAAATAATTAAGGCTCAACTTCCCATAATCAATCCCATATCATATTTTAATTCCAAATTTCCAAATTTTGGGATGTTACAATTCTCCCCCCGTTCAATAAATTTCGTCCTCGAAATTTGAACCTATAACTTCGGGAAATTATTTTAGACATCCAGTCTACTCCTTTCTTATGCATGCTTACCTAGCACACACTCTAGTATTCAGGCAATTATCTTATTCATCTTGTACCCAGGTATAGTATTCAAAAACAGAATCTACTGATCTATTCTCATAGCACTTGGTTACACAGACCTTATTGCCTGACTCATTTTGCCTCTTGGCTTATCACATACTAACCTTTCGGCACATTCTATTGTCATAACGCTGGATTTCTAGCCCTACTACCTAGGGAATTACCCTCAAACTTAGGTATCTTATCTATCACCTGGTACAAGTCGAATATTTTTCCAGCCTCCAGATGTACTCTAGACATACTTGTCTAAAGTCACCATGCCAATCAACATTCTACACAGTGCTTAAGCATTACAGGTCTTATGGCCTAGGGACACTGCCCCGTGCAAACTTGCACATCGGGTCTTACCGCCTCGAGCCTCTACTCGTTTATCCCATATGAGCTTCTTTATTCTAGCTCTCAAACTACTTCCTCTTACTTAGCACCGTAGCTGGCCAGTACTATCTGACCTATCTAGTTCAGCTTTCTAGACCATTCTATCAGTTTCTATTCTGGTATCATTATCACCAATTGCACCGCCTTTCATTTCAACTATGCTGTCTCATTTTCAAATTTTCACACATTGAAAATTTTCTATGGTCGCAATACATTTTTATAATTGAACGAAACACTATTTTCACATTTTCAATAAACCATAATCGCTGCCAGCTCAATTTCGAGAAAATACATTATTTACCGACCCAAATTCAAGAAACGCATTTTCTGTCGGTTTAACACACAATGAAATAATTCATTTCACAAAATTCAACAATTGAGAGGCACAAACCACCACTTCGCCCTGCTTCACCAGGACATATCCCAATCTTTTCATACATACCATCAAGTGACAACACGCTTGTCGGCCGATGTGGGAAAATTTCCATCCGCCCATAAGGGACTCAGTGTCCACACTAGTAAAGGCTCTCTACCGCTTTCCCAGTCAAGCCAGTCCTTAGTCACGGCCACCATTGTGCACCGCTTTCCCAGCTGACCAGTTCATAATCACGGTTAGTGCCGGACCAACACAACGAAATACGCGCCCCTTCAAGGTGGAACTACTCAGATTGGGAGTATTCATCATTGGTGCGAGTATCAACCTATCATATCCCATTAAACGAATTTTCAATTTAAAAGAGCTTTATAATTGGCCAGCGATTTCAAACATTCTGAAACAATTTGATTATTTCTACAATAATTTCTGGCTTCTTCCAATAGTTCAAAGACAACCACTTCAAATTGGTTTAAATTCCACAGAAAATATTTCATTCAAAACTTCAGTTCAGAAAATTCAATTTAAAAAAATTCACAATATAGCAGGTGCATTGACAAACTCAAAATTCAATTTTCAATTATACCAGGAAACAAACAACTGACGTAGAAGGTCATCAACTCCAATTACATCTTAGACTCTATCCTTGGCTATTTGAGCCATCCATAAGACACTCAATCCATTCGTTCCATTTGTTCGGTCATTCCAGAAATAATGCCTGTAACTCTCAGGCTTGCAACTTTCTCGGAACACTGTCTGGTATTCTTAGTCTAGTAATTGTGGGCTTTTGCCAGCCTATAAACATATTAGTCACATAGGACTTAGGGCCTCTCATTGAATACAAATCAAACTTAATGACCTAAAGTCATACCAGTTTAGTAAGTCTCATTGCCCACTGTATATTCATTTCACAATTTCCCTCAATGATAACACACATACGGCGCTGGAGCACCCCATGGCAATACATTAAATTACACAAATTCATCTGGGGTCACTTGATATGAACTTCCAATAATAATCCAGCTCTAGGCATAGTCTCAGATACAATTATTTCATATTGGGTATTCAACCCACATCTCAAGGGCCTATTAGCCACTATCATATCTAAGGTTGTTGGTCTCAATCATGAAACTATAACCTGTGGTTACCAAGGTTCTAGCTACTCCTTGATTCCTCGAAGGAAGAAATTATTACTCATTATTTCAAAGGGAAAAATTATGAGATTAAAATTATCCCCTATTAGCTAGTAGCCTCCAAATACCTCATACACATGGATACCACACTCTAATGCCTTAATTTATTCAGATAAATCAAATACCTAAAGAATCTCTCATAATCAAATCTGATTCTTAGGTTCATTAACCAAATATTGAAACCTCGACTATAGCCAATAAACATGCTACAATCATAATGATTCATAGCTTACAACATTCAGGCACTATCCTCAAATAGCACCAAACAACAATAATTATTAGATTCTCAATCCAAAACATCGTTTAGGCCAAGAAATCATATTACCTCAATAATACCCAATATACAAATTAGGATCATAATTCCAATTCCTAATCTAAACCTCGAAACATTCAAATGCCATTCTCATAACCAAAACACAATACACGAGATTCTAATTCCCTTTCAGTCCTCAATATCACAAGGGCCTATTCTAACATTATTCTTTCATCTAATCGACAACCCTTAATCATACCCAAAGCATTGCTCATAGCACCACATCAATCAACACTTATAGGGTTCCTACTTTCGAGTACTAAAACCTTAGTACAACCTTAATCACATTTCGATCATCAATCAATATTCACAGGATTCATATTCTCATGTATTGGAACCTTAGTGCAACCTCATTCACATTTTGACCTAGACACCATTTCAACTTAGATTAGATTCAAGCCTAGTTTCAATCATTTCCTTATTCAGTCTAACATCCTCACAGCATCTTTATGGATCACCATATGTCATACCTCAAAGTACTAAGGCCTTAAACCAGGGAATCTTAAATTCCTATAATACTTCCAAGGAGGTCTCCCATCCCGAGATTTCTCTTGCCTAAGCACACTTAACCTCAAAGTCTTGATAGGATATGGGGATTATATCTTTACTTAACAATAAAAGCCCTAGGATTAACGACAAATTCTACATTCTGTGCCATCTCAGCTATCTTCAAAGCCCCCTATCTTCCAAAGCCTGAACCCTCTTATTTTCTCTTCCATTATGAGATTAGATATAGCAGAATTTTCAGCACAATTTTCTGCCAAGGACTTTAATCTTGGGTGAAGATAAACAACACTTACTTATCATAAATTTTCTAAGAATGTACTTTAATTTATGGACTTCTTGCTTTTGTCGGGAAGAAGAATTGAGTACAACTACAAAATCTGCAAGGCCAAGAAGCTCGTCAAGAAAATCTCCTTTGTAGTAATGAAGCACCTGACTTGTTATAGAACGCAAATCTTGAATCACGACCACTTTCAGAGTCCTTCTGCAAAGTGTCCTCGACCAAGTCACAGAAATCCCTCTTTGACATGATTTTGATGTAACGTCCAAACAACACAACTTTTCCAGAAATTTTCACTTTATTAAGGGACTGAATTGTGTCAGTATTGTCATTCCTCAATGGGTGTCCCTCATCTAAGATTAGAATAGAAGGTACCTCAAGTAATATCTTTTAGCAAGATGTTGACGCGTGGCCAGTACTAGTATCACAGTCAATTGAAAAGAATTGTTTATATCCTAGGAAAAGGATACTCTTCTGCTCTACCCACTATTTTGAAGCTTCAAGCTTATTTAATCAATTCAAACTCAAGCAGATATTCTAGCTTATTGTTAAAACCTATATTCTGATTGGACTTCTAAATTTTGAGCAGACAATTCTATTACCAAAATTTCTACCCTGATTCCAACTTTTCACTCAAAATTTCTACCCTGATTCCAACTTTTCAGGTTTAACCCCGTCCCCCTTCTTCCTCGACTTTCTCTCTTTTTCTGACACACAACTCAGTTTCTGTTCTATTAGAGCTGGTGGGGATGAATACGAGTCCAGGAGCAGCGGCTAAATAAGGGACTAATGGTCCGGTCCAAAGGGAAAAAGACAGACCAAAGGGTTATTATTAATATGTCTGGCGTGGTTGGGGGCTCGAGATACAGAGGCGTTGTTTACCAAATTGAAACGTCCTTCCTTTTTACTTAACATAATGACTAATTAAGGGTTGATTGACCACTAAGTAATGCTTCATCAATTACCAAAATATACAAAATAAACGAGAGTATGGAGAATGAGCTCTAACGTGGCAACATACAATCATCCAACATAAACAAAAAAGACCAAAGCACTACTTTTAGCAAAGTAGCCTAAGCTTTTGAGGTCTTCCCTGATGGACTCGCACGGGAACTATCACCTGAAAAATGTGGTAACCATCAATCCAACTTATTATGAATACTAATATGTGCTAGTGAGGTGCCAAGTGGAACAATTTATATATCAAAGTATTAAAAATATAATTCACCAATATACTCGATACAAATTCTCATATTAAAAATTCTGTATCACAGTTTTCATTAACACAATTCCCAATATGCCTCCCACCAATCCAGCCGAACCGCCTTATTTCCTCCGACTAGACCCATGGGCTAAGTTACATCAATGTTACTGGTTACTCAAAAAGCTCACTGGTCATGTGATGAGATTCGACCAAAATCTTCAGAGCACATGTCCCAGACCATGGGTCTTTTCCCCTCATTGAACTAGTGGGGTGTCGTAAGCCCTCATTGAACTAGTGGGCTAGTCCCTCATTGAACAAGTGGGACAATATAAAGGCAACCATCGTGCACTAATGGAGGCCTCACCACGTGGTGGAATAAACTACTCCATCTCTTCCCAATTCACCCCTTTCCATAATTATCATAATATGTAATTCAACAGGAATTTTTCCAAGATTCATAAATAAATATATGTATATATTTCACAATTCAAATCACAAGGTTCCACAAGGCAATTTCTAATAAGATATTAATAATCATTTCACAAAATACTCACAAACAACATACTAATATACATAATAAGTGGAAAGTGGTTACCTCTCGCCGAAGCTAACTATTATCACACTGCTCCTAATCCAAGAGCTCAAAAACACGCCAAAAATCAATCTACCACAATCAATTACTAACCATTAATAACTCTTCTAAAACTCTACATAATAAAAAATTATAACTTATAATTTCATAAAATTAAAAATATACAATTTTAATAATAATATATTTGGAAAGTTTGAAGTGAGCAAATTATGACGGGACTGAAAAATTAGTGAGACCATTGTAACTGTTAATTCTCCTTTCGATTTATTATTAATTAATAACTCCCTCTTCTATTTATTATAAATTAATAATTCTCATTCCTAGTCTAAACCTCGAAACATTCAAATGTCATTCTCATAACCAAAACACATACACAAGATTCTAATTCCCTTTCAGTCCTCAATATCACAAGGGCCTATTCTAAAATTATTCTTTTATCTAATCGACAACCCTCAATTATACCCAAAATATTGCTCATGGCACCACATCGATCAACACTTATAGGGTTCCTAACTTTTGAATAGTAAAACCTTAGTACAACCTTAATCACATTTCGATCTAATCATCAATCAATATTCACAGGATTCATATTCTCATGTATTAGAACCTTAGTGCAACCTCATTCACATTTTGACCTAGACACCATTTCAACTTAGATTAGATTCAAGCCTAGTTTCAATCATTTCCTTATTCAGTCTAACATCCTCACAACATCTTTATGGATCACCATATGTCATATCTCAAAGTACTAAGGCCTTAAACCAGGGAATCTTAAATTCCTATAATACTTCCCAGGAGGTCACCCATCCCGAGATTTCTCTTGCCTAAGAACATTTAACCTCAAAGTCTTGATAGGATATGGGGATTATATCTTTACTTAACAATAAAACCCCTAGGATTAATGACAGACTCTACATTCTGTGCCATCTCAGCTATCTTCAAAGCCCCCCAACTTCCAGAGCCTGAACCCTCTTATTTTCTCTTCCATTATGAGATTCGATATAGCAGAATTCTTAGCACAATTTTCTGCCAAGAGCTTTAATCTTGGGTGAAGATAAACAACACTTAATTGTCATAAATTTTCTGAGTATGTACTTTAATTTATAGACTTCTTGCTTTTGTTGGGAAGAATGATTGAGTACAACTGCAAAATCCAAAAGGTCAGGAAGTTCGTCAAGAAAATCTCTTTTGTAGTAATGAAGCACCTAACTTATTATAGAACACAAATCTTGAATGACGGTCACTTTCCTTTTGGAAGTCAGAGTCTTTCTGCAAAGTGTTCTCGACCAAGTCACAAAAATTCCTCTTTGACATGATTTTGATAAAACGTCCAGACAACACAACTTTTCCAGAAATTTTCACTTTGTTAAGGGACTGAATTATGTCAGTATTGTCATTCCTCAATGTGTGTCCCTCATCTAAGATTAGAATAGAAGGTACCTTAAGTAATATCTTTTAGCAAGATGTTGATGTGTGGCCAGTACCAATATCACAGTCAATTGAAGAGAATTGTTTATATCCTAGGAAAAGGATACTCTTATGATCTACCCACTATTTTAAAACTCCAAGTCTATTTAATCAATTCAAACTCAAGCAGATATTCTAACCTATTGTTAGAACCTATATTTTGATTGGACTCCTAAATTTTGAGAAGACAATTCTATAACCAAAATTTCTACCCTGATTCCGACTTGTCACTCAAAATTATCCAAGTATCAATTTATCTGACTTCCTCAAAAATGCTAAGTATTGTCCCCTTGATATCCACTACACCCTTTTATGTAACAGACCACCATCGTCAAGGACTCAGTCAAAAACCCTATCCCCGGAGCATTAATGTATCTTTACTTCGATGTAGAAGAGCCTCTTTCTCTTGAGACATCGGTGTATCAGGAGCATTTGGAGGTCACTTAACGGCGAAGTGAGTCCTTTGTGTGTAAACCCTTCTCCCCACCTAAGGATGAAACCTACCCTAATAAGTGAATGATAAGACAACACAACAAAACAACTAAACAACTAAACAGGGAAGTTATGTGTGAATATTGTATATTGCCACTATAGTGCATGCATGACTGTTATTAGAATCATTCGCTCTAATAGAACAGAAACTGAGTTGTGTGTCTGAAAAAGAGAGAAAGTCGAGGAAGAAGGGGGAGGCATATTGGGAATTGTGTTAATGAACACTGTGATACATAATTTCTGATATATAATTTTTGACATGAAAATTTGTGTCGAGTATATTGGTGAATTATATTTTTGATACTTTGTTATATAAATTGTTCCACATGGCACCTCACTAGCACATATTAGTATTCATAGTGAGTTGGTTGATGGTTACCCACAATTTTCAGGTAATAGTTCCCGTACGCGTCCATCAGGGAAGACTTCGGAAGCTTAGGCTACTTCTTCTGACAGTAGTGCTTCCATCTTTTGGTAATGTGTTGGATGATTATATATTGCCACATTAGGGCTCATTTTGCATACTCTGATTTATTTTGTATATTTTGACAAGTGATGACGCATTACTTAGTTGTTAATCAACCCATAAATCAGTGATTATGTTAAGTAAAATGGAGGATGTTACAGGAGGGATATTAGCCAAGTATTCATGATAATTACCACACAAATACATGTTGAAAAGTCAAATTATCACTGTAATACCCTAAAAATCCTACATATGATAAGTATCATAATTTGGTAAAAATATCTATTGGGAATAGGTGAATATGTGGTCTCAAATCTTGAGTTATAATTACCATATTTTTAGGGCAATTTCTATTGAAATTGGAGTGAATAAAAAGCTAAAAAATCCCTAAGTGAACTTTTGGGTCATAAAATACCCTGAAAATATTATGATAAATCCTAAGAGGCAAGTAAATATTTATTAAAAATCAGAGAGTATGTTGTGATATTTGTGCAAGTGGGATTAAAATAACAATATAAAATGAGATATTTGTGGAAAAAACAAATAGGATAAATGAGAACCGATAGAAATTAAATCCTACCCTGAAATCCTTGGATTAAGGAGAAAACAACTGGACATATTATGAATCAGTGAATTTTTGTCCTGGAGTTGATGTTACCGGAAGTCATTTCCGTAACCGACAGGGTTTGTCCTAAAATGATCAGCAGGCTAGGAAATACCCTTAATGGGATCAAAAATTTAGTTAACCCAAATATTTCTAAAGAGGAAGATTAGACCTTCAAGACTACGTTGTTGGATTTTCTAAGATTACACGATTAGAACACCGAACAGGGAACTTTATCGGTAGAACCTCCATAAAGCAAGGATGACATCACTTGTGTGACATCATCCTTGGAGGGATGACATGGGGGGAGGTCGGCCAAGCCAAGGAAGGGCCAAGATTGTGCCATTTCAAACACCTAAGATCCAAAGGTCAAAATTTAGTATGATAAAGTGTGAATAGTAGCCAAAGTTTGCCTATAAATAGCCATGAATCCTTTGCAAAGTTTCTCACCAATTCCTCTTGCTTGAGTTCGAAATTTTGGAGAAGAGAGAGAAGGAAGAGCTTGGAGAAAGTAGTAGCGAAGCCCTGTGTAATTTCTTCGGTCCCTAGTCTTAAGTTCTAGTTTTCATTCGGTAGTTATAGTAGGAATGTTGTTTTGATCTTTAATATTCCAAGTATATTTTAGATATCATGTTTTAGGGTTAAATATGATATTTATTTTGAAAATATGTTGGAGTTAGAGATATGACAAAATTTTGGAAGATTAGAGTCAAAGTAACGAAGTTCCGGCGAAATTCTGCCGATTAGTAAGGTCAGGGGTAAAATGGTAATTTGGGACTAAAGTGTCCGTTATAATGATTGATCATTAATGAATACGTTGTTATCCCTATAGGATATCTGTGATCACGTACCGACCGACAGACGCACCGTATACCGTCAACGAAGGTACGTTCGCGTACGGTAACACTAACTCTGATGCTTATTGTATGCGTATATGTGCTATGTGTATGGTATGCTTATGTGAGGTAGTTGATATCTCTATGGTATGTTCATGTACTGTTGTTATGATTATGTTTGCTGGGAATCGGGATACACTTGCTAGGTGTGAAATGCTTGCTAGGTGTGAAACGTATGCTAGGTGTGACACATTTGCCAGGGGGATTATGTGCTTATGGGATGCGCTTGTTTTACTATTGGTTGAGTGCTCTTATTCTGTTTATGTTGTGAATATCCGTAGTCCATATGTTGTATATGTAGACATGAGGTTAACCGTTACCTGAGGTCCGGTGCGCGTTAGACCTCAGACCTTAACATAGCTTCAGGATCGGGAGAACCAAGGGCGGAAGAGAAGGGGAAGTAGCACGCATAGAGACCCGGTTGAAGACTTCTTCTGTCTATGTAGTTACGTTTATGTTAGACGTTCGGAATAATGTACTGTTACTGTAATCAGCCAGACTTACAGCATTTTGAATATATGTATCAGTTACTCTCTTGCTCCAATGCTCTACTCTGATGAAAAAAAATTATACTGCTTTTGAAAATGGGATGTTACAATCACCTAGCCAATAAGAGGATGGAACAATAGGATATTTTGCCGAAGGCAGGGCTAGTCTATGTGGGTCAGTCAATAAGTCGTCGTGAACTCTGTGAGACTCCCATGACAGACACCTACCTGGACAATCTGTTTGGTTAACTGAGTTAGGTTCATTGCCCCAAGTCTAAGTTAGGGCATGGTGAAAGTATGTATAGTTACTATTCAAGAGATGTAATTATACAAGTCTTGTACTATTGTATCACATGAATATTCCTTCGGGTTATTTAATATACCAGATTATGTCAGGCATCATCATATGTCGGGGCATTTTATATCAGTTACTCATTGTCCAAAAGTTAGTGCATGCTCTCCGTTTCCGCATTACTCTGATGTAGCACCTCAAACTCTGTTGATTTTTCTAAAAACAAGTGTCAATCGACACAATTTGAAGTATATAATTTGGGGTGTTACAAAACTCTTTCTTTGGAGGCTCATAACCTCTCATGGTTAGTCATTGTGGGTTGAGATTCAAAGATTCAAGGTTCGTTACAATTATAATTAACATAAGGCATGAAACAGTTCTTTTATAGTTTGTTATCAGCCTTTACCAAGTTATCTTCGGTATGAGGTTATTATTATTTTCATTTTACTTTATACATAAAATCTTGAATTTAACATTTACTTTTCCCCAACCAATGTTTCACAGTTGCCAGCATGTGTCAGTCACATCATCAAGTATAAGCAAACACTCTTACCTTTCTTGAAGGAGTCACACGAAAAAAGAATAATCTAACAAAATATGTAAGAGAAGTAATGGTAAATGAAATAAATTGATAAATGTAGCACCTTTATATCTTTATTCATTGACTGTACATAATACTTATAATGTGATATAGAGAAGGGTTTAGTCCAACTAAATCTAACAAAATATCTCCTATAATCAAGGAGTATTCAAAATTCAAGTAAGTATTTGATATTCAAATAAAAAAAATATAGCAGAATAATCTAATAATCCGAATAACAATAATAAATAGGATAATTAACCTAACTCAAATTAGGGTTAGGGTTTGGCCATCGTGGGCCGAATAGGGTCCAACTTCCAATGCTCCCCCTCAAGCTGAGAATAGATGTTGATCATTCCTAGCTTGCTTCTAAGTCTTTTGATTTTTTCTTGGGTGAGTGACTTCATCATAATATCTGCAATGTGCTTTCCTGGTGGAATGTAAGATAGATTAATGATCTTAGCTTTTGATTTTTCTCGAATGAAGTGCCTATCAATCTCCACATGCTTCATTTTGTCATGTTGGATAGGACTGTTAGCAATTTTAATTGTTAACATTATCACACCACACTTTAAGAGGTCCATCGGTCTCTGGTTTAATTTCATTTAGGAGTCGCATATACCCAAAGACAAAGCTCTGTATTCTGATTCTGCTGAATCACGTGTGACAACTTGTTGTTTCTTGCTTCTCCATGTGAAAGGATTTCCCCATACATATGTGCAGTAGCCTATGGTAGAATGTCGGTCAACCTTGGAATCACCCCAGTCAGCGTCTGTATATAACTCTACACCTCTGTTACTTCCTTTAGCAAAGAATAAATTGAGTCCTAGAGTCCTTTTGAGATATTTGAGGATTCTATAAAATGATGTCATATGCTCCTTCTGTGGGTTGCTTGAGAATTGACTCACAACACTAACAGGGAATTGAACCCTATATCAGATCGCGTGTGAGAAAGATAGATTAACTTCCCCACTAACTTCTAATATATTTCTTTGTTAACTTCTGTACCATATGTTCTAATGGTTAATTTCTGGTTTAGCTCCATTGGAGTGTAGGCTGGTCTAGCCCCTAGCATTCTTGTTTGTTTCAGCAAATCGACAGTGTACTTTCATTGTGATGCATTGATCCCCTATGGAGTTCTTGCTACTTTTATTCCTAGAAAATATCTCAAGGATCAAAGATCTTTGATTTCAAATTCAGTGGCCAAATCTACTTCAATATGCATGATAATTTCTTCTTTATCATCATCACCAGTTACAAAAATATTATTTTTATAAACAATTAAGGTTGTTACCTTATTACCATAGTGTTTGATAAACAAGGTATCATTAGACTGAAATTGGGCATAACCCCAAGACTTAATTGCTCAAGTAAATCTTTCAAACCATGCTCTTGGTGACTGTTTTAACCCATAAAGAGATTTATATAGTCTGCAGACTTGGAGAGGAGCTTTGGAGAGTTTTGGAGTTTGGGTGGTGGTTTCAAGAGAGATTTTGTGACTTCTACCTTGGTTTAATTGAGTTTCTTCTCTTTTCTCTTTTTCTACTATGTATTCAGTTGTTATGCTTAGTTTTTCTGTCCATTTGAACAAGAGTAGCTAAGTATTTATCTTCTAGAGTTACTTTGAACCTCTAAATGGATTGAGACTTTGTTATTCTCTCTTTTTTAGTATCTAATAAAGTATCTTGTGTTGATTTTATTCTATGCTTAATACTTCTAAGTGCTTGATCACCACATAATTGATTTGTTGAGTAAGATGATGCTTGAGAGAGATTATCTTGTTTAAAGAACTTGGATAAAGTCATACTGGTCTTGAAATTCATGTTTGAATGGATAGTTTGTTGATGGGAAATGATTTACCTATTGACCAAGTATTGTTCTTATAAAATTGGGTCTTAATGACTATTTTCACTAGTTTGTTGCAAGAGGTTGAATGAGTTCTTTGAAAATGGATGTTGGTTTTGACATGAGAAAGTTTTTCCAATAATTTTGAATCTTAGACAAACACTTGAGTTTTCATTAAAGCTAGTTAAGAGGGAATTAATTGGTCTCATGAAGTATAGAGGGGAGCAATGATCCTAGAGCCTTCTTTTCTTGAAGTTACAATCAAATTTTATCTTGCTTAGTCCAATTTACCTTGTTTTGAACCAAAAATTGTTTTTACAAATTAAAATACTCAAAATGATTTTATCCAACCTAATTAAGAGCATAATTGCATTAGTTAGCCCACTTTTGCCTTAATCCTCGTAAGAACAACAACTTTTTATACTACTTGCAACCCGTACGCTTGCGGTAAGCTAAACGGCAAACACTAGCCAATGAAGGGAACGTGGCAGTCTCTTACAATATGGATTACAGGGTCAACCGTCTACACACTCTTCAAATATTAAATTAAAATTTTCTAAATTTTTCATTCGCACTATCTAATTCAAAACGTTTATAATCAACCATGCGTCAAATGCAATGCTAATAATTATTAATTATTGTTAACAATGACATTAATTTATTTATTCATTATAACAATAAGTCCATACAATATGAGAAACTGAATAGCATATGACCACGCGGTTTGTGACCAAGTCAACTTTACAAAGTTGAACTTTTTAACTGTTTCTTTTTTCTTGTTTTTTTTTGCTCGGAATTTTTTTAACTGTTCTAAAGAAGATGATGTGAAGCATATCCACTGGACATATTATTCATGCTACAGAATAAGACAACAAAGTGAAGGAAAAGGAATTTTAACCTTTATGAAGAACAAAGAGCAATCATATATATGTGTGTGGCTAAATTATATAAAAGTCCCATTTATATCAAAGTTTAAATCTAACTCCCCAATTAAGTGTTTATTTCCTCCACATAGGTTGGACGTTTTTAATTACTCTTGGGCAGATTTTATGAGCTTTAATTAACTCCCTAATCAAGTGTTTATATGCCCACTAATTACATCTTTCATTGTATCATTGGTTTGTTAGCTTAACCATGGTAATTATTGCTTACTTAGACAAATATTATTTCATTCTCTTTGGCTTAATTATCTTCAAATATAATTAGCCCTCTTTTGATGCTTTTAATTTGTCTCTAATTAATTAGAAGAATTTATGCAATTTATCCTAATTAATGCAAGTGAATTTGCCCATTATTTGCTAATTGACACTTAATTCAATTTAGTGTTTTTATAACCTTTCCATGGCTCTTTTAAACTTAAAATAGCCATTATTTTATGTGACTCTATGTCACATATGCTAACCAATTTAATATGGTAACATAATCCTAAAATACAGGATTTTCGGTAAACATGCCTCACTTATATTTAATATGTAGAAGACTGACCACTAAAAAAGAAACAAGAGCAAAAAAAACAAAATCTAATGTGTTCATAACAGCTACACAATTTGTTGATCAGTGTTGGATGCCTTTGTCATTTTTAATGTCTGAATAATGATGCCTATGCAACAAACAACAAATAGTTACTCTTTTTATATTATTAGCCTGAGAAACAAAGTCACATATAGTTCTTTTAATCTTCAATTTTAGTTCCGTTACTTCAAACAACGAGAAAGCACCCGCAATAATGAAAAGAAGAGCTAAATAGATTCAAATTTACACTACAAAAAAAACGACAATTAGTAGCGGTTAAAATGACCCATTTGTAACGGTTTTTGACGTGACAAACGACATTTGTAGCGGTTAGAGGAACCGCGACAAAAACGCCTGTGGCAAGCCGATTTGTAACGGTTAAAAAAAACCGATACTACATACACATAAACCGCTACAACGTCTGTTGCGGTTCAAAAAACCGTCACTAAATGAGCGGGGCTGACGTGTGTTTCGAGACATTAGTCACGGTTCGTAACCGTTACAAATCTATTTGTAGCGGTTCTAGTAACGGTTTCATAACCGCTACAAAATAATGTGTGATAATTTTGCCACCATAAATTTTTATTATTTTGAATATTTGTCGCGGTTACTAACCGCTACAAACATTCCCGCCATTTTTTCGCCAAAAAAAATTTGCCGTCATCTGAATATTTGTAGCGGTTTGCAACTGCTACAAATATTCCCGCCATCATGCTCTTTTGAATATTTGTAGCGGTTTCAAACTGCTACTATAACCGCTACAAATAACCCGCCATTTTATTTGAAATTTTGTAGCGGTTATTGTAACCGCTACAAATTCATTACGGTTTAAAAAAAATTATTATTTATCAGCGTAATTCAGTAATTATTATTAATATATCTTTTAATAAAAATAAAAGGTAGTAAATTATGAAATTTAAATATATAAGGTGCATGTATAGAAACAAAATAATAAGATTATGTAAGTAGAATAAGTGCTAAGAAATGAGATGATTAAAACAATACTCAATATTTAAAAATTATATGTACAAATCAATTGAATAATGTATATGAAAGAATAGGGAAAGTTGAAAGATATATCCCGTTCAACTACAAAATAACAAACTTTAATTAGTATCAGAACTATAAATTAGTATGAGAAACATTAGAATTGATCCAGTTACACGGTACTTACCCCCTTCAAACTCCTAATGTTCTGAAACGTAAAAATATTTGAGATGACTGAGAGAAAACGTGGGTAGAAAAGAAGTTGAGGCATATTAAATGAGGTTGGGTGGGGGTATTTATGGTGGGGTCTGCGCATCATTTTGTAGTGGTTGGTGACTCACTTTTTTGTAGCGGTTATTGTATTTAGTAGTGGTTTTGAGGGTGTTTGTAGCGGTTATATAACCGCTACAAAGTAATATCTGAGTTTTTTTTTTAAAAAAAAACTTAAAGGGTTTTTTTCGAGTAATTTCGAGTTTTTAAGTGTTTGTAGCGGTTATATAACCGCTACAAAGTAATTTCGAGTTTTTTTTTTTAAAAACTTAATATTAAAAAGATTTCATATTACAAAGATAGGCATTAAGTGTTTCTCTCAATCTTCTTCACCATCCCTACAAGGAAAGTTTGCATAAAATGTTATGCGTGAGGTCAATATGTTTGAACACAATTAAAAATTTAATTAAATGTTACTATTTTATAAAGCGTAAATTTAAAAACGTACCGAACTATAGGTAAATTGTCATCGCCGTCTGGGAAGAAGTCTTCGAAGCTGGCAGGCTGGAACGGCTCACAATCGTATGCGACGTTATCACCATCGCCCATGTCGTAACTATATTGACTACCTGCAATTTAATTATAACTATTAACATGTACAATTTAATTAAACAATATTGACTACCTGCAGAACATCTGTAAACGCCTTGTTCTTTGTGTCGTTCGTCACTTTCTTCCAATCCTTGAAATAAATTGGGAACCACCCCCAATGGCCACCAAACTCAGACAGGAATCGGTTCATCAGGTGACCTCCGTTGCCGATCGCCTGGTCTGTCTGGTCGTTCCACGAGACTCAACCCGACACTCGGCCATCTCCCAGTCCGTCTGAGTGAGGGCGGAAACATCCAGCGTCCTCCTGCTGATGTTCCCGTGTCTATGTGCAAGTTTACAAAAAATTGAATTAAACGTACCAAACTAATTAATTTATCACAAAAAAACTAATTACATATACCTTCGACATCCACTACAAATCCGGTGGAACGCGAAGACGCCGGTCGGGGGTTCTCGTGGTCCCGCTGGTTTTCCCCGTCGATGAACTGCTCTACATCTGCTATGTGAATATTAAGAGGGATGTCCTCATTCTCGTCGTCTAAATCGTCGAACGACAAACTTGCTTCTCGATCTCCCCCTACGATCCCCGTGTTTGGAATTTCTTCATCGGCGAAGAGCGAGGCAAACTCGCCCGGCCCCCGAGAGGGCGGAGGTATATGTCGAGTCACACGCCCTCTCGTCTGGTCCCCTCTACTACTACCGCCCCTTAAACCCCTTCTCGGTGGGCCAGTTACTTTTCCCTTTCCCTTTCCCTTATCTCGTCCAGAATCCATAATGTTGAAAGGTGTAAGTTTAACAGTAAAAACGGTGAAAACTCAAACTGTTGAGTTAAAAGGTAGAAACGGTGAAAACTCAAACCGTTAGGGTAGAAACGGTGAAAACTCAAACCGTTAGAAGTGACTTTGAGAATGGTGTGTCACGGTTTATAAAGTCGTACGATTTTGTAGCGGTTTCCTTGGATACCGCTACAAAGTTTACATCTTTGTAACGGTTGTAAAATAACCGCCACAAAAACCGCTACAAAATGCCTCGCTCTTCGTGCTACTTTGTAGCGGTTACCAAAACCGCTACAAAATAGCTGACCCTTCAAATTCTGTAGCGGTTCTTCCAGAAACCGCTACAAAATGTGAGCTTTTGTCGTGGTTTATGTCACTCTTACATTTAACCGTGGCAAAATTGTGACGTTTCGTTTGGTTGTAGCGGTTTCTGTGATGTAACCGCTATAAAATAACCGCTATGGCGCCAATTTTGTAGCGGTTATAATAAATAAACCGCTACAAAGACACTGTCATAAAGTTTCCCGCGCTAGCGCGCCAACGTGGCGCCAATTTTGTTGCGGTTTTTTGGATAACCGCTACAAATATGGCTTCCGCTACAATTTAGTGGCGGTTTAGGGTGAAAACCGCGACAAAATACTATTTTGTAACGGTTATTTTTAACAGCGACAAATTAACCGCGACAAAAGGTCGTTTTTTTTTTGTAGTGTTAATTTGTCATGTGAAGAAAACAAGAGGGTGAAAAAATCACCTTCAGCCCATGATAACTTATGACACCATCCAAGATCTTCAAGTGGAAAAAAGTTAGTTCATGGTGAATTATATGGTAAGTGTAATTAAAATTCCTCTTACCATATGTACCAAGCATCAATATGAAATTATAATTTGCTAAGCTAACAATCACTTCGACAAAGAACTGAAACTAATACACATAGCAGCACGGGTATGACTGAAAACTAAATGCAAGATTCCTCAACTAAAATGACAGTAGTAATAATGCAATTAATACAATCTAAATGCAAATATAAAATGCTTGTGCTTGATTATTTTTAGCACCTAAATGTCAATATGCAATGCATGAGTACGTCCTAAATTAATTAATAATAAAATGGGTTTTTGTTGTTGTTTAGAATGAACGTTTCTTATTAAAGGAAAATTAAAACTAAAGCCACTAAATTACTGCAAATAAGAATTAAGGGAAATTAAGTTGATTAAATCGACAAAACATAATGTGGGTGGCAACCTCCAAGGGGATACAAAGACCCCAAAATACAGGCCACACAAATTAATACAAAACAAAGTCCAAATAAAGTAAATTCAATCTCCAATCCAATCCATAACTTAACATTACAAACCACGACCAACAAGCAACAACAAGGTCTTAATTACAAGGTTACATGTTGCAAGAACAAGTCGTAGCCATTTGATCTCTTTGAATTGCTTCCACGATCTAAAATAATAAAATAGACCTATCACAAAGTATGTTGTGTGACATTTAATTTCATGTGGCATATATAAAACTTTAGGCTCATGAAATAAAAGAAGTCCAAGATATATGTACGTAGAAATGCAAATGCGGCACCATTTTAAGAGGATAGAGGAAAATAAAAATGAAAATAACGCAAAAAGAAATTCAAATGGAAGAGAGGGATTGAGTGGAAGAAATTTATAATTCATTTTATACAAAATTATCCCAAATAGACATATGGCAAGCTTTGATAAATCGATGGATGTTATTCAATTTTGTATAAAACAGAATTGGAAATATTAATCCACATCAAAATTAAAAAAAGTAAAATATTTGCATTTTGACCCCAAAATTTTCAATATTTATACTTTATCTCAAAATTAATCAATAAATGAAATAATGTTTGACACACTCAATTAGTTGAACTCAAAATCATCTTTAAAATCCTGGATAAATATATGATAAAATGTATAAAAACCAAAATTAACAAAATTAAATTGTGGGGACAAATATATATATATATATTGGAAAAAAATCATGTCAACATAACAAAATACCTGTGTCATATGCTTGTTTATATACTAGCTAGTATTAGTGAAATTTTTTCCCCCACTATTGCAAAACAAAAGCCACTATGCATGTCCCTATTACCTCGGAAACATAGAAACGTACTAGCAAGACCATAACCACGATTTGAGTCCCTTGGTAGAAAGATCTGCCTCTGTATGTATGTAAACAAGTCAAAAACCAACTATATGAGTGCAATAATTATTACATAAAAGGGCATCAAATAAATAACTATATTAGAAAGTATGAATATATGCTCATAATGTGCTAATATAGATAATACCTATTAATTAAATCGTTATGGCCTCGCGTTTCCTGGATCGACGGTATATGGGGTACATTCCACACTTTTTGATAAGCAAAATGCGATCAAAATAACCAAAACCGAATTTGAAGGAAAGATTTGGGTTATAAGCGGAGACTTCATGTTTTGCTTTGTTTTCTTCAATTTTATCCAGTACCCATCCAGCTAGTGATGGATGAGAACCAAGGATAACATGTCCAGGACTGACTTTTAGAAATGGTAGAGAAGAATGCATGTCTTCCCATCCAAGGTTGTAGATAACTACAGGAGTAAAAATTGATTCCTCTGGGAGGTCAGGAACGACGACGCAAAAAATGAAACCCTCTAAAGTGTGAGAAGATAGAGAAAGATTGACGGTATCCGCATCATCTTGGGTCCGATTATTTCCAAACCACTCGGGAACCTTCTTTCCTGGGTAAGAAACTGTAACATTTTCCTTCTCATGAACTGCTTTCTGTAATGAGCACTTGGCTTGTTCCTCAATGGCGCTCACATCTAAGTTTACACAGTTGGTGAATGAAATGATCTTTTTACCTTCATTCCAAGGTGTGCTTGAAATCGTTGAAATGTTCACAGTCTCCAAAGATGTGCAGTCTGTAGCAATCAATTTGTTAAGGGAGGGAGGAAGTTCCGGTAGACTCCGAAGCGCAGTGCAGCCTTCTAAAGCAAGCAGATTCAGACTGGAGAGTTGGGTGATGTTATCTGGGAGCTCAGTTAAGTTGCAGCACCCAATGAGACGCAGTGATTGGAGACTACGTAAACGATCAAATAGCATTCGTACGCTGACATTGTCAATGTTCTGGAGGTTAGAAATACTGAGCTCCTCCAAAAATGTCAAGCAACTTAATTCCTGTATGGGAACATTATGCAATTTTGTATCAACGAGACGGAGTTCTTTAAGCTTGGAACAAAGCCAAATTGATGGGCTCAGTTCTTCTATCAAAGTCTCGGACAAATTTAAAGACGTTAGTTCTTCTGATGACACCGAGAATTCCTTCAGATTCTTGCAGTCGTCTATTTCCAGCTCTCTGAGAGATTTTAGATGATACCTACTTTTGAGACTCTTAAGGTCATAGCAGTATCTTAAATCCAAAGAAATGAGACTGTGGAGGGATAGGAGAGATGCATGCACATCACTTAAACGCTCACAATGACTCAGATCTACGCTTTCAAGACTACGAGCTTTGGAAAAATCTGGCAACTCCCTCAAGTTATGGCATTTTTGAAGTATTAACCTTCTTAAATTCGCTATATCCTGGACACAATCAGACAAAGTATTAATCATATAAAAAATAAATAAAGGCATTACTTCTGAAAGATCTCATATATTAATAATTACAACTAAAACTGATACACACACATACCTGCACTCCTTCCCAAAGTCTTTCAACCATGCTTTCTTCCAAGTTAAGTTCAAGAAGAAGCTCAGCACAAAAATTTGATGGCAAAGACTTCCCCGGGTATCCTTGCCAGTGGAAATACCTTATTTTGTGGAGGGATAGGAGAGATGCATGCACATCACTTAAACGCTCACAATGACTCAGATCTACACTTTCAAGACTACAAGCTTTGGAAAAATCTGGTAACTCCCTCAAGTTACGGCATTCTCGAAGTATTAATCTTCTTAAATTCGCTAAATCCTAGACACAGTTAGACAAAGTATTAATCATATAAAAAATAAAGGCATTACTTCTGAAAGATATCATATATTACAAAATACAACTAAAACTGATACACACTCACATACCTGCACTCCTTCCCAAAGTGTTTCAACCATGCTTTCTTCTAAGTTAAGTTCAAGAAGAAGCTCAGCACAAAAATTTGATGGCAAGGACTTCCCCGGGTATCCTTGCCAGTGGAAATACCTTATTTTGGTAGAAATTGACTCAAGACCTATTGGAATACTCATCCCATTACGATAACCATAACGTGAATAAGAATAAAATTTGAGAAATCTTATTCTCGTCATTTTATTAAAAGTCTTCGCAGTCAATTCTAAAGGTCTAATCTTAGATATATCAAACATTAATCCTTCAACCTCTTTTTCTCCCTGAAAATTACAAAATTCAGAGTAATTGTAAGAAAAATAAAGAGCAATGTCTGACATAGGTGACAAACAACATTTTATCACACACACACACTCACAGAAATGATATCTTATTCTTAATTACCTCACAATTTTTCAATACATCATAGATTTCACGGGGATCCCATAATCTACTTCTTTTTCCAGGTTCCTTGACACTCTCTTCACGAACAATTTGATAACCCATTTCCTGTATTAAGTCATGCATCTCAACTTTCCGACTTGTCGTGACAATAAGAGCCTTATCTTTAAGGGTTTGTATGCCAACAGTTGGATAGAATTCATAGCTCTCTAATAGCTCTTCTACAAATTCTTCTCTTTTACCCTTTAAGAAACATGCAATGTCTAGAAAAATTTGCTTCTCTTCATAGCCTAATCCATCATAACTCATTCTTAACACCTTTTGAATTTCTTCATTTGGACTCCTTGCTTGTAATTTTCTCAACAAATCATCCCATAACTTTTTATCTTCAGAGTGAACATATGAACCCAGAACTTCTAAAGCTAGGGGATTGCCTTGGGTATAATCTACAAACCCTCTTATGAGCTGTTCATATCCATCTTCTGGACGTTCTGATCCAAAGGCCTTGCGGATGAAAAGTCGACAAGAATTGTCATAACTCAATCCCTCGGCTTCATGGATTTCATAACCGTTTCCCCGAAGCAATTTCTTATCTCTTGTTGTTATAATAACTTTACTGCCTTCTCCCAAGAAATTGCATATTTTATCCTGCAGATCCTCTAATTGCTTGGAACTCTTGACATCATCAAGCACAACGAAAGCTTTTATACTACCAAGCCTTCTGGCTACAAATCCATTTCTTCTTAAAGCATTTGATGAATTATTGTGCATATCTTGCCCCAGCAGCTCAGAACGAAGAGAGTTACATACATGTTCTGATCCATATCTTTCGATATTTTCCCTTACATTTTCCAAGAAGCAGCAATTGTCATACCGATAAGATAACTTGGCAAACAAAGCCTTTGCCATTGTGGACTTACCCACACCACCCATCCCCCAAATTCCAACTTTGTTAAATTTTTCCAGTAACTCTTCAATGGGTTTAATCATTTCATCAATTCCAATTGCATCCTTCAATGTACCTAGACAATTATGTAAACGTTCCAGTTTTGTGCCGACATCAGCGACAATTTCCTCAATTAAATTGGATTCGTCCCTATCCAACAAAGGCAATAAATAAATAAAAAGAAACATATATATAGAAAACCATATGAAAACTTAATTTTTTTTTATAGAAATAGTGTAGTAGGTGCGGGAATACTTCAAATTGGTGTTTTTAGGCTTTTTAGGATAAAACTTAGGGGTTTAAACTTCTCATGTTGTATGAGAAGAAGAAGATTTCTATACACACATGAAATAGTGGGACCTATATCTTTTTTTCTTTTCTTTTTTCTCTTAAAAAAAGATGTAGTTCCAACCATTTCATGTGTGTGTGACATATATAAGAATACACTTCTCCTACAATATAAAGTGTATTTCTCTAAAACTTATCTCACATATTTATTTTGTGTGTGTATATATATATATGTGTGTAAAATTACTTAATATAAATTCATCATAACAAGTACTACATAGTAACAATAAGAATGAACAAGCACATAGTCTCTTCGCGCATGGGAATTATAATGATAAACTTATTGGAAATCAAACCGGTCACGGAGCAAATTGAGACTTTGGTTTAACAGTAGTTGAATGGAAATCCACTTAATTATGATTAAAATAATATAATTTAATTAAAAAATATATAAACATGAATATAAAATCCTGCAAAAAATAATATTTAAATAAAAGGGTATATTAATCCATAAATACATTAAATACAACAATTATGTATAAATCAAATATAATCTAACAAAACGGACTCAATAAAACACAACTATTTATGATATTCTGCGATTTTTTAGCTCAAAATAACCTTGTTTCAAATTGATTAATTGCAAAAGCCAGATACTTGATTGGAAAAAAGAGAGAGAGAATTATCAACCAATTGAGATGAAGTTGAAAAGTCACTTTGATAAAAGGAATACTTACGTGTGAGTTTGGCAGTGCTTGCCGCTTAATTTGCCAGCTTCAGAAAGAGCAGCTCTCCATCTGTTCACCCTGTCAGGGTCATGTTGTAAATCAATCTCATGTTTTTCAAATTCCTTTTCATAAGCTCCGGTTTGGTTTCGAACATCTTTGGGGTCAACTTTGTAGAAGATGGGTATAACATACTGGCCCTCATCCTTTCTGTATTGCATGATCTGGTGGAGTTCATCCAGGCACCATTTTGAGGAAGCATAGTCTTCTGAGAAGACTATTACAGATACACTTGAATCCTTGATTGCTTGAATGAGTGATGGTGCGATTTCATCGCCTTTCTCAAGCTTCTTATCGTCACGAAAGACCTCAAGGAAAGCTCGGTTGAGAGCAGCATGAAGATGGCTAGTGAAGTTGTAGCGCGTGTCTTCGCCCCTAAAACTGATAAACACATCGTACTTTCTTGGAGCATTTGGCACAGAGCCAGAGCTTGAAGAAGCAGAAGCCATCGGAGTTTCTCTCTCTCTTCTTCAATAATAGTGAAAGCATAGATTGGTCTTTCGGCATTGACAAATATCTTCACAAATAGTAAAGGGAATCGCTCGGGTTAGAGTTACTGTTAGTAAGCCAGCTGTATGTAACTATACTTACCGTAACTATGGCCAACTATATATGAGCAGAGTATCCAATGTAGTTAAAGGTTCTAAATATAAATAGTGCATGTTTGGATAAAAATAAAATCTAGGTCAGAATTTTGCCAAACAACAATAAAAAAAGTAAGAATCAATTCTGGTCCTAAAATTTAGGTTTTGGGGTCAAAACCTAGGTTTAAAAAAAAACTATTTTTTCTAGATTTTTCTTTCTCTTCTACCATCATCAGTATTTTTTAATATCAGTATGTATCTTTAAGTATGTTTTTGTATCCTTCAGTATCCTGATTTTTTTTTTTTAATTAGTCAATACTTTAAACATAGTCACTTGTTATGAATATACTAATTATGTGGATGTCCATTGACCCAAGAAGAAACTTCCTTTAAGAAGCTTCCTCACTTTGCCTTTTCTCTCTTTGGCTTCATTCAGGAAACTTCTTCCCTTTGGCTTTTCTCTCTTTTGCTTCATTAAGGAAACTTCCTTTTTGCTCCATCCACTACAAAAAAAATTGATTTTTGCTACGGAAAAAATCCGTAGCAAATTCCGTAGCAAATCGATTTTGCTACGGAAAAATGCCAAAATTCCGTAGCAAAATCGATTTGCTACGGAATTTGCTACTGATTTTTCCATAGCAAAAACCCCGTAGCAATTTGCTACGGATTTAAAATTCCGTAGCAATTTGCTACGGAATTCCAATCCGTAGCAATTTGCTACGGATTGTTTTCTCAGAGCAAATTGCTACGGAATATCAATCCGTAGCAATTTGCTACGGAAAACAATCCGTAGCAAATTGCTATGGAATGAAATCCGTAGCAAATTGCTACGGATAGAATTCCGTAGCAAATTGCTACGGAATTTTAAATCCATAGCAATTTGCTACGGAAATCATTTCCGTAGCAAAATTATTAAATTTTTTTTTTAATTTTTTGAATCTTTTTAAATTTAATTTTTTTTTTTTTTTTTATTTTTTTAATTTTTTTTCTTGAAAATTGAATGCAAAAGTATCATGAATATAATAAAAAGAGTTTAAACAGAGAAAACAAAATATATATAATAATGTTGTAAGGAACAAATACTAAAAAGTAGTATAAACATCAAGATTGTGATCATCATCATCATCACCCGCATGGTCATCATCACCAGAGCCGACCCCGAACCCTTTTGTGTCATTAGAGACAGGAGTTGATTCTCGCATCTGTCTCATCATCTCCGCTTGCATCTGATCCATCTGCTGTTGCATACTCTCCCGTTCCTGTTGCATCGCAAGCTCCATCCTCTCCCGTTCCTGATTCATTGCCTGCTCCATCCTCTCCCGTTCCTGAAGCATCTCCTGCCTCATGATGTCCTGTTGCTGACTCATCTATGTTGCTTGTTGAATGTGTACGGCGCTCTAGGTTTGGATGTCCGTCCCGTGCCACTCCCCACCAAATGTAAAGCAGGCCTTCTGCATATCGCTTCTATGTCCCGTCTTGCGTTGACTGTGTCCTTCGTCTTGCCCTTGGTGTCCATCACGGTATAGAATGTTGCAAAACACATTCCTCTCAATATGCATGACATCGAGGTTGTGTCTTAACAATTGATCTTTCCAATATGGTAGTTCCCGAAGATGCTGCGTTTGTTCCAATGATGATCAACGCCGTATCCTCAGTTCCCGGAAGCGGCCCTCTTCGACACTTTGAATGTACTTGACTCTGTCCCATATTTCTTGGCCACTTAAACGACGGGTTGCTCGCTCGTTCGACAACATTCGCGTGAAGTCTTTTCTATTTCTCCTCCACGGATGATCTGGGGTAGGAATCGCCGATGCCTATCAAACCAACTCGACCTTGCGATCGTGTTTGTTGCTAAAACCCATGTTCTGCTCAAGACATACCGAGCATGCAAGCTTCCCGACGTTTGCCACCCCACTCAACATCCCATATGCGGAAATCATTTATGGTCCACATTAAGGCAGCCGCATGGTGAAATTCGACTTAATGATATATCATACGTAAGAACCCCTTCACTCCACAACATCTTCAACTCGTCTATCAAAGGTCTAAGGTACACATCTATCTTCTTTTGGGTTGGATGGCCTGTGGATTAACGCGTTAAGAAAGAAAAACTCTATTCTCATGCACATAGAAGGTGGGAGGTTGTACGGAGTCACAATGACAGCCAACAGAATAAGTCCCGCCAGTATTGTTGAAAGGAGCGAACCCATCCGAGCATAGACCAAGACGGACATTACGGGATCCATAGCAAAGAAAGGATTTGCCTCATCAAATTTACGCCAAGCTTCCGCATCGGATGGATGCGTCACAAAGCTTTCATCCCTGCGATGCTCCTGCCATCTCATGTGAGCAGCTGTTTATTCTGATGCATACAATCTCGTAAGTCTTGGAACCAGAGGAAAGTACCACATCTTACTTAACGCATGACGGGTCATTTTCCTTCCTTTCCCCACAACTTTATATCTGTCATCTCCACAGAATTTACAAATGGTCCGTTCAGCATCATCCTTGTAATACAACATACATCCTCTGGGCAAGAATGGATTTTTTCACATCCAAGCCCAAGCTCTTTCACCTTTTTTTTGCTTGGTAAAAATCCTTCGGCAAATTAGTGTCTTTGGGAACAACCTTACTCATGATATGCATCATTTCGTTGTAATTCCTCTCACTCATATGGTGATCTGTCTTCAAGCTTAGTGTTGCCAGGGTAGCCGATAGCGATGAATATTCACTACTATCAAAGTGTTCGCAACCTTCCCATAACGGACGTTGGGCTTCTTGAAGCATTTTGTAGAACCTAGCGGCTTCGGATGAGGATCCTCACCCATGTATGATGGTTGGGTATGTGTACGGGTCTCCTCTCCCATGTATGACGACTCAAAGATGAGTAACAGGATCAAAATATTGGTGCTCATATTGATTAAGGTTCTCTCGATGACTACTGTCCCCGTAATAACCACTCGGTGTCTGACGGACTTCGCCATGACATTCCCAACATTCATAATCTTTCATGAATCCCTTTTGACACAAATGAATTTTGACATTACCCGTATCCCTAAATCTTAAACACCTACATTTGGCACACGGACACCGATCTCCCTACTTGAAGTATTTGAATTCGCTAAAGCAAATTGGATGAACTCTTCCAAACCCGCCAATAATGCTTGCGTTAGTTCTCTTCTATCGCTAGACGATTGTACATCCAACTTCTATCATAATTGTGTTCCATACTTCTTAGCTAGTTCGGTTACTAACCTAATTAACATCTCAACATGCCACAAATATGTAAATTTATATATTAGTGACCAATTTATAAGAACAAATCAAGATTATATAATATGCAAAAGGAATTTTATATTTTGTATTTATAATTACCTATTTATCTAAATAGTATTTATAATTTAGTTTTTGAAATTATCAAACTTTATTTATTATATAAATTGTTAAAGATAAATTGAAATAATGAATGTAAATGAGATTTTTTTTCATAAAACTAAATAGTCATTTTTTTCTTTAAATCTTTATCTTCTTTAATTATACTTTATGTTAATTAATTAATTCCTTTAACCCTCAATCTTACTAGGCACAAATTATCGTTCTCATTTGAAAACTATCATATTTATACAATTATATATCTAGTTACCAATTATCAATTAATATAATATCATAACAATTTTTGTAAGCCTCTAACAAATTATCAACATCAAGTACCTTTTAATCTACATACCCAAATCAATAACTATAACATTTTAATCTACATACGCAAATCAATGTCCATAATAACTACATTTTCATCTACATAGGCAAATCAATATTTATTAACAACTACATTTAAACAATATCAATATTTAATCTATCTACCCTAATCAATATTTAAACATTTAAACATACTAATCAAGATTTATTTTATCTATACTAATCAATATCCCCATCAACTATATCTATACTAATCAATATTTAAACATACTAATCAACATTTTAATCTACATAATCAAATCAATATTTAATCTATCTATACTAATCAATATCAATTACATATTAATCTATATACAATAATCTATCTCAAACATTTAAACATACCTAAACCGTGAACAAAGGGAAGAACAAAGAACGTTGGAAAAACCACCACCTACTCCGACGAGCAAGCGAAGAACCACCACCGCACCAACACAAGCAAGGAGGCGCTCGAAATCGCAGGTGGAGCCGGAAATCGCGAGGTGGGGGTGGGAACTCGCACGGGGCCGGAAAACGAAAGGGGAGGCCGGAAAACGGAAGGGCAGCCGGAGAAATCAAAGGGGAGGGGGAGCCGAGCGGAGGGGGTGAGGAGCCGTGCGCTGGGAAGACGCAGAGTCTCATTTAAGAGACTCTGCGATTTGCGACGGACGGTCCGCCCTTTTGCGACGGACCGGACGGTCCTTCGCAAACGGGTGGACCCGAATGAGTCCGCCCTTCTGCGACGGACGGCCCTGTCCGTCGCAGTTTGCGACGGACACGTCGTCCATCGCAAAAAAATTTCCGACGTTCCCCCTCCCCCCTCTGCGATTTCCGGCGACCCCCTCCCCCATCTCCCATTTCCGGCGACCCCCCATCCCCTCTACCATTTCCTCCTGTCCTTGCTCTGGTCTAGTGGGTGTCTCTTTCAAGAGGTCCAACGTTCTCCCCTTGCTTGTTGGTGCCGGTGGTGGTTCTTCCCTTGTTCGTCGGTTCCGGTGGTGGTTCCTTCCAACGTTTTTTCTTCTTGCCTTGCCTTTGTTCACGGTCTAGGTATGTTTAAAAATGTTTAATATAGATTATTGTATATAGAATAAAATGTAGTTGTTATAAATATTGATTTGTGCATATAGATTAAAATGTTGTTGTTATGAACATTGATTTGTGTATGTAGATTAAAATGTTGTGGTTATAAAGATTGATTTGTGTATGTAGATTAAAATGTAGTTATTATGGATATTGATTTGTGCATGTAGATTAAAATGTGCTTCATGTTGATACTTTGTTAGAGGCTTACAATAATTTTAGTGATTTTATATTTATTGGTAACTAGATATATAAATGTATGAATATGATAGCTAGTTGTAGGAATAATGAAATTTACATGTTTTATGAAAATTAGCTAGTTGAGTTATTGTTTTATAAAAATGACTATTAATATGAAATTATGCAAATTATGTAATTAATAAAAGTTGATAATTATTCAATATATGTTATTGTTTTAGTTAATAAAAATTATGCAATTAATAAAAGTTGATAAAAATTATGCAAATTATGCAATTAATAAAAGTTATTGTTTTAGTTATTGTTTTATAAAAATGTGCTTCTTATTGTTTTACATTAATTATTCAATATATCTTTAACAAATTATGCAATTAATAAAAGTTGATAGTTTCAAAAACTAAATTATAAATACTATTTAGATAAATAGGTAATCATAAATACAAAAGATAAAATTCTTTTTGCATATTATATAATCTTGATTTGTTCTTATAAATTAGCCACTAATATATAAATTTACATATTTGTGGCATGTTGAGATTTTAATTAACTTAGTAACTAAATTACTTAGGAAGTATGGAAGGCAACCACGATAGAAGTTGGATGTACAATCGTCTAACAAATAGAAGAGAACTAACACAAGTATTCTTGGCGGGTTTGGAAAACTTCATCCAATTTGCTTTGGCGAATTCAAATAATTCAAGTAGTGAGATCAGTGTCCGTGTGCCAAATGTAGGTGTTTAAGATTTAGGGATTCGTGCAAAGTCAAAATTCATTTGTGTCAAAAGGGATTCATGAAAGATTATGAATGTTGGGAATGTCATGGCGAAGTCCGACGACACCGAGTGGTTATTACTGGGACAGTAGTCATCGAGAAAATCTTAATCAATATGAGCGATTTGGTTATGGATGCCGCGGACCGCCGATCGGCCAATATTTTGATCCCGTTACTCATGCCGAGTCGTCATACATGGGAGAGGAGACCAGACACATACCCAACCATCATACATGGGAGAAGATCCTAATCCGTAAGCCGCTAGGTTCTATAAAATGCTTCAAGATGCGCAACGCCCTTTATGGGAAGGTTGTGAACACATTGAAAATAGTGAATATTCATCGCTATCGGCTACCCTAGCAACACTAAGCTTGAAGACCGATCACCATATGAGTGAGAGGAATTACAACGAAATGATGCAGATCATGAGTAAGGTTGTTCCTAAAGACAATAATTTGCCGAAGGATTTTATCAAGCAAAAAACAGGTTAAAGAGCTTGGCCTTGGATGTGAAAAAATCCATTGCTGCCCCAGAGGATGTATGTTGTATTACAAGGAAGATGCTGAACTGACCAATTGTAAATTCTTTGGAGATGACCGATATAAAGTTGTGGGGAAAGGAAGGAAAATGACCCGTCATGCGTTAAGTAAGATGTGGTACTTTCCTCTGGTTCCAAGACTTACGAGATTGTATGCATCGTAACAAACAAACGCTCACATGAGATGGCACCGGAGCATCGCAGGATGAAAACTTTGTGACGCATCCATCCGATGCGGAAGCTTGGCGAAATTTGATGAGGCAAACTTTCTTTGCTATGGATCCCCGTAATGTCCGTCTTGGTCTATGCTCGGATGGGTTCGCTCCTTTCAACAATACGGGCAGGACTTATTCTTGTTGGCCTGTCATTGTGACTCCGTACAACCTCCCACCTTCTATGTGCATGAGAAGAGAGTTTTTCTTTCTTAACGCGTTAATCCCTGGGCCATCCAACCCAAAAAAGAAGATAGATGTGTACCTCGTGCCTTTGATAGATGAGTTGAAGATGTTGTGGAGTGAAGGGTTCTTACGTATGATATATCATTAAGTCGAATTTCACCATGCGGCCGCCTTAATGTGGACCATAAATGATTTCCCGCATATGGGATGTTGAGTGGTCGGCAAACTTCGGGAAGCTTGCATGCCCGGTATGTCTTGAACGAACATGGGTTTTAGCTTGAAACACGCCGCAAGGTCGCTTGGTTTGATAGGCATCGGCGATTCCTACCCCGATCATCCGTGGAGGAGAAATAGAAAAGACTTCACGCGGAATGTTGTCGAACGAGCAGAGCAACCCCGTCGCTTAAGTGGCCAAGAAATATGGGACAGTCAAGTACATTCAAAGTGTCGAAGAGGGGGCTGCCTGTGGAACCCGAGGGATACGGCGTTGATCATCATTGGAACAAACGCAGCATCTTCTCGGGAACTACCATATTGGAAAGATCAATTGTTAAGACACAACCTCGATGTCATGCATATTGAGAGGAATGTGTTTTGCAACATTCTCGTACACCGTGATGGACACCAAGGGCAAGACGAAGGACACAATCCAACGCAAGACGGACATAGAAGCGATATGCGAAGGCCCGCTTTACATTTGGTGGGGAGTGGCACGGACGGACATCCAAACCTAGAGCGCCGTACACATTCAACAAACAACAGAATTTGGAACTGTTGGAATGGGTTAAAGAACTGAAATCGCAGACGGTTATGCGTCAAACATGAAAAGATGTGTCGACATGCACGAGGCGAAGTTATTCGGCATGAAGAGTCATGATTGTCATGTTTTCTTCCGTAGATTGTTGCCTTGGGCCTTCAAAGCACTTCCGAAGCATATATTGTCTATTCTCGACGGAATTTTCCATGTTCTTTAGAGAAATTTGTGCTTCTGAGCTTAATGTTGAAAAGTTACGACACCTGGAGGCGAGCATGCCCATAACTCTATGCAAGTTAGAGATGATATTTCCTCCTACCTTATTTGACTCAATGGAACATTTGCCCGTTCACTTGGCCTACGAAGCAAAGGTAGGAGGCCCGCAACAATATAGATGGATGTATCCATTTGAGAGGTAATATATATATTTCTATCGCAATGTTATTAATTGACCGACACGGTACTTTAGTTTATAAATATCCTCTCGATATTCCATTGTAGGTTTTTACGCACACTTAAGAACAAGATCAAAAATCCAAGGTACGTTGAAGGATCTATCGCTGAGGCATACCTTGTCGAAGAGGCCGCAAAATTTGCTTCATACTATTATCCCCCTGAAATGATGTCAAGATGGAGAGGGTACCTCGCAACGATGATGCCGGTGATACGAGGGATCAAAATCAATATTTAATTTTCCGTGGCGAGTCGTGGGAAACGTTCGAGGTCAACTCTTGACGGAAGAGATAAGCGAGTAGCGGAGTGGTACATTCTAAACAACCGTGAAGAGGCCGCCAAGTATTTAAAGTAAGATTTCTTTTCTTTTGTTGTTACGCTAAGAATTCCAGATTAAGAGCATTTTTTCTTCTTACGCTTACTTCTCTAATTCGGTCCGATCGGAAATCCTTCAATGGCGGAATCCGAAGTTGACCAATTCACGATGTCTGAGTTCCCAAAATTGCTTCGATCCTACTTCGTGGAAAATCCATCAGATCCCAATGAAGTTGCGTGGAGTTTGTCCTATGGAGCTGCAATTAGTGTTACTCGGTGCAAGAAATACATAATCAATGGGTATCGGTTTTCAACTGTCGAGGCGAATGCAGGTACACTATGTTGTAATTATGGTGTATGTTGTCGAGGTGACAAAGTTGATGGGGTGGAGATCGACTACTACGGGAAGTTAGTTGACATAATTCAACCGAGTTACCCGTGGGACAAGGTAGTGACCCTTTTCAAATGTGAGTGGCTTGATAACAGTCCGTGTGGGACAAAAATGGACAAACATGGAAATATTGAGATCCACTGGACAAGGAGATGTACGGTTGGTTATGACCCATTCATCCTTGCTCAACAGCACGAAATATTATACCAAAGTCGAAAGAGCCGGAATCAAATGACGGTATGACTGAACCGTTCCAAGCTTATGTAGAACATGTACTCCCCATAAACATCTTCGATGACGAAGTACCAAGCAATCTATTTGATTCTGCTGCGGGGTTAGAATTAATTCCTATACAAATTGACGATGAGGAATCGACGATGAGGCGAAGTGATTTACTCGATAGTGAATCGGAGTTCGATGACTATGAGACCTCCTCAGAGGAAGACGTGCAAGCAAATGTTGATGTTGATGAACAAGAATCGTCCGATTGATTTCTCGTTAGTTCTTTGTTTGTGATGATTTGTTATACTACATACTTTGTTAATGCGCTACTTATTGTTATATTTTTTGACATTATGTCTATGAGTGTTTAGAGATGGAGCATCTAGGAGGACGTTCAGGTAGTGGACGGGGTAGTGGTCGAGCCCAACCCCGTCCTATCAGAGGGGGTAGGGTGACGTCATCTGCTCCTTATGGAGGTAGAGGGTCCAGCACTTCCCCAGATATGTCGTCCTTTGATATGTCATCTTCACCGTCTACATATTTGTCATCTTCACCGTCGCTGTATACGTCGCCATCACCGTCTACCCCCCACTGATCCACAGCAAGGGGGACCACAGGTTTACAATATAATTTTTGATTGATTTACATATGTTTAGTTACATATGATTTACATATGTTTATCTTCAATACTTCACATTTCTTCCTTAGCACAATGCGTCGCCTCATAGCCACGTCGGGGAAGAAGGTAGTTCGTCCGATCCACCAACTGGGCTCCAGAGATCCTTCGACACGGAAGCTTTGGATCCGTCCCGACGGCATCGGGTAAGTCATGCCAAGTTACCAGTAATGTTACAATTTTCTCTATGTAAATGGTTTGTATGGTAATATTTGCATGATGTCATCTCTCATCAGATTTGAGCCTCATAATGAGGTAAGGGACTTCATCTCCGCCCAATTATTCCGTAATTACAACCATCCTTGGGCCAAGTGGTCAAACATTCCTATCACTATTCGAGATGCTTGGTTCGATGAGTTCTTGGTAAGTTTTTTGTTTTATGGTTATTTAATTAAGTACTTTAAAATTTTGGAGCACTAATTGTTCGTTATTGATTTTCGCGCCAAAGATATGACGTTGCCTGAACATCGTGCAGAACTGAAAGCAAATTATAATCATAAGGGAGGCCGGTATTTGTGTCAAAAGCTTTACGGCTTGAGAAATAAAAGAGGCAAGAAAGACTGGATTTCACAGGACACTGTAGACGAGTTATTGCAGAATTGGGCCACAAATGAAAAGTTTCAAAACATAAGCGCGAAAATAAGCAAAACAGGGCCAAAATGGAAGGACCGTCATATCTTGTGGCCGCATTCCAATTAGTGAGCATCGACGGAAAATTGTAAGTACACGTTATTTTCTATTTAGGTATTTGATATTTTGTACTTTGAAGTAATTAATTAAGGTCATCATATGCGTTTGCGGGTAGAGTCCGGGAAGTTCCTGAAGGATCGATTGAGTGGGCTACCTTTGAGCGGACCCATTCCCGGCAATCTGAAGGGAGTGAGAGACAATGGATTAACCAAAAGGCGCTGCAAGTAGCGGTTAGACATTTATTGCCTTTATTACTTGTTTTATGCACCACCATATTTATTTTATTTTACATGTCTAATAAGCTATGTATTTTTGTGCTTGTAGGAAACCTTTCAGAAGCTGTCGCAGGAGAGAGAGGGTCGCAGCTTGGGTCTGACCCCGCATCCTCTCAGTCCGACAATGAGAGTCTGTTCTTTGAGGCCGCAGGCGGATTTAACAAGAAAGGGAGAGTCTTTGGATACGGTGCCTCTGCTGGCCGATCAAGCAATCAAAGCGCTCCTCATCTAGCAAGTGGAGGTGTTTCTCCGGTACACGTAATACATTTCATATTGATAATTTCCATTCTCTTGTCTATTCAAATGAAGTACAAATAATAAATGTACTTCATAATGTACTTGCAGATGAGCTGAAGAAGATGAAAGCGTTGGTGGAGCAGCAAGCAACACAGATGAGTCAGCAACAGGACATCATGAGGCAGGAGATGCTTCAGGAACGGGAGAGGATGGAGCAGGCAATGAATCAGGAACGGGAGAGGATGGAGCAGGCAATGAATCAGGAACGGGAGAGGATGGAGCTTGCGATGCAACAGGAACGGGAGAGGATGCGACATCAGATGGATCAGCAAGCGGAGATGATGAGACAGATGCAGTTTCAACTCCTGTCTCTAATGACACAAAAGGGTTCGGGGTCGGCTCCTGTTGATGATGACCATGCGGGTGATGATGATGATCACAATGCTGATGTTTAGACTACTTTTTAGTATTTGTTCCTTACAACATTATTATATATATTTTGTTTTCTCTATTTAAACTCTTTTTATTATATTCATGATACTTTTGCATTCAATTTTCAAGAAAAAAAATTTAAAAAATTTAAAAAATTTAAATTTAAAAAAATTCAAAAAATTAAAAAAAAATTAATAATTTTGCTACGGATGATATTCTGTAGCAATTTGCTACGGAATATCAATCCGTAGCAAATTGCTACGGATTTAAAATTCCGTAGCAAACTTTGCTACGGAAAAAAATCCGTAGCAGATTGCTACGGATTTGAATTCCGTAGCAAATTTTGCTACGGAATTCAAAATCCGTAGCAAATTGCTACGGGGTTTTTTGCTACGGAAAAAATCCGTAGCAAATCGATTTTGCTACGGAATTTTGGCATTTTTCCGTAGCAAAATCGATTTGCTACGGATTTTTTCCGTAGCAAAAATCAATTTTTTTTGTAGTGGAATGAGATATTTGTATATCAAGAAGCTTATACAAAGAAAGCCTTAGAGCGATTTTATATGGATAAGTCACATCCATTATGTACCCCAATGATTGTAACATCTTTGCAGGTTGATAAATATCCATTCCGACCTCGAATAATTAGCAAAGAAGGTGAAGAAGAACTACTTGGTTCAGAAGTATCATACCTCAGTGCTATTGGAGCACTAATGTATCTTGCTAATCACACACGACCTGATATATCATTTGCTGTTAATTTATTAGCAAGATATAATTCTTCACCAACACGAAGGCATTGAAATGGAATAAAAACACATTTTTCGTTACCTCAGAGGAACTATGGACATGGGGTTATATTACTCAAATGTATCCAAGCATGAACTGATTGGTTATGTAGATGCTTGATTTTTATTAGATCAACACTATGGTAAATCACAAACAGGCTATCTATTTATATGTGGAGGTACAGCTATTTCATGGCGATCTATGAAGCAGACTATATCAGCCACATCATCTAACCATGCAGAAATTCTAGCAATGCATGAAGCAAGTCGAGAATGTGTGTGGTTGAGGTTAGTAATACACCATATACGAACAACTTGTTGTTTATCTTCAGATAAAATGGTTCCAACAATTCTATATGAGGATAATGTTGCATGTATTACCCAACTTAAAGAATGTTATATTAAGGGCGATAGAACGAAGCATATTTCACCAAAATTCTTCTTCACTCGTGATCTTCTAAAGGATGGTGAAATAAATATCCAACAAATCAGTTCAAGTGAAAATCTGGCAAATATATTCACCAAGTCACTTCTAGGTACAATCTTTGAAAAGCTTCCATGGCATTGGCCTTCGAAGATTGAAAGATCTCAACTGATGTTATCAAGAGGGGGAGTCGATACATGCTGTACTCTTTTTCCCTTATCTAGGTTTTATCTCACTGGGTTTTCCTAGAAATGTTTTTAATGAGGCAGCATTGGATAGTGTATCAATGAATGATGTACTCTTTTCTTTAGCTAGGTTTTTATCCCATTGGGTTTTTCCTAGTTAAAGTTTTTAACAAGGCAAATTCATAAATGGACATCCAAGGGGAGTGTTATGAATATACTAATTATGTGGATGTCCATTGACCCAAGAAGAAACTTCCTTTAAGAAGCTTCCTCACTTTGGCTT
Source organism: Acacia pycnantha (assembly GCA_025563575.1). Classification (NCBI taxonomy): domain Eukaryota; kingdom Viridiplantae; phylum Streptophyta; class Magnoliopsida; order Fabales; family Fabaceae; genus Acacia; species Acacia pycnantha. Next base: position 3,815,354 of record JAMWYP010000018.1, on the reverse strand, counting down.
TTCTCTCTTTGGCTTCATTAAGGAAACTTCTTCCCTTTGGCTTTTCTCTCTTTGGCTTCATTAAGGAAGCTTCCTTTTAGCTTCATCTTCAAGCCTCTTGAAAGTTTATAAATAGAAACATTATGTAAACATTGATGATTCACTTGAATGAGAATTTCTCTGCTCTCCTCTCTCTAGAATCTTTCTCTTACTCTTATTCTCTATCTTGACCTCAATTATATATATCTTTAGTTTTACAATAACCACACATTATTTTTATTCCTGTTCCATTTGTTTTCTTTAACTTCTTCTTTTTTTTTTTTTTTTGCTCAGATTTAACTTCTTCTATATTACACATGTGTGATTAATTTAATTTTTGCTCGACCCTACTTAATATATTAATTGTTACGTCACACAATTAGTATAGTTCCATATATAATTGATGACTTTATAGTTGTCGGGCTTTTCTTTTAGTGGTAGTTCCACTTTCAATAAAGAAAAAAGAAAGAAAGAAAAAGGGATATGCATATTTATAAAAATAAAAAGAAAAAAAAGAAGCAAATGAAAAACACGCATTACGTGGAAAGTTCATTGAGTAATTAATAAGGTCACAAGTCAACAAAAAGTAACAAGAAGTCTTCTCAGTAATTTAATTTGCGGAATGTTCAATATAATGTCCGATTTTATCCATATTTTCATAGTAATTAATAACTTCATTCAGTATCTTTAAATATCCTTTTAGTTTTTATCAGTATTTTAAAATATTTTTTTTTTAAAAATCCTAAAAATAAATTTTCAAGATCATTAAGTATTTATTATTATTATCAATCAGTAGTACCCATAAATATATTTTTAGTTCCTGTCAGTACCTGAAATATTTTTTTCAATATCATGAATTTTGTTTTTCAATATTGTACATTGAAGTATTTTAATTTTGTACAAAAATTTACGTAATTTTTTGTAATTATTATGAAATTTAATATTTAAAATACAACATTATCCTTTATATATAATTATACCAAAAACTAATGTACTTTTTAATAAATTTGACCCTAAAAAAGCTATTCTGATAACAATATCTAAATACTGTCATTTTATCAAAATCATCTTTTTTAATAATCTATTTTGTAAAAAGCTATTTTAAAAAAGTCATTTTATCTCATAAATTTCGAAAACTATTCTTTAAAAGCTAAATCCAAACATATAAACAGTAGACTCTACACTGTCCTAGTTCAAATACAAGTACTACTCAGTTTGTGTTTTCATATTGGGATTGGTCGAGTATGTGGGCTACATTTGAACCAAACCGCCTTTTTGGCTCAAATGTGGTTGATTACTGAGTAGTACGGCTTTTTTATAGATTTTTATACACACAATAATTTTGCTTAAAATAAATGTAGTCGTATGGTTTTAATAAATAATTATTGATAGCTTTCATTATAATTATTTTTGGACCAAATTAACAAGCACTAAGAATAATGATCATAGTTACTCATCTGATGCTTAACATAAGGTATATTTACTTAATTTAATTAAATTAAAGAAGTTAGTTAATATGATATGTAATTTATAAAATATCATAATAATCTTCTTTAATTTCCTCTATCTCTTTTTTTATTTTATTTATTATTGTATTATTGTTGATGGAGCATAGTAATGAAAAATTAAGATAATATTAATAAATATAAAAATTATATCTTATATCTAAGACCAAAATTAATTCTCAATATATGTCATTTCTTAAGGGCTGGAGGGAGTACTATAATATGGCAATTTGGCTTGTGCAACAGTGCAAGTCATGGTTGATGCTCTGTTTTCAAGCCTTTACTTTGTTCTTATCAACAAACATGTTATTCATATTCTAACAACTTAAGTTTCTCCATTATTTCTTCAATGGATTTAATCACTTCATCAATTCCAATTACAATGACTGATCATGACTTTAAAAAAAATGGAGAAGTCAGAAGTCACTTTGATAAAGCGAGCTACTCAGTTTGAAACGTAACTCTTTCCACATTGGATTCCATTCCATTTACATAACTTTTGTTACTTTCCCTGCAACTTTAATCCACTGATCATGATGACGGAAAAGAAAAGTTATGGTAACCCATTTTGTCTGAACCGACACACAGTCACAGACTAATAATGCAAATGCCTCAGTGCCTCACCAATACCTACTGACCGGAAAGAATAATGATCACAATTACTCCTTTTTATTGATATGACAAGACATATTTATATTATTAAATTAAAAAAATTAATTAAAATAGTTAATGTACATTTATAATATATGACTCGTTATTTATGGATATAAAACTCTTTAAATAACAAATTAAATCTCACCTCTTGAGTACAGGTTGTCGGAGGGTGCAGGCTCGGCTGGCTGGTAGTGGTGCTATGATAAGTCCACATTTTTTTCTTTTTTTTTTTTATTTATAAAAGGGTTAAGGTGTAGATTTGCCATTGAACTATTACCCGAGGAGTGTCTAGCACAAAAAACAATTGAGGGGACCAAATTGGCCAATGAACTATTAAAAAGCACAAAAAACAATTGAGGGGACCAAATTGGCCAATGAACTATTAAAAAGTGAAAAAAAAAATACCAAATAACTATTAAAAAAAACAACTATAACAATTACGTTAAAATATGAGGCGCTGGCGTAGGACGGTGGTGGAGACGCTAGAGAAAAGAGCGGCTAAGCCTTCTTGTTGGATAAGGCAAACACCAACAGAGATAAGACCCATGCGAGTCAGCGCTGTGGCAGCGGCAGTTGTTGCTTGTGGCATCGGAGGGATGCAACCAGGGTGCAAGGCACGTGCCGGTCGAAAGCTGTGGATTGCTGGATGAGTTCAAGAGGGTGAGTAGAACACCCAACAACAATGGAAGCTTTGGAGACGCCGATGTCGCCGACATTGTGACAGTCAATGGAAGACGAAGACACCAAGACAATGATGGGGTAATAGTTCGTTGGCGAATCTACACCAAATTGTGTTTTTATTCACTTTTTAATAGTTCGTTGACCAATTCGGCCCCCTCAATTATTTTTTGTGCTAGATGATCCTCGGGTAATAATTCGTTAGCAAATCTGCACCTTAACCCTTTATAAAATTGAGGGGCATAATTGTAAAATCAGTAAAACTTTAAAATCTTCTTTTTGATATCTGTCGCCTCTACATCATTTCCTTGCATTAACAGACTTTTTGTGATGACATTTATTTAAAATTTTCCCTTGAACAAAGAAGTGTCACGTTTTACCTTATTTAAATCCATACAGTGCAAGCATTGAATAAAAGATAAAAAAACACAATAAATATTTTATACAATACTTTACAGGAAAAATTAGGAACAACAACCTAGAATAGACAATATTTAAAAGTTGTAATTATTCAAAAAGACTAATACTCAAAATATAAATTTAAAAATATTAAATTGCCTTTAATTAAAGTTCCTACATTCTCTCATTCAATCTCTCTCACATTCCTTTTAAAAGTAATTTAACTTTTATTTTCCACGAAAAATTACAACCCCCCAAACCATCATTTTTTAAACTTTAACTAACATCTACATAATCATTTCATCAATATATTTTTCAATTATTAACATAGATATTGACTGATTTAAATTACTAAGTTTTTTTTCCTGATTTATAATCTTATATAAAATAAACACTAAGTAAAATAGACCAATTGTGTAACATCCCAATTTTTACAGCAAAATATATTTTTTTCATCAGAGTAGAGCATCGGAGCAAGTAAAGTATTGAGTAACTGATACAACATTAAGTGTGGCGTAGCTGTCTGTTCATAAAGAATTATACATTTATCGGTACATATCTTAAATATATTCGATCAGGTCTTCACGTGTACTGTTTACTCTGCTTACTCTTATCTTCCGTCCTTGGTTCCCCGGACCCTGATGCTATAGTAAGAGCTGAGGTCCAATACCCATCGGACCCCAGGTAACGGTTAACCTCATGCTTATATAAACAATATATGTATAGCAGATATTTCTAATACTACAAAGAATGATCAAGCCAATCAGATGTATGATCAATTAATAACAGTACAATCAGATGTAAAGTTAATTAGTCTGCACCTCCGTGCCACGATGGCATGTCGTGCCCTCAGCGCTAGGAAAACTTATCGGTATTATTATGACTATAACCCGTGTAAAGCTGTATGTAGTGATCTAAATCCCATACCTTAGTCACAGTCAGAGGCGGACCCACACTAGTGCCCATGTGGGCAAGTGAACACACAAAACTTTTATAAAATATATATAATGTGAAGGAATCTAATGACAACATGAGTGGGTAGCATGGTGGTTAATGCTTTGGTCCTCAGGTCTCGGGTTCGATCCTCCGCTATTCCTTTTTCCCTTTTTCTTTTTTCTCTTACTCTCCCCTTTCCCTTTTTCTTTTTTTTTCTCTCACTCTCCCCTCTCGTCTCGTCTCGCCTCTTCCTCTCTGCCTTCTCCTTCATTTTTTCTCTTCTCTCACTCTCCCCTCTCGTCTTCCCTCTTCCTCTCTCTACCTTCTCCTTCTTTTTTTCTCTTCTCTCACTCTCCCCTCTCGTCTCGCCTTCTCCGTTCCAGGTCCGGCGGGATGTGGTCTCTCCTCCTCTCCTCCTGGTCGGCGACGCTCTCAATCTCGTCGGCATCACTCTCAATCTGGTCGATCTCACTCTCAGTCGCTCTTGCTCGTCGATCTCACTCTCTCACCGTCTCACATCTCAGGCTCTCAGCTCGTCGATCTCACTCTCAATTTCGGCCTCCGGTTCGTCCTTCTCCCGGTTAGGGTTTGGCATTACCAATCAGTCACTCTCAATCTCGTCGATCTCACTCTCAGTCGCTCTTGCTCATCGATCTCACTCTCTCACCGTCTCACATCTCAGGCTCTCAGCTCGTCGATCTCTCTCTCAATTTCGGCCTCCTGGTTCGTCCTTCTCCTGGTTAGGGTTTGGCATTACCAACTGTAGAAGATATATAGTTATTTAATTAGCAATGTTAAACTCATCTATCTCAAATTTGAGTTAAAATTGTCAAAATTTGAGACTAATTTTAATCTTTAGCTGTCCTTAAATTGTTTGTTTCAGGGTTTTTGGCGAGGCAATGTGCCAACATTGCTCATGGTTATGCCATATATGGCCATACAATTTACAGTTTTACATAAGTTGAAGACTTTTGCGTCTGGTTCTTCCAAGGCAGGTATTTGCTTTGTAATTCAATTTTTGTCCTGTGGACTTCAGCATATTAGCTTTAATAAGTGATTTGAATTGGTGTGCCTGGTGTCTGTTTGGTAATTTTGTTGGTAACTAGTTGTTTGTTTATCTTATCAACTATTTCTTTAAAAGGATAAGTCCTTTAAGTCCATAAACTCATATTGATTCCAATATCTTGCTCTTGCTAAACTTTATACTAATGCATTAAGTATTTTAGAGAAGAATGTTGTTAGTAGTATAATTATGTAGCTTATGTGTGGTCAAAACCAATGCCAATGCTCATTTTAGATATTATGTAGCTTATGTACTGAGGGTTTAAAACCACCCCAAAATTTTGTGATTGTAGCTTATATGATACTAAATTTTGTAAAAAATTTCGGGGGCGCTGCCCCTGAACCCTTAAATCCAGCCACTAATTGTGCACCCACAAATATAATATCCTGGGTCCGCCACTGGTCACAGTGCATGTCCAGGACAGAGTCTCGTTCATGGCTTTATGAAAGTATCCACAACATATATAAGCATACTATAAGCATCAGAGTCAGTGTTACAGTACGCGTCCGTACCTTCGTTGATGAATACGGTGCGTCTGTCGGTCGGATCGCAATCAAAGATATCCTATAAGGATAAGATCGTATTTATTAATTCATAATTCATATCCTAACAGATATTTTAGTCACAAATGACTATTTTACCCCTGACCTCAGAAAATCGCTAACCGATAAAATTTCGCCAGAGCTTCGCTACTCTGACTCTCAACTTTCAAAAACTATATTCCTATCATGTTTTTACCTCGGCAGGCATCTTTCAATGCAACGAGGCATAAAAACAAGCATAGGAATTCTACTTCCTACTTCCTAGATCTAACTAACATTTATACTAAGAGCTATAAAACTAAAGACTAGAACTTAAAAGCTAAAGACCGAAGAACTTACCAAGAACCTTGCTCCTCCTTCCCCGAAGCTCCTCCTTCTCACTACCCTCTAGATTTCAAATTGCTCTTGCAATTTTGGTGTGAATTGAAGTAAAGGGAAGGTGCCTATTTATAGGAAAAAGCTATGACATTTTGGTAGTTCCTATGAACTTTCTCTACTCGAATCTCAACCAAACATGCCACAATATAGCAACTTTTTCATACTTTGTAAAGAAACGTACTACTTGCAATTATGACCAATTGATGGTCTCCACAAAAAGAGTTCATACAGGTTGTTAATTAATGTGTCACCCATTTCAACAATAATAATGATGTCAAAACTCTATTTAATAAGACACATATCTTCACAACCACGATAAGAAAAGGATCTTTGAGATTTGTTGAGACACATTTAAAACGTAATCCATATTGAGTTTTTTTTTTTTTTTACTTAAAACCTTCATCACGTGTTTCACAACAAAATATTTTTTTTCAAATCATTCACATAGATATTTATTTCTACGAAATAAAAGGAAACCAACTACTGGCCTTTCTTAACATATACTTAGATACTAATCCACTAATATTCTTTCTTCCTTGAGTAGATACTCCATAAAGGAATCATACTAGTCAATCTACTCACCACTAGACTTATTAAAATATCTCCGCTATCTTGGCCTAGCAGAGAAGAACAAAGATGGGTCACCTATAAGGCCTTCAATGATGCCTTGATTATGATTATGCCCGGGTTCATAATGATAATCAAGACCCCAAAGAACATTATCCCGGTAGTTATGTCCTACTACTTCATACTATGTTCAGCTATTCTAGTATAACTTCCCTTACTATTCTTTTAGCTTCCTTTAATTGGTACTAAGTTTACTTTGGTTTCTCGACCACATGTTATCTAAATCTAGCCTTTGGAGATGATACAGAAAGGAGTGGAAATCGGCTGTACGTTTTCCGTCTAAAAGTTCATTCACCTTTTAGAAGCGATCTCGAGGGAAAAAGGTATAGGGTAATCGTTTAACGGGTAGGGAAGACCCTTGCGTTACGTTTGCTCGTAAGTCACTTTGAATCAACTCAGATACTGGGGGTATGTCCCTTTGCTAGTCTCGCCGCGTTGATTTTCCATTAAGTACTCCGTTCATAGAGTGCCTTATCAGCCTTTCGTTTGGACATGTCGCAGAATATTTGGTTCATAAAAAGATTCACTCTCCGAGTCATCTTGATGGCTCAACCGCTGAAAATGCTCATGGTTTGTTGTTATTGGATGAATGATCCAATCCGATAGGTTTCTCCGGCTCAGAAGATATACTAGCCATTGATTCGAGATAGTATACGTAATCAGGGTTGTGTACGGGTTCAGAGTTGTATTCTGACTCAGGTGGGTATACGTTCATAAGTTTACGGTCATGAATGAGCGTAGAGGTTTTTCCCCTAAGCTAGGGTGATGCACCGACTCAAGTAGTACACTGATTTGAGATGGTATACCAAGTTAGGATGGTGTTATTTTCTAGGATAAACTGGAGATTATCAGAGTCTGTGTCAGAGTTGATGTCAAGGTTTCTGATCTCCGGGTAGTCGAAGTTATCGCCTACCGATGAGTGATGTGAATTATCAGGGTTATCAGGATTATATGGGTTATCAGGATTTATCAGGGTTATTAGGGTTATCAGGGTTATCAGGGTTTATCAGGGTTATCAGGTACTGGTATCGGCATAGGTACAGGTGGTGGGTACACTGAGTTAGGATGGTATACCGGTCTAGGGTTCACTGTTTTTCGTGCGGTATGTCTTACCGGTCTATAGTAGTTTATGTCGGGAGATCTATCTCCGTTCATCACTACAACACCACAGTAGGGTTATACCAGTACTCTTTTAAAATATACTCCAAGTTTAAAAAGGCTTAGAACCTAACTCTGTTAATCAAACCGATTGGTCAGGTAGGTGTCTATCATGGGAGTCTCACTGAGTTCACGGTGACTGATGAACTGACCCACATAGACTAGCCCTGCCTTCGGCACCAAAAGGATTGGAATAACTTAGTCAGATCTATGCCTGGACAACTGCTCTGATACCAAAAATGTAACATCCCAATTTTTAAAGTGAATATTTTTTTTCTTCATCAAAGTAGAGCATCGGAGCAAGTAAAGTATTGAGTAACTGATACAACATTAACTGTGGCGTAGCTGCCTTTTCATAAAGAACAATACATTTATCGGTACATATCTTAAATATCTTCGATCCGGTCTTCACATGTACTGTTTACTTTGCTTACTCTTATCTTCCGTCCTTGGTTCCCCGAACCCTGATGCTATAGTAAGAGCTGAGGTCCAATACCCATCGGACCCTAGGTAACGATTAACCTCATGCTTATATAAACAATATATGTATAGCAGATATTTCTAATATTACAATAATGATCAAGCCAATCAGATGTATGATCAATTAATAACAGTACAATCAGATGTAAAGTTAATTAGTCTGCACCTCCGTGCCACGATGGCATGTCGTGCCCTCAGCGCTAGGAAAACTTATCGGTATTATTATGACTATAACTCGTGTAAAGCTGTATGTAGTGATCCAAGTCCCATACCTTAGTCACAGTGCATGTCCAGGACAGAGTCCCGTTCATGGCTTTATGAAAGTATCCACAACATATATAAGCATACTATAAGCATCAGAGTCAGTGTTACAGTACGTGTCCGTACCTTCGTTGATGAATACGGTGCGTCTGTTCATATCCTAACAGATATTTTAGTCACAAATGACTATTTTACCCCTGACCTCAGAAAATCGCTAACCGAGAAAATTTCGCCAGGGCTTCGCTACTCTGACTCTCAACTTTCAAAAACTATATTCCTATCATGTTTTTACCTCGTAAGGCATCTTTCAATGCAATGAGGCATAAAAACAAGGATATGAAATCTACTTCCTACTTCCTAGATCTAACTAACATTTATACTAAGAGCTATAAAACTAAAGACTAGAACTTAAAAGCTAAAGACCGAAGAACTTACCAAGAACATTGCTCCTCCTTCCCCGAAGATCCTCCTTCTCACTACCATCTCTCTAGATTTCGAATTGCTCTTGCAATTTTGGTGTGAATTGAAGTGAAGGGAAGGTTCCTATTTATAGGAAAAAACTATGGCATTTTGGTAGTTCCTTTGAACTTTCTCTACTCGAATCTCAACCGTTAGATCTAGGGTTTTTCTTCAACTTCCATCCTCACCCTCCACCTCATCCAATTCGTCCTTTTCTCTTTCTCTCTCTCTCTCTTCCACTTTTTCTTTAGGCCTTGTTGGCCTCTTCTGGTCCTCTTATTTTACTTTTTGCATTTTTGGCCAAACACTCTTTATGTTTTAGTTTGCATGTGCTTTATATATCACAAATACTTTTTAGAGATAAAGTTTGAAGTTTATGTAGTGTCTTGAGAAACACTTAAAATAACAAGAATTATGGTTCAATTTGGGGTTTTTACTAGCCTTTTAGCCATTTTAGGATAAATCTCGAAAGTTACGGAAATGACTTCGGAGATAACCTACTTCGAGCTAAAAATACACTTGTTCATAATAAGTCCTTATATTTGATTTTTAGTTCACATATTTCAGTGCACCATTTATTTTCTATCGGTTCTCATTTGAATTAATCCTAATAGCTTTTGAACTCAAAATATCTTCACTCTTTCTCTCTCCTAATGCTTGGTTCTTACTCCTCCACATCACACACATTACATAGACCACAATTCCGTCCCCCCACCCCCCTTGATATTTTTATTATTATTTTGTTATTCAATTATCTTATATTATTTTTAGGAAGAGATTCTCTCATTGGTTGTTAGGGTTTCACTTGGATTCAACTTTATGGTTGATTTTAAACCTTTAGATCTAGCTTTATGAGGTCTAATCCTAGCCATCCATATCTAATCTTTAATTAACATCCTAATATGTGATTATTAAAATATAATTGGTTTCTAGATTAATCATGAAAGTTCTTGAAATTAATCTAATAAATAGAGATTTAATTATCTACTAATTGTTGGCAATTTTCTTTAATCGGATTAATTATTTTCTCACAACTTTTGGGTTTACTTTGGTCATTTATGCTCCATACATTATTTTAAAAATCATAGGGCAACTTATGTTCCCTAAATTATTATTGGGTTTTTGTCTCTTTAATTTCCAAGGAAAATAAACCAATAAATTACTAAAATTAGAGACAACATACTTTCCTATTTTAAATAGGTGTTTAATTGCCTCTTAGGACATAATTAAGATTATACTTGATTATGATAAATCTTAGGGTATTTTATGATCCATGAAAGTATTTGGGAATCTAGCCTTTGGTTCTTCTTATTCTAGGGAAAATTGCCTAGAAATAAAATACATAAATTTGAGACCACAAATTCACCTATTTCCAATAGGTATTATTTATCAAAATATAATATTTAAGTTAAATTATTATCCGGGTATTACAAATTGAGAAGATGTTAAATTTTTATCTAATATCCTAGTCATTAAAAAATATTTATCCCCAAAACAAAATAAACATTATTATTTGAATATTATAGAATTTATTGATTATATTAAATTTTTTTATTAACATTAATTAATTTTTTGGTTCACACACGAGTATTCTCAGTGGAGGCAATCCTATATACCATTCTTGAATAAAAAAATATAATAGATTATCTAGCCTTTTATAAATATATTAATCTAACATTACATAATTTTCGCTCAAGAAACATTACATGGACTTTTATTTTTTAAAACTCATATAAGTCTATTATGACATAATGTTAGCCTCCTTTAAATTGTTTAAAATTGCATATGTTTAAAAGTTTTTTTAGATATACAAAACCTTTCCTTAACATTTACAATGAATTATAATTTTTTTTTTGAGTTTTAATAAGATTATGTAATTTTTATTTTCAATTAAATTTTGTGTCAATTTTTTTTTATACTACACAGATTTCTTTAATACTAAAAGTTTGAGTCCATTTTAAAATTTAAAATTTTGACAAAATAAAATACTTTTGAGTGATTTTTTTTAAATCGTAAAAAATGAGAGAAATTGTGTTTAATATAATAAAATTTAATTTTTTTTATTACTTTTAAAAATAGAATATGAGAAAAAATGTAGGAGGTTTAATTAAGAAAAATTTAGTATTTTTAAAATTTTTATTTTGATAATTGGTTCTTCTAATTGCAATTTTTACCGTCTTGCACCATAAATATTATCTCTTCTAGACTGAACTTGATTCCTTCCCTACAATTTTTTGATGGGGAAATCATTTCTGCATCTATTGCAGAAAATAAGTCAAGATCAAAACACTGCCGTTTCAATTATATTTTTCTCCCTCTTTATTTCTGATTCACGTGGCTATTCCTCTTCACCTCCATTGCAGCATATCTCTTCGTCTCTCTCTTTCTACATCTATTTCTGTCTCTCCTCCTCCGCCCAACCTGCACCGTTCCTCTCTGGCTCGTACTCGCCCTTCATAGCCTAACTATGTCCCTAATCTCCATCACTATTTTCGCCAGAATACATACTCCTCTCAGCCGTAGCCGAGATCAGAGACACGTGTTGGTTCTGGCGACGGTCGAAGACTCCATTTCAATGGCTGCTTTGTTTCCCACTGGGTACTTGACCGTCGGGTCGAGTTTTCTTGACTTGGGAGGAACATTTACAGACCTAGCCATGTGGATATTCTACCCTTTCAATGGACCAGCAAGAGCAAAAGTGGAATTCATCAATGTCTCACTGGTGAAAATCAGCGAGCACGTGGGGGACTGGGAGCATGTGACCCTAAGAATAAGCAATTTCAATGGCCAACTATATCAAATCTACTTCTCAGAACATAGTGGAGGCACGTGGGTCGATGCCTCCCAGCCTGAATATGTAAACGACAACAGACCTATGGCGTATTCTTCCTTACATGGGCACACCATGTACGCAAAATCTGGACTTATGTTGCAGGGGAGCAGCATGGTGAAGGTTACGAGTGTGTATAGAAAAGAAGAAGAAACGTCTGAGCAAAGAAGAAGAAGAAGAAGAAGAGGAGGCGCCGTTTTACCCTTACTGCAGATTTTTTTTCCTGCCACAACTGCAGAAATGTTAATCCCTTTTTTGATAGTCTAAAACGGGAAAAATGGGTATGGGAGGACGTTTCTCAATGCGTGTTAAACGATAAGGTTCTTGTTAGGCAAAATGAATCACAAAGTCAGTCTTAAGGGGAAATTGCAGTTGCATATGCAAAAAGAATGAAAGATAACTAAGGTCCAACAAAATGTGGGTCCCATTTTAAAAGATGATGTTGATCATTCATACAAATTCCTTTGTGACTTCATTGCAACTTCCTCTGATTAACGTACCGCGGTGGAATAATAATTACTCCTTTCAATTTGTTGGGGGCATTTTCATCCTTATTCTTTATATTAAGGAAAAGCTTAAAATTCATAATTCTTTTTTCAAATCAAAGAAGCGCCCAATTTTATCATCATTTAAATTTATTGCTGTACTTTTGAAAAAAAAAAACTAATATCCCTCACCAATTCGACGTCGTCGATCTCCCTCAACAATTTTTGGTTTATTTTTAGAGGTTGGAAGTGTAATTTTGATAGTGATGCTATTATTAAATATGAAAAAAATTGTTCAAAATTATTGTATTCAAAAAATAAAAAAATTGTAGAATTAAAATATATGTGACATTAAATAAGTTGCAAATATTACTCACTTCATAGAATATATGGATGCATTAAAAAAATTATTTTTGTGTTAATTATTATTGAGAAAGTATCAATGATAGTATTTTGGAAACAAATTGACAAAAATTGGAACATTGTCCTACAATTAGAATCAATATTAACTCTTAAATGTTATCTTATAATCAGAACCGAATGGAGTATTATTTTTGGACCAAATTTATCTTTTATTTAGAACCAATAAGTTTCAAGCCTTTAATGCAAAATTCATATGATGATTCTCATTACTTTTGAGCTAAATATTAAATGTCAATTCATTCCTTGAATCCTGAGAAAGAGTTTAAAACGAAAAAAACGCTTAATTCACATATCATAAATTTATGCAAACTAATAATGCAAAAGTCCCACCAATATCAAATCAAAATCAGTTTAACAATATCAAGCACTCTCATCTAAAACTTATTTTGAAGGAGTAAATAGCTCATGCTCTGTTGTCATCTACAACCAACATGCTCATTTGTTAAAAGCAATTTATTTTATTCACCTGCGAATTTGTTCATTGATATGGAGTTTATAAAATTATCATTTCCCTGGAATAGAGTTACTCAACAGATAAAAAAATCAAAATCAAAATTGACTTCATCAAATGGAATCACGGCAGGCTTCAAACATCCACGAAGCACTATAACTTGGAATTCTTATAACAAATAGACATTTAAATTTACAATAATCATACACACCACATGCACATCATAAAAGACCATTGTACATGGTAGCTTTCAAGCTTTGTTACAATTATAATTAAAATTAGGCATCAAGCAGTTCTTCTGCAGTGTGGTATAATCAAGCCTTGTCAAGATATCCTCTGCCATAGAAAATGGCCCAAGCAAGGAGACGAAATTCCTGCACAATCAATTTCTCTTTATAATCAACATTTGAAGTTAATAAAATCTTGAAGAACCCGTTATAGTAACACTGAAAAATGTAAATTTAAAGTTTAAATTACAGAGCCATACAAGCTGATTCAATAGACTTCTTCTAACAGCAGAGGAAAAGAAGAAAGCAAAGCAAATAAAGGACAAAATGTTATGAAAACAGAACAAATTGCCTGAATAATAAAAGCATAAGCGTTGAACCTATTGTTGTGTTTCTGTACTTTCTATTTATTTTTCATATTTCATCTGAAACTAAGAAACATAAACTCATGAACATGAATATGACTATTTCAGTCCTACACTCCTTCCTAATTCACCAGATTTCAAAATTTCTCTGAAAAAATATCTACTGACCGCATCAAGTCAAAAAGCAGTAACGAAGGAAATAATTGTAAACAAGGACATCAAAGAATAGATTAGTGGAGTTTAAAATCAAAAGGAGAAAAACCAATATTTATTTTTGAAAATTGACAACTATATTCTGTGAGGTTATTATTTTTTCACATTACCCATAAAAGCTGAAATTTAACATTTACTATGCCCAAACCTATATTTCAGTTGCCAACAAGTATCAGTGATATGCCAAGTATGAGCAAATGATCCTACTTTTTTGAGAGAATCACACGAAAAAATGTCTAAAATAAAATGTAAGGAGATAACGATGATTAAGTAATGCTAGAAAGTTTGATACCACTAATACTTTGTTATTGTTGTTGAAGAAATGGTTCTAGCTGATTTTGATTCGCATGAGCAAAGCTTCCAATTCTTCAGTATCTTCTTGTCCCTTGGACTGAGTACACAACCCCATTTTCAATTTCTTGCGTAGAGGCAGTGCTTCATTCCCATCACAGTTTCCAACTCCAATTCCAAATTTACTGATTTCCAATTCCAATTCATCAATATCTCGATGCCGCTTTGACCTCCTTCCCAAGTCACACTTCATTTTCCTTTTTTGAACAAAATTCTGATAGTCAGAGGCATATATGGGGCAGACCCCACACTCTTGGATGAAGCCGTCACAAGAAACGAAACTGAACGAAACCTTTTGCTTACAAGTGGTGTCCTCATCATTTCCACAGCTTCCTTTCAATCTCTCCAACACCCATTTAGAGAAGTATGGATCACAACAAAGTAAAATGTGATCTGAGCTGAATTCTGCATATTCTGGATCAAAAATCTGGAATTCAATCGCTTCACCTTCTTCAAAGTAGCACTTGCAGGTCACGGAAACTTGATTTATTTCCTTAGAGATGAATTGAGGAACAACCAAACAGAAAACAAAACCCAAGAAGTGATCAGAAGCCAAAGAAAGTTCAATGGTTACCAAACCATTTTTTGATCGATTACACCCAAACCACAATGGAACACTGTTTCCTGGATAAAATACTACAAATCGTTGCTTGTTATATACTGCTTGATTCAATGAGAACCCCACATGTTTCCCAATAGCACAACGTGAACGCTCATCTAATTTCTCGCAATTGTGAAATGATATGAAATTATGACCATTTACCTTTAGCAATCTTGAAATTGTTGAAGCGAACACTCTCTCTAATGATATACAGTTACTGGCAACAAGACTTACAAGGGACAGTGGAAGCTGTGGTAGAAACTGAAGCCTAGTGCAACCATTCAAATTAAGTTGTTGCAGCCGTGAGAGATGTTTAATATTGATGGGGAGTTTGGTTAGGTTAGAACAGTCCTTCAGAGCTAGGATTTGTAGACATCCCATGGATTCTAATAGCATATGTAGCTTTGATTCATCCACTAGGTGTCTGCATTCAAAAAGGCGAAGCTCCGTGAGAGATCTAAAACAACATAACTCATTTATTGGAAGTTTGCCAAGACTTGAAGCATTGAGAAGCAGATATTTGAGATTGGCAAGATGCCCAATTGATCCTACTTCCTTCAACAAATTACAGTTGATTGAAATTGATGTGCAGTAGGAGATATCTAATTCTTTAACAGATAGAGGAAGCTCTGGTAAACATTGAAGATTTCTGCAACTTCTTAAATAAAGCCTTTGATGTCTTGAGAGTTGCTTGATGTTGTTTGGGAGCTCAGTTAAGTTAGAGCAGTTCAGGAAGCTTAGTATTTGTAAAGCACGTAAGGCATCAAATAGCATGTGTAGCTCAGGTTTGTCAAATGCATGCTCGGAGATGCGAAGATCCTCAAGAGATCTCAAGCAACAT
This sequence comes from Acacia pycnantha, assembly GCA_025563575.1. Taxonomy (NCBI): domain Eukaryota; kingdom Viridiplantae; phylum Streptophyta; class Magnoliopsida; order Fabales; family Fabaceae; genus Acacia; species Acacia pycnantha. The sequence continues at coordinate 3,799,409 of JAMWYP010000018.1, read as the reverse complement.
AACTCCTTTAGTGGAAGATTCTTCAATTTTGAACCGTTGAGATGAAGACATCTAAGCTTAGTAAGACTCCCGATCGACGGGTGCAGAATTTCTATTCCTGTTGACCCTAAAAATAAACATCTTAGTTCTTTGGATGATAATGAGAATTCCTTCAGATTAGGGCAGCCACCAATCAGGACTTTTCGAAGAGATCTTAAATGAGTACCACTTTTGAGACTCTTGATGTTTTTGCATTTGCTCAAGTCCAAAGAGACAAGGCTATTGAGAGATAAGATAGATGGATGAACATAACACAAACTTACACAGTTATATAGATTCACCAATTCAAGATTACGGGCCTTGGAGAAATCTGGCAACTCTCTCAGTTTTCTCGAAAAACGAAGATCTATTCTCTTCAAATTCGCAAGATCCTGCAACAGTTAACTAACAAACATGAGAAAGACTTCAAAATTCATTTGAGCTTAAAAATGAAAAATACACTAATTTCCATTATACCTGCACACCATCCCAAAGTGTTTGAACATGACTATATTGCATTTTCAGTTCAACAAGGCTCTCAGCACAAAAAGTTGATGGCAAAGAACCCGAAGGGTACCCATTCCACTGAAAGTACTTTAGTTTATCAGAAATAGACTCAAGACCCATCTGAAGGTGCACATTGGATGATCCAGTATTGCGTACGGAATAAAATTTCAAGAATCTTAAATTAGTCATCTTTTTGAAAGACTCGGCAGCCAAGTATATATCTCTAATTCGAGAAACATTTAAAATTATGCCTTCAACAACTTCAGTTCCCTGCAATTGTCAAAATGAACATTAGAATAATAGTAAGTAAATTAAACCATACTAGCTAAACCATGGATCACAAATGTTTAAGAGATAAAGGGCTCACTCGATTATTTTTCAATACATCATAGACTTCTTGGGGGTCCCATAATCTTGTGCGTCTTCCTGGTTCTTTGATGCACTCTTGACGAACAATTTCCCAACCCATTTTTTGTATCAGGTCATGCATCCACAATCTTTCACCCATGGTAATAAGAGCCTTATCATGGATGGTTCTAATGCTAATTCTTGCATGGAATCCATAGCTGTCTAACAGCTGTATTACATGTTCTTTAACTTCACCTTTCAAAAAGCATGCAATGTCTAGAAATGTTTCCTTCTCTTCATAGTTTAACCCGTTGTAGCTCAATTTTAACACTTCTTGAATATCTTCATTTGGAGTCTTTTTGAATTTTCTTAATGCACTGTCCCATTCTTCTTCAGTTTTGGAGTGAAGAAAAGAACCCAAAACTATTAAAGCTAAAGGATTGCCTTTGGTATAAGTAACAACCCATTTTGATCGTTGTTCATACCCAATTTCAGGATGATCATTGTGGAAAGCTTTCAAGTTGAAAAGCTTGAGGGATTCTGAAAGGACCCCATTCATGGGTCAAACCTATGAGAGAAGACCAAGGAAGGCACAGACACCAAGGAAAGACACAACAATGGGGCAGAATGCTTTTTAAGGATTCAGAGTTGACCTTTTGTATTTTTATCTATTTTGACGTAAGGGTAGCTGTTAGTTAGGGTGGCTTTTGGGTATTGTGAAAGGGGATCTTTTTGGCTCCTTTTAACCGTTGAGGAGCAGGGAAAGGCAAGCAGTTTTTGAGTGAGCATTGTGAGGAGAGGGAATCAGGTTTATTTTCAAACCTGAGTTCTTGGCTGAAGAGAGTGCTAACTCTCTTCAGAACACTGTAAATCCCTGTTACACCCATTTATCAGCAATATATTCAGTATTTTCTGGTTCTGAAATTGGGTTCTAACATTTTGGTATCAGAGCCTTAGATCCTCGGCCATGGCAAATGAGATCAGAGAGTTACAGGAGGCGGTGGCTGGTTTAGCACACAAGGTGGAAGACTTATCTGGGCTTTCCAAACAAGTGACAGAACTCACACAAGGCGTCAGCTTGATCAGGGAAGTGCTATTGCGCATGGATAAAGATGTGACTAAGAAAAATAAGGACAAGAAGGACACCAGGGAGCCCCAATCTGATACTGAAACAGAAAGCAATGATAATGGGGATAAGGGGGCAACAAAATTCAGAAAACTGGAGCTGCCAGTATTCGAAGGTGACGACCCTATAGGGTGGTTTTGCAGAGTGGAGCGGTATTTTCAGATAAATGGTGTACCTGAAACTGAGAAGTTGGAGGCTGCCGTCGTTTGCTTGGAAAATCGGGCTCTCCACTGGTACCAATGGAAGGAGGCTCGCGGTACACTGAGAGGATGGTCGGAGTTTAAACAGAAGGTGCTGGAAAGATTTCACACATACCAACGAGGAGGTGAGTACAAGATTCTCTTTGAGAATCAGCAAGAGGGAACTGTTCTTGAGTATGTGGAGACCTTCGAACGGCTATCGTTTCCGTTAAGCGATGCATCAGAGGAATGCTTGATGGGCGCGTTCTTGTACGGGTTAAAAACAGAAGTCCAGGCGGAGTTGGAGCTGGCCGACGAGACAAATCTGGAAGGATTGATAAAAATGGCAGTGAAGGTCGATGCAAAGAAGAGACTCTTGGAACTGGATAAAAGGGGACAACCCTATCGGACCACCCTCACCCACCCGTTTAAACGAAACCCGACCCAGCCCAACTACTCTCGGGTCACCCAATACCATGAGCCCATTCGAACCACACCCACTATCAACCCAACAGCACATGTGACCCGATCTGAACCGAAACCACAGGAGACGAAAACAGGGAGTTCAGCGACAATGATATCCACCACCCGAAAACCAGGTTGGAGTCGCCGGCTGTCGGACTCGGAAATGACTCGTCGCCGGGAGCTTGGCCTTTGTTACAAATGTGGAGACAAATATAGCCCCTCACACACTTGCCGCGATAAGCATCTACAGGTCTTCCTGATTGACGTGGAGAAGGAGACCGGCGAGAATAGTGCAGAAGAAACAGGGGAAGCGTTGGAAATTTTTTTTGATGTTGAAGATGAAGCAAGACGCATGGAATTATCCATGAACTCTTTGGCTGGGATCGAGAGCGACCATACAATGAAGATAAAAGGAGAAATTTCCGGAAGGCCGTGATTGTGTTGATCGATAGTGGAGCAACTCACAACTTCATAGCCGATGGAATGTTAACCCAGCATGGACTCACGGTTGAGGAGGTGGCTGAATATACCATCACAGTAGGCGATGGTTACACTGTGACGAGACAGCATCGTTGCCCCAGTGTGGTGCTTCAAATACAGGGCCTCACCATTGAGCAAACCTTCTACCCTTTTCCTCTAAAAGGAATAGATGCAGTCTTGGGCATTGATTGGTTGAAGACATTGGGAGACGTTAAGGTTAACTGGGGAATGATGACCATGAAGATCGGAAGGAAGAGTGATCGAGTAGTTTTAAGAGGTGATCCCACCTTACCCGGACTCAGGCCTCGCTGAAAGCTATCATCAGGATGGTAAAGAAGAAAGAACAGGGGTTCCTATTGGAATGCAGAAACATTGAAAGGGAGGACGTGAAGGTGCAGCCACTCACCCCAGAAGTTCAGAGTTTATTGAATAAATACTCCACAGTGTGTCAGGCTACGGGAACTCTCCCACCTCGACGTACGCGAGACCATGCCATAGTGATCAAACCGGGGGAACAACCACCCAATCTCGAGACCCTATCGGTACCCCATGCTCAAAAAAGAGATTGAGGAGCTTGTTACGTACATGCTCCAAGTCGGAATTGTGCAACCCAAAGAACAACCCATTTTCTAGTCCGGTATTATTGGTTAAAAAAAAAGATGGGAGTTGGCGGTTTTGTGTAGATTACCGGGTATTGAACAAAATCACCGTGCCAGACAAGTTTCCCATACCCGCCATTGATGAGCTATTGGATGAACTCAAGGGAGCTGCTTTGTCTTTTCAAAGCTGGATTTGAAGTCTGGGTACCACCAAATCCGTATCAAGGCGGGAGATGAACATAAAACAGCTTTCCGGACTCATGAAGGCCACTACGAATTCAAGGTTATGCCTTTCGGACTTACTAACGCTCCTTCCACATTTCAAGCTCTAATGAATGATATATTTAGAGGGTATCTTCGAAAATTCGTACTTGTGTTTTTTGATGACATATTGATTTATAGTTGTGATGTCAATACTCATTTGGAACACCTAGAGAAGGTGCTGACCCTGTTGCAGGACAATCACTTGATTATCAATTTAAAAAAATGTGCCTTTGTACAGTCAAGAATAGAGTATTTAGGCCACATCATTTCAGTGCAAGGAGTTCAAGCTGATCCCACAAAGGTAGACAGCATGCTAGCATGGCCCACACCCACAAACATCAGATCGCTACGAGGTTTTTAGGATTAACAGGTATTATCGAAGGTTCGTTAAAGGGTACAGCAAAATAGCCAGCCCCTTGACCGATCTCTTGAAGAAAGAAGCCTTTCATTGGACCCCGGATGCCACCAAAGCCTTTGAAACCCTCAAGGCAGCCATGACTACTCTTCCGGTGTTGGCGATGCCAGATTTTTCATATCCATTTGAGCTGGAAACAGATGCTTCCGGGACTGGGGTAGGCGCTGTTCTCATGCAGCAGGGGCGCCCAATTGCGTATTTCAGCCAGAAATTGTCTAGAAGAGCACAACAGAGTTCGGTGTATGAAAGGGAACTAATGGCCATTGTGCTCTCAGTAAAGAAGTGGAGGCATTACCTATGGGGGCAAACTTTTGTCATTCGTACTGATCAGAAGGCTCTAAAATACTTGCTGGAGCAGAAGATATTGGAGGAGAATCAGCAGAAGTGGGTTTCGAAATTGATGGGCTATAAGTTTGAAATTGTGTACAAACCCGGAAAAGAAAATAGAGCAGCTGATGCATTATCACGGAAGGAAGAACCTCTGCAACTAATGGCTTTTTCTATGTGGCAAAATGAGGACATAGAAAATTGGGAGAAGGAGGTGCAGGCTGATCCGAAACTCAAATCCATGTTGCAGAAAATAATCACCAGCGAAGCGGGAACTGAAGGATATACCTTGTTCAAAGGTTGTTTACACTACAAAGGAAGGCTGGTTTTACCAAAAAATTCTGCTAGAATTCCTATGTTGCTGCACGAATACCACAATTCACCAGTGGGAGGGCATTCAGGCTATTTGCGAACCTACAAACGACTAGCCAATCTGATCTATTGGGAAGGGATGAAGCGGGATGTTCAGCGGTATGTTGCTGAATGTGAAATATGTCAAAGGAGTAAGCACCAAGCTCTCTCACCAGCGGGGTTGCTGCAGCCCCTACCAATTCCCCAAGCCATATGGGAAGACATTAGCATGGACTTCATTACAGGTTTACCTAAGTCCAGGCGAAATGATACTATCCTAGTTGTTGTGGACCGCCTTACCAAATATGCACACTTTCTTCCCCTCCATCATCCGTTTAGTGCCAAGGAGGTTGCTGATTTATTTGTTAAGGATATAGTCCGATTACATGGGTTCCCAAAGACCATAGTTTCGGATAGGGATCGTGTCTTTGTGAGTCAATTTTGGAAAGAACTGTTCAAGCAATCCGGGACTAAGTTATGCTTGAGCACGGCCTACCACCCTCAAACTGATGGCCAAACGGAGGTCCTAAACAAGGGATTGGAGACTTACTTACGGTGTTTCACTAGTGACCGGCCTAATCAATGGGCTCAATGGTTATCATGGGCAGAGTATTGGTACAATACCACACACCAAGGCTCAGCAAACATGACCCCATTTAGGGCGGTGTATGGAAGGGATCCCCCGGCCTTCCTTAAACTTACAGACGAACCTTCAGCTATTGAAGATGTTAATGAGCAGATACAAGTCAGAAATGCGATCATAGCGACACTCAAGGAGAATCTCATCAAGGCTCAAGAAGAGATGCGAAGACAAGCCAACAAGCATCACCGGGACATCCATTTCGAAGTAGGGGAGCAAGTGTATGTGCGAATCCAGCCATATAGGATGAGAACATTAGCTAAGAGGGTGAATGAGAAACTTAGCCCGCGGTTCTATGGACCATTCAAGATTGTGGAAAAGGTGGGGGCTGTTGCATATCGCCTTGAACTACCACCTACCACCCGTATCCACCCCGTTTTCCATATTTCAGCCCTTAAGAAAGCTGTACATGCTGGTCTAGTTATACCCACGATACCTCCAGCATTGACTGAGCAAATGGAGCTGCAAGTCCAGCCAGCAGCTGTTTGCAAGGTTAGGAAACTAACCAACGGGAAACTAGAGGTGCTTATACAATGGGAAGGTCTGCCTTCTCATGAGAACTCTTGGGAGGATGCTGAGGTCATTGCCAACCAATTTCCAGATTTTCACCTTGAGGACAAGGTGATGCTTTTAGGGGATGGTGATGAAAGGACCCCATTCATGGGTCAAACCTATGAGAGAAGACCAAGGAAGGCACAGACACCAAGGAAAGACACAACAATGGGGCAGAATGCTTTTTAAGGATTCAGAGTTGACCTTTTGTATTTTTATCTATTTTGACGTAAGGGTAGCTGTTAGTTAGGGTGGCTTTTTGGGTATTGTGAAAGGGGATCTTTTTGGCTCCTTTTAACCGTTGAGGGAGCAGGGGAAAGGCAAGCAGTTTTGAGTGAGCATTGTGAGGAGAGGGAATCAGGTTTATTTTCAAACCTGAGTTCTTGGCTGAAGAGAGTGCTAACTCTCTTCAGAACACTGTAAATCCCTGTTACACCCATTTATCAGCAATATATTCAGTATTTTCTGGTTCTGAAATTGGGTTCTAACAGATTCTTGATACCTCAATGGCTTGGCCTCATATATTTCATCAACCCTACCAGTAAGCATATGCTTATCTCTTGCTGTTATGATGACTTTACTGCCTTCTCCCAAGCAATCACATTCTCTTGCTAGATAGTCTAATTGCTTTGAACTATCAATATCATCTAGCACAACGAACACTTTTCTGCAGCTAAGCCTTCTCCTAACAAATGTAGATCCCAACACTTTAGGGGGGCCGCTATGGATATTTTCTTCCATGAGTAGCTCCGAAACAAGTTTATCACGTATATATTTTAATCCATGCTTTTCTGACTCTTCCCTTACATTTTCTAAGAAACACCAACTTTGATATTGAGGAGATAGTTTGGCAAATACAACCTTAGCCATGGTTGTCTTGCCTATCCCGCCCATTCCCCAAATCCCAATTATTGGAAATTTTCTCAATAACAATTCAATGCATTCACAATTTTCATCAATTCCAACAAGATCTTCTAATATACTTGGATGCTTATGATCTAATTTTTGAATAACATCGTTGACAATGTTCTGAATTAGTTCAGATTCATCCCTGGCACATGAAAAATATTGAACAAAACAACAAAAGAAGTTAATACACACGCATAAAGAGTACCGTCGGAAAAGAATATGAAAATAAAATTTGATGAACCAAGTAATAGTTATGAGCATAGCTGTTTACAATATTGGCTAAAAAAAGACATTATTGATAAACAGGTTTTGATTCATGTTTTGCATGGCTCCAGTGATTTATTATCCTTAAATATTGATAGAGGAATAATTACTTGAAGGATTGAGAGTGCCACCCAGCTAAATTGGCAGTTTCAAAAAGAGCATCTCTCCATTTCTTCAATTTATCCGGGTTGTGCCTGAAATCTCTCTCATGTTTTGCAAATGCCTCCTCATAAGCCCCCTTCTGCTTGCGAACAACAGATGGGTCAACTTTGTAGAACACAGGAATAACAAACTGGCCTGAATCTTTTCTGCATTGGAGTATCTGGGCGAGTTCATCCAAGCACCATTTTGAGGAAGCATAATTCCTTGAGAAAACCACGACAGATATACTCGAATCCTTGATTGCTTGTATGAGAGATTCTGAGATATCATTGCCTTTGGGAAGCTCATAATCAATAAAGGTTCTTAAGGATTTTTGGGTGAGAGAAGTATGAAGATGGCTAGTGAAATTTGAGCGTGTGTCCTCTCCTCTGAAACTGATGAACACATCGTAGTTCTTTGAATAAATTGGTTGAGAGGAAGGGTTTGAAGTTGAAGCAGCAGTAGCCATCGTAGTTACTCCTGTCAGCCACTTCTTGAAAGGAATAAACTCAGATTTTCGATCAGCCAAGAATGATAATGAGGAAGTCGCGGTTAATTTTGAAGATAGAGAGAATGAAGTTTCATTGATAAAGGAACCGCTCCGTAGAATCAACTTGATGATGATGATGAAGAAGATGATATGATGGTGGGTCCACTATAATTTTTTTTTTCCTTTAATGTAAAACTCGTTTCATTCATGTCTATTATTAGCGGAAGCAAGGAAAAAAAAAGTAGTGAAAATTATATTTAGGTTCGGATAAGAGAAAATGAGGTTTCAAAATCTTAAAATTACATTTAAGTTTGAGATTTCTTTTTTCATTAAATTCTAATTCTGCTGACAAATCTATGAATGCTTATACTAATAAGTCTAAGGACAGTAAATTGACAAATTAATGAGTGTCCATTAATAAATTAAGAATTTGCCATGTCTACAAGTACAACAGTGAAAAATGGCAAAAGTGATGACAGAGTATTAGAGTGTATAATGCAGTGAATAGACTTTACTCACTTTTAAGTCTTTGACGCCAAATGAACGGCAATGAAAGCTATTCACAACCACATATTTCATAGATAATAATTGAAGACTTTTCCCATGACTGTCTTTAGGGAAAAGACGAATAAATACCATATGAATTTGTAAAACCCGCAGAAGCCACCGATATTGTAAAAAGACTGAGAGGTGACAAATACTTTTGAGGAATATGCAAATTCATGCAAAATGACCACAATACCCTTAAGGTTTTCTGTATTCTTCTCCCTGCGTGCGTCTTGTTCGCTGTTGTCGTTGTGACCCACTGCGTCGCCGCCAGGGACGCCACCGTCGCCAGCTTCGTGGAGATCGAGCACAAAGAAGAGCAATTCCGGATGATGGTGAAAAATAGGGAAAAGAAAACCACCACCATAAAATTTTTGATCGAGTTGTGAGATTGAAAGAAGAAGACGATTTACATGATTTACACGGTGACGGAAGAAGAAGAACGGAAGAAGGAAGAAGAAGAAAAAAAGCGAGCGCACTGAAGTGTGGGAAGGCATTCTCGAGAGAATTTGCAAGGCATTCTCAAAATGCCTTGTGAATTCGGAAGGCATTCTTAGGCGAGAATGCCTAAGAATGCCTTAGGAATTCCCGAGAATGCCTAAGGCATTCGCGGGAATGCCTAAGGCATTCTCAAAATGCCTTGCGAATTCGCAAGGCATTCTCGAGAATTCCTTGCGAATTCTCGAGAATGCCTTCATGCACTTTAGTGCACTGATTTTTTTTTTCTTCCTTCTTCTTTCATTCTTTTTCTTCTGTCACCGTGTAAATCATGTAAATCGTCTTCTTCTTTCAATCTCTCAATTAGATCGAAAAATTTATGGTGGTGGTTTTTTTTCACCGCCATCCGGAATTGCTTTTCTTTGTGCTCGATCTCCACGAAGCTAGTGGCCTCCAAGGTGGGGGGAGTGGCGGCGACGCAGTGGGTCACGACGACGACGACGAACAAGACGCACGCAGGGCAAATGAATCCAGAAAACCTTAACGGCATTGTGGTCATTTTGCATGAATTTGCATATCCCTCAAAAGTCTTTGTCACCTCTCTGTCTTTTTACAAATTCGGTGGGCTTTTGGGGGGTTTTCCAAATTCATATGGTATTTATTCATCTTTTTCCCTTGTCTTTATCTTTCCAACAATTAATAAAATCTATGAATTGGACGAAAACATTTACCAGAAAAAAAATGCAAGAGTCCAATTAACCAAATAGGGAAAATTCCATTTAAATACCAAATGAATTTGCAAAACCCTCAGAAGTCCTTCGAATTTGCAAAAAGACTGAGATGTGATAAGGACTTTTGAGGGTTATGCAAATTCATACAAAATGATCATAATGCCCTTCCTCTCTCTGCCTTTCCTCTCTCTTCCTCTTGAACCAGGACCACCACCACCGCCGTGACTACCGAAGCGAAGTGCACGTTCGCCACCGTCTACCTCCACCGTCGACGCCAACGCCAACGCTGCACCCGCCATACCGGCCAACACCGGTGAAAAAAAGGAAGAAAAAGAAACTGAAACACGAAACAAAAACAAAATGGTAAATTTTTTTGATCGGTCGATCCGGAAGAAATTGGAAGAAGAAGATGTGAAGGAAGGAAGAAGAAAAGGAAGCAAGGAAGGAAGGAAGAAGAATGAAGAAGAGAGAGAAAAAAAGTGAATCTGGAGTGCACACTTTCAGTGCACTCGAGTGTGCACTGAAAGTGCACTCGTACACTTGAGTGCACTGAAAGTGCACTCTATTATGGAACTTTTACAAAATTCATAACGCAATTTACAAAAGTCATAACGCAATTTACAAATCTCATAATGCAATTTACAACTTTTTTTTTAGTTTCAACTATTGATGCCCTGAATGAAAAAAATGAACTTTTACAAAATTCATAACGCAATTTACAAAAGTCATAACGCAATTTACAACTTTTTTTTGAGTTTCAACTATTGATGCCCTGAAAGAAAAACAAAAAAAATGAACTTTTACAAAAGTGATAACGCAATTTACAACTTTTTTTGAGTTTCAACTATTGATGCCCTGAAAGAAAAACAAAAAAAATGAACTTTTACAAAAGTTATAACGCAATTTACAAAAGTCATAACGCAATTTACAAATCTCATAACGCAATTTACAACTTTTTTTTTAAGTTTCAACTATTGATGCCCGGAATGGGAAAAAAAAATGAACTTTTACGAAATTCAAAACGCAATTTACAAATCTCATAGCGCAATTTACAACTTATTTTTTTTGTTTTTAATTCAGGGCATCAAAGAGTTGAAACTCAAAAAAAAGTTGTAAATTTCGTTATGAGATTTGTAAATTGCGTTATGAATTTTGTAAAAGTTCTTTTTTTTTTCATTCCGGGCATCAATAGTTGAAACTCAAAAAAAAAGTTGTAAATTGCGTTATGAGATTTGTAAATTGCGTTATGACTTTTGTAAATTGCGTTATGAATTTTGTAAAAGTTCATTTTTTTGGTTTTTCATTCAGAGCATCAATAGTTAAAACTAGAAAAAAAAAAAAGTTGTAAATTGCGTTATGAGATTTGTAAATTTCGTTATGACTTTTGTAAATTGCGTTATGAATTTTGTAAAATTTTCATAATAGAGTGCACTTTCAGTGCACTCAAGTGTGCGAGTGCACTTTCAGTGCACACTCGAGTGCACTGAAAGTGTGCACTCCAGATTCACTTTTTTTTTCTCTCTTCTTCATTCTCCTTCCTTCCTTCCTTCCTTCCTTCCTTCCTTCACATCTTCTTCTTCCAATTTCTTCTGGATCGACCAATCAAAAAAATTTACCGTTTTATTTCTGTTTCGTGTTTCATTCGTGTTTTCAGTTTCTTTTTCTTCCTTTTTTCATCGGTGTCGGCCGATGCGGCGTCCATGGCGGGTGCGGCGTTGGCGTCGACGGTGGAGGTAGACGGTGGCAAACGTGCACTTCGCTTCGTAGTCTCGGCGGAGCTGAATGAATCTGGTGGTGGTGGTCTTGGTTCAGAGAGGAAGAGAGAGGAAAGGCAGAGAGAGGAAAGGCAGAGAGAGGAAAGGCAGAGAGAGGAAGGGCATTATGGTCATTTTGTATGAATTTGCATATCCCTCAAAAGTCCTTATCACCTCTCAGTCTTTTTGCAAATTCGGAGGACTTCTGAGGGTTTTGCAAATTCATTTAGTATTTAAATGGAATTTTCCCAACCAAATATGTAAAAAGATATTAAAGAATAAAATCTTAAAATTACATTTAAGTTTGAGATTTTTTATTTTTTCATTAAATTCTAATTCTATTGACAAGTCTATGAATGCTTATACTAATAAGTCTAAGGACAGACGTAAATTGATAAATTCATGAGTGTCCATTGATAAATTAAGAATTTGCCATGTCTACAAGTACAACAGTGAAAAATGGCAAAAGTGATGATAGAGTGTATAATGCAGTGAATAGACTTTACTCACTTTTAAGTCTTCGGAGCCAAATGAATGGGAACTGAAAGCTATTATTCACAACCACATATTTCATAGATAATATTTTGACTTTTCACATGATTGTCTTTATCTTTCCAACAATTAATTAATAAAATCTATGAATTGTACGAAAACATTTACCAGAAAAAAATGCAAGAGTCCAGCCAAATATGTAAAATGATATTAAAGAATAAAAATGAGTCCAATATAAAAAAGTAATTAAAGGGCTTTTTTGAAAAAAACCAACGCATATTTTTTCATAAATAATTAATTTAATAATTTTCATTAATCTCTATAAATTAATCCACCAGCTCTTCTATTTAAGACTGGAGTTAATATCTACTATTTTTTGGGGCCAAATTAATTATATGAAATCAAGTCTTTGGGAGAGTTGCATTGGTCTGTAAGAGGTTGTATTGTACGTAACTAAGGTGCATCAAATTAAAATGTGTATGATGTTGATTCTTCCTAGTTCCTACCAATTGCACCTTCCTCGTGGAATAATATAACTTCCGCACTCCTTTCGATTTTTTCTATAGGCACTTCTACCATTATCATTAGCATCAAGGAGAGTCCTAAGATTATAAAAGTATCCTATTTTATCATTTTTAAGACAACTAATTTTAAATAAAGATAATATGAGAAAAATATATAATAAATTAAAATTTTCTTATCTTGTAGAAGGACGGGAGGGAGTAACTTGAGCTTATTAATGCTTTAATTTGGATAAAAAATCACGAGGTGACATGTTGCTCATACAATCAATTAATTCAGTGGAAAATTTGAATAAAAAAGTCATTGTCACTGTTACTTCCCTGCAACTTTCAAGAACTGATTGTAGGGTCAATTGTGTTTGGAAGCATATTAAAGGATGGGTTCTAATTAATAGCTGTTTTTCTTTTCACCAAAACAATATATGCTATTCAGAACTCAAGTCGTTGGAAAAGTTGTGCATAGAGGAAAGAATACGAAATGACACTTTGAAACTTCATGTTATATCACACCATGTGATTGGGCTTATACATAACATTCATTATACACTGATGTACAAACTTGTGGGAAGTTGAGAACTCCTTAGAACTACTTTGGGTTTATCCTAAACAAAAAAATTTAAAGTGTAATTTTAATTACCTTTAATATTGAAAACAAGACAGAGTTTAAAGAAAGAACTCTTAATTATTCACAAATATTAAATTGACATGAATGCTTGGTATTGCAAGTTTGCAAACTCCATTCTTTTCCTGAAGTATATTTTGACGCTTCTTATATAAAAAAGTATATTTTGATGCTACATGTACTGTAACTAATTGGAATTTGTAAGAGACCTTGTTGCTAGATTAAAGTACATAAAGTTTGACAATCAACAGATAGAGTAATAATGAAAAAGCCCCATCAATACCAAATCTTATTAAGGACTACATGTAGTATTTAACAACTTTGAATGAGTAATATCTCATACTTTTCTTTACTCGCTTTTCATCAACAAACACCATCATGCTCATTCGTTCAAAGCAACTTATTTTATTCACCTACGAAATTTTTCATTGTTATGGAGTTTATAAAATTATCATTTCCCTAGAATGGAATTATTCAACTCATCAATATATCCTCTGATTCCAAAGAAATGGCCCAAGCTAGGAGATGAAATCCCAGCACAAATATGCAGGTAGGAACAAAGGATAAACCAAATCAATGTGAGAAACCTTAACATTATAATTTAATTAACCTCCAAGGGGATACAAAGGCCAAAATTCCAGCAACAATATTTACACAAAACCAAGTCCAATTAAACTAAATTCAAACTCCAATATAATATCCAATCCAAGTCCTAACGTTAAGTTTACATCAAACTGGAATAAACCTAAGACTAAACCTGAAAAAGAAAAATAGGAAGATTAGAGAAGAACTTCCCAAGAGCTCACGTGCTTGCTCCCTCTAGCTTGATCACGATGTCAACTTCTCTTGAAATTTAAGTTTGAATAAGAAAGGAAGAAGAAAGACAACCTCTAAGAGGTTTGGGAGAGTGAGGAAGAGGGTGGAAAGAGAGGATAAGAAAGTTTTGGATAAAATCCAAGGCAAGGAAAATTAAATGGACCAATGGGAAATAAGAAATTAAGAAAAAGGTAACAACGATTTTAAGCCCTGATAATTTGTTAAGTTTGTGATCTAGATTGTCCTCATTTGTCTTATATAACTCCACCTTTAGATTTCCTTTATATTGCAAGAACAAGTCAGCCATTGGATCTCTTCAAATTGCTTCTATGACGTAAAATAATAAGATAGACCTATATATGAAAGAATGTTGCGTAACATTTAATTTCATGTGTTCCGGCAAAAAAACCTTTATTTCATGTAATATGTATAAAAAATTTGGCCAAACAAATAAAATTTATAAAAATCAAAATTAAAAAAAAAAGTGAGGTAACAAATATTTTTTATAAGAAAAATATTGATATTGGGTCAATTCAACAAAACACCTTTTTATATGCTTGTTTATATAGCATTATTTAAGATTTTTCATTATTATAACTATGTAGAAATCAGAGAGAGAAAGATAGAGAAAATATACTCTCAAATTAATGTCTTTATTCATATGAACAATAGGGTATTTATACATAAGAGAGAAGACAAGAGAGTAATGACTCATTATGATGATTGATTCCCTAATCACTCATAATTCATATAATTTCTGATTATATGTGATACTAATTAATTATAATATATTTATACTAATATATTTCCTAACACTCCCCCTCAAGTTGAAGCATAGAAGTTAATCATACTCAACTTGTTACAAGAAAATATAAATCCAAACAATATAATTTTCTTCCTAAGAACCTCTTCACCCAATTTTCACACACTTCCCCTCAAGTTGAAAGTAGCTTGAATGTGAGCAGAAACTAATCACCAATAACTTTCTTCTTCATGATGAAATCTTGGATCAAACAGCAAGTTCGAGCATATATAGCTAAGAATAATTCAACCAAATGTCACTGATCTAACCATGTTTTAATATGATTTTTCATAATAAAATTGGGATTCTTAATGCACTTTGTCATAGTTATTGAGCTTAAAATGCTTTTATTGTGATAAATTGAGATTAAGAGTAAATACATTAAATTTGGATTAAAAAGGGCAAAATTGTCAAATAAATTGTAATTACTCTTAATCATTGATTTTTCACATAATATTTGATGTTAGATTAATTATTTTGGATTGTAGATACTTGAAGAAATTGGATCAAATTTGAAAATGGAAGTTTGAGTTCAAGTTATAAACGTTTCAGTTTAGTCCCTCTGCAAAACATTTTAAACTTTTCACTCAGGTCCCTACACAAAACTCAGCGTTTTGGCCATTTGAATTAGGTCAGCTGTAACATCCCATTTTGGAAAGCAGAATTTTTTTTCCTAAAATATCATGTGTTAGGGGTATTTAAGTCATTAATTTTGAAAACCATGTTGGAGTCGGAGATATGAAAAAATTTTGGAAGATTAGAGTTAAAGTAGCGAAGCTTTGGCGAAATTCCGCCGATTAGGCAACTAGGGGCAAAATGGTAATTTGTACCTAAAATGCCTGTTATGATGTCAAATATTGATAAACGTGATATTATCATTATAGGATATCGCAATCTTGTTCTCATTGTCATTTCGTTGTCGTTCATTTGTCGACGTGCATTGCCAAAACGTGACGTTTCGCTGTCAAAAGTACCGTTTCCGTCCAACGTACCAGAATATTGTCAACGAAGGTACGTTCGCGGCGTACTGTAATACTAATTCTGATGCTTATAGTATGCTTATATATGATATGGATAGTTTCATAAGCCATGAACGGGACTCTGTCCTGGACATGCACAGTGACTAAGGTAAAAGACTTAGATAATCACTATTACAGCTTTACGGGTTATAGTCATAATAATGCCGTTATGTTTTCCTAGCGCTGAGGACACGACTGTACATCGTGGCACGGATGTTGCAAACCACAAATAACTTTGCTTGTAGGGTAGTTGTTATTAATGATCATACGATGAACTGTCTGGACCATTGCTGTAATTCTAGAAATATCTGTTGTACATATATTGTTATATAAGAATGAGGTTAACCGTTACCTGAGATCCGATGAAAATTGGATCTCAGCTCTTACTATAGCATCAAGGTCCAGGGAGATCATAGACGGAGGATAAGAGTAAGCAGAGCGGACAGCACATGTGAAGACCGCGTAAAGACTCGACCGAGAATATTTAGTATCTGTACAGATTGATGTACCATTCTTTATAAACAGGCGGACATGCCACTATTAATGTTATATAAGTTACTCAACGTTTTATTTGCTCCGATGCTCTACTCTGATGTTTTGAAATGATATTTTAGAAGGAAAAAAATTATGTTTTTCAAAATGGGATGTTACATTTTTGGTATCAGAGCAGTAGTCCTGGCATGAATTTAACGAAGTTACTACGGACAGTTTGGTGCCGAAGGCAAGGCTAGTCTACGTGGGTGTGCCATTAAGTCACCGTGAACTCGTTGAGGCCCCCATGGTAGACACTTACCTAGCCATTCTGTTCGGTTAACGGAGTTAGGTTCTAAGCCTTTTCAAAAACTTGGAGCATGTTTTGAAAATTAGTACTGATATAACCCTGAGTTGGTGTACCACCTCATCTTGGTATACCATTTTAAACCGGTATACTATCCTGAACCGGTGTACCACCCTTTGTCGGTGCATCACTCTAACCCAGAACCGGTGAATTCATCACCCGTGCTTATATTGATATCAGTCTCTGATAACACTGATATTCGTTAGTTTAGACTGGACGGTAATTCTATCCTAGTACGGAGCTCATATATGGAGCTGGGTCACGCTAGATGAAATTTTGATACCATCAAAGATAAGTACATGCAGTATTTGACTCATGTAAAGCATCTCCCGATACGTGCTTCCGTACCCGTTTCTGAAAAGAACGAACCAATGAAATTCTGAATAAGAGAAATAGTGAGGGTGTCTGTTCGTTAGTAATATGAATACTAATATAACGAAATCTGTGATATGCTAATGGATAGAGGAGAACCTTCTCACGTGAATTACCATGGAACCATGAGATGTACTGCACGGAAATCAGCAAACCCTAGACACATAAGGGACAATAGTAACTCTGAACCAATCTATGATCCTAAACCAGCGTACATTCCTGAGCCCGAATACCCAATTATACTGGAATCTAACCCTGAACAGAAGCACTACCCCGGGCCGAAGTATAACTTTAATCCTGAATTTTTTTTAATTTAAACTCTCCTACGCGTATTCTTGCACCAGCACCCGTGTATCATTCTGGGCCGGAGTACCCATTTGATCCTAATTATGAGCTTGAATTCATAAACCATGTACTCCCGAACATAGCTCAACCTCCGCCAGAACCAGAAGAACCAGATTCATCGGGCCATTCGTCTGATAAAGATAACCCTGATAATTCACATCATTTCTGACGCAGACTTTGATAACCTCCAATTTGACCAGGATTATAGATTTCCAAACGTATACCCACCTAAGTCGGTATACAACTATGAACCCGTCCACAACTCTGCTAGAAGCAGTGCTCGTTTAAGATCGTTAACAGGTCTTTGTACCGGAAGTGATAGGGAATGTTCTTCATCATAACAGTAGAGGTTGCAGAGCGATTGCATTCTTCTATGACCGAGGCAAATGGAATGGCAGAATGACCATCCCTGAACACCTTGTTCCCTACCTTCCTCTTCTTTCCATGACCTCTCCTCGCATTTATAGCAGAACGATTAGGCTTCTGAGACATGTACCTGTCAGCACGATGAAGCATTATGGACGACAGTGGGAATTGGTAAAGAGCAGAACTCCATGGAATCCCCAGTTGGGAAGGCCATGTCTTAAACCTTGAATAAACGAATTCTTTTGCTTTAGGGTTTAACTGTTTGGAAGCGGAACTTCTTTCTCCCCGAGACCGATTCGGGATAGAACAAGCGCATAAGCTTTTAGATGAAAAACGCACAATCAACTTCTATTTCTTTCTAAATCATCTTCAAATGCTAGTTTTAGACAATATGTAGACAAGTAATCACAACATGGGATATAGATATAACTACTAGTGTTAAAACCAGCTAAATAATATGACATATTCTGCCATGAACATTAGGTATAATACCTGTTTATTTAGGAGATTAAATTGTTCCTTAAAAACTTTCGTTTTAAATAGAAAGATAGGATGGAAAATTTGCAAAAAACTAGAGTCCTTAGAGGCCAAGGCCAAGTTCAAGGTGGAAGTAAAGGCAAACAACCACAAGTGATACCAGTCCCAGTACAAAGGGAGTTACAGGAGATGGCAGAAAAGCTGAAAGAGCAGAAGATTCTTGTTGATATCCTCCTTGCAGAAAAGCAAGAAAGACAGATTGAGAGACAATTGGAATCCTGCCATCTGATAGAGTGTAACTTAGAAGAGCTGCGTAGATCAAGGGGTGTCAACAGTAGCAAAGCAAGTCATGACGGACTTAGCCACAAAAGCCCCACACTGAAAAGGAAGTTGCCTTGGGTCAACAATCAAGGAAAAGGCAATAAGGTAGTTCGGACTAAACAACGGAACTATTCACTAATACTGAGACTCCAACAGTGTCCGAATTACAGGAGGTACCATCCTGGTATTGACTGTATTGGGAGACGAGTTTGCTTCGGATGTCGGAAACCAGGACATATCACTTGGAACTGTCCTAAGAAAACTAAGGAGAGACGAATTTGCTTCAAGTGTCAACAGCCTGGACACATCAGTGTGCACTGTCCCCTGAAAGCTGCAAAGAAAGGGCCACAGACCCTAGGCCAGAAGTCAGTCCAGACTGGATAGCAGAAACAGAAACTCCATCCGTGTTGGAAATGCGGGAACTACCATCCGGTGTTTCCTGTAGTAAAAGACCGATTTGCTCTAAATGCCAGGAACCAGGACATATTGGCAAGTAATGTCCCCAGGAAGCTACGGAGATCGGGCCACAGAACTTAGACCAGATGTTAGCATTGCTCGCAGTGGAAGCTGGAGAATTCACAGAGATGGTCCCGGATACTATCGCTTAGAAAAACCTATTTCAAATATAGTCCGATCCGGGTGCTAGACCGATCAATTACTATTGATACTTGTACGGATCCTTTTGGGATGTATATATATATATTTCTTTACGATGTAATAGTAGCTACACCATTAGGTGTGAGCTTTTAGCTTGTAAAGCGTGTTTTGAACCAAGTTGTGGGTATAATATAAATCTTACTACTACTTCATAAGCGTCAACGACATTCTCAATAGTGTTAAACTAACGGTGATGAAGAACGGTGACAATGAGAGTATATTATTCTCACAAGCGGAGATAGAACTGATACGGAAATCGAATTTTTATTCAAAAACAACTCAGACACAAATAAATTCTCTGATAAACCTTACCAAAATACCCCCAGAAGGAGAAGTTCAGAAATTTACTATTGACTTATACCTAGCATAAGTTCGATATCAAAATCGTCGTACTAAATGTCATGAGCGAAATATCAAAACTGAAATAGCAGCCTGATTCCCAGTAAGGTTCTGAACCAAAATCAACGTATCGCCGTAGAAATTCCTAGTAATATTCATATAGAGGGGAAGACCCGAGTTTTCAACTTAGTATCAACTACCATAAGTTGAACGGGGTAACTGTTCAAAAACAAATACTCACTTCACAGGAATCGACGATCTACTCTATTATCTAATTCCTACATCTTGTTAAAATTGACTTACAACCGGAACACCACTAGTTGTGAACCAAAACTAGCAATGTTTTGAAGAGAGGCTTCAGAACTTAAATCGGGCATTTGAAAATTTCTTGTGGCACTTTGCAAATTGACAAGTGCACCTACCATGTTCTTAGAGTGCTTAAACTAAATTTTTCTCTCGAATACATAGGTAGGTTAATGGAGGCGTTGATTGACGACATCCACATCTGTTCAAAAATAAGAAGTGAAACGCCAAGAATAATGACGATCAGTAGTGAGTGAAAGTTGTGACTCTTTACTAGATTAAGAGAATGTGACTGTTGGCTGCCAGAAAAAAACTTTCTGGGCCATGTTACATGACGCAATGATGCTGTTAACTATTTTAGGCAAAGTGGGAGCAGTTCTGGAAAAAGAAGTAGCCAAAGATAAATACGTAGTTTTTGGATCTAGCGGGATAGCACCGCAGATTTATGAAGAATTTTTCATAACTTAAACCAAGTTCACAGGTAGGAAATCAAATCATTAATGTTGAACAAAGACTGTGAGACAAGTTTTCATGGAGTGAGGGAGAAGTTGGTCACAGCACTAAGAAATTGGTTATCCCAAATCCAAGTAGATTTTGTAATGGTACCAATAGGTAAGGATCGGGATATGTCTAACTGCAGCATGACAGTGTGATGACTTACCATTCTCAAGCCTCTCAAGTTAAACTAATCTACACATGACCTAGAGATAGTAATTATCATGTTTCTTGGTAATTATAAAACAAACCAAGATTATATCATTGAGTATGGGGTATCCTGTGTTGACACGATGTATGGGTGTCGTGGAAGTACTATATATCGATATACGACGTGATATCCTTGAGTATGAGATATCTTGTGATTCCGCGGTGTATGGGCGCCATAGAAACGCTATATATCAAAGTACGACAAGACGAATGTGTAGTACGCGGTGTATGGGCGCCACGAAAACACTATATATCCAAGTACGCGGTGTATGGGCGCCACGGAACAAAGTAAAACATAATAATAATAATAATAAACTTTGCGGTCAAACCAAAGCAAATTCTCGATCATCAAGAGGAGCAGCTGGCAGACAAAGTAAAGATCAGACGCATATAGTCCAAAGTTTAGATAGTACGAAATTGAGATGGTAGAGTACAAATTTCGAGGACGAAATTTTGTTTAACGGGGGGAGAAATGTAATACCCGGAATAATTTTTATCTGGAATATTATATTGAGATAAATAAAATAGCCATTTTTGAAAGATGAATATGTGGTTTCAATAAGTATGTAGTATTTAGCTTATTTTCTAAAGGGAAATTTCTTGGAAATTAGGAAAAATATAATAATGTGCCAAAATGACCAAAATGCACTTGAGAAGCATATAATGACTTAAGGAAATTATGAAAATTCCTAAAAGGCAGTAAAATAATTATTAAAATTTAGAGAGTATATTGTCTCTAATTTTAGCAATTTAATAAATTATGAACTTGGGAAAATTGAGAGGGAAAAATTAAAAAGTATTGTGGAGGTTATAATTGACCCCATAATTTTTAATATTTTATGTACAGCATAAAATATCAATGTGAATCCAATTGTTGTGAGAAAATAATTATTTATAAATAATAAAATTATCAAAAATTAGTGGGAGATTAATTAAATAATTATTGGTTAATTATTTAAGCATAAACAAGAGAATATTCAAGGTAAATTATGTGAAACCCATTAATTAAATATTAATTGATAAAATTAGCATAAAATATATTTGCTAATTATTGGGAAAAGATTAAGAAAAATTAATGGGATTAAGTATGTGAAAATCACTAATCCTAAAAATGTACTAATCTTATGATTAATAACACTAATAAAGCTTGTTAATTAAATTGGATAAATTAAATAATTACTAATGGTTAAGATTGAACCTTGAAAAGTAAAATCAATGGTTTAGAATTTTTCTAGCAATATATAAGGCCTAAATCCAAGTAATTAAGTAAGGACCAATTGGATAATTTTGTAAAAGTAATATATGATAAATAGAATATTAGATAAATAAAATAAAAACAGAAAAAAATATAATAATTAAAGGGGCCAGCCGAAATTCATATGGGAAAATAGGATAAGATTTGCAAAATATAATATCTAGATATTTTAGAATAAAATAATAATATAAATTGTGATATTTTGTGAAAAAGCAAATAGGATAAATGACCACCAATAGAAACTAAATCCTATCTAGAAAACCAAGAATTAGATTTCCAAAGTCAGAGTATATTATGGACAAGTGAATTTTTACCTCGGAGTAGGCTGTCTCCAAAGTTATTTCCGTAACCGAAAAGGGTTATACTAGACTGGCTAAGAAGCTATTTGATATTCAAAAAACAAATTAGATAAATGAGAAGCATATAATAACTTAAGGAAATTATGAAAAACCCTAAACGCCAGTGAAATAATTATTAAAATTTAGAGAGTATATTTTCTCTAATTTTAGCAATTTAATAAATTATGAACTGGGGAAAATTGAGAGGGAAAAATTAAAAAGTATTGTGGAGGTTATAATTGACCCCATGATTTTTAATATTTTATGTACAGCATAAAATACCAATGTGAATCCAATTGTTGTGAGGAAATGATTATTTCTAAATAAGAAATTTATCAACAATTAGTGGGAGATTAATTAAATAATTATTGGTTAATTATTTAAGCATAAACAAGAGAATATTCAAGGTAAATTATGTGAAGCCCATTAATTAAATATTAATTGATAAAATTAGCATAAAATATATTTTCTAATTATTGGGAAAAGATTAAGAAAAATTAATGGGATTAAGTATGTGAAAATCACTAATCCTAAAAATGTACTAATCTTATGATTAATAACACTAATTAAGCTTGTTAATTAAATTGGATAAATTAAATAATTACTAATGGTTAAGATTGAACCTTGAAAAGTAAAATCAATGGTTTAGAATTTTTCTAGCAATTTATAAGGCCTAAATCCAAGTAATTAAGTAAGGACCAATGGGATAATTTTGTAAAAGTAATATATGATAAATAGAATATTAGATAAATAAAATAAAAACCGAAAAAAAACCTCGGAGTAGGCTGTCTCCAAAGTTATTTCCGTAACCGAAAAAGGGTTATACTAAAGAGGATGAAAAGATCTTCGAGACTGTGAAGCCGGATTTTTGAGATTTTCTAAGATTACGCGATTCGAACACCGAACGGGGAATTTTATCGGGTCGGAGGCAAAAAGCAAAAGCAAGTTTGGATGACTCATGGGGGGGTGCAGGTCTGCCAAGAGGTCTTGTGGCCAAGAAAAATCCTTCCAGAAGCATTAGGTTTCTGTGGTCCAGAACAAAATCATAAAATTTTCGAAATACCCCTCGAAATCTCTACAAATAGCAAGAGCTTTCTTCATAATTTCTCACATCCAAAAAGCTTGTCTAGTTTGAAATTTGGAGGAGCAGAGCAAGGAGGAGGAGTCCGGGGAAATTGTAGCAAAGCTCTGAGTAAGTTCTTCGGTCCTTAGTCTTAAGCTTTTGTAGTTCTTTCGGTAGTTAGAGTAGAAATTCTAGGTTAGTCTTTAATCTTCCAAGTATGATTAAATATCATGTGTTAAGGGTATTTAAGTCATTAATTTCGAAAACCATGTTGGAGTCGGAGATATGGAAATTTTTTGGAAGATTAGAGTTAAAGTAGCGAAGCTCTGGCGAAATTCCGCCGATTAGGCAACTAGGGGCAAAATGGTAATTTGTACCTAAAATGCTTGTTATGATGTCAAATATTGATAAACGTGATATTATCATTATAGGATATCAGTAATCTTGTTCTGCTGTCATTTCGTTGTCGTTCCGCTGTCTGACGTGCCGCTGTCAAAATGTGCCGTTTCGCTGTCAAAAGTACCGTTTCCGTCAAACGTACCAGAATATCGTCAACGAAGGTACGTTCGCGGCGTACTGTAATACTGACTCTGATGCTTATAGTATGCTTATATATGATATGGATAGTTTCATAAGCCATGAACGGGACTCTGTCCTGGACATGCACAGTGACTAAGGTAAAAGACTTAGATAATCACTATTACAGCTTTACGGGTTAGAGTCATAATAATGCCGTTATGTTTTCCTAGCGCTGAGGACACGAATGTACATCGTGGCACGGATGTTGCAAACCAAAAATAACTTTGCTTGTAGGGTAGTTGTTATTAATGATCATACGATGAACTGTCTGGATCATTGCTGTAATTCTAGAAATATCTGTTGTACATATATTGTTATATAAGCATAACCGTTACCTGAGATCCGATGAACATTGGATCTCAGCTCTTACTATAGCATCAAGGTCCAGGGAGATCATAGACGGAGGATAAGAGTAAGCAGAGCGGACAGCACATGTGAAGACCGCGTAAAGACCCGACCGAGAATATTTAGTATATGTATAGATTGATGTACCATTCTTTATAAACAGGCGGACATGCCACTATTAATGTTATATAAGTTACTCAACGTTTTATTTGCTCCGATGCTCTACTCTGATGTTTTGAAATGATATTTTAGAAAAAAAAATTCTGTTTTTCAAAATGGGATGTTACATCAGCAGCTGAAGGATTTTTTTTTTTTAAAAAAAAGAGAGAGACCCGAAATTGAGGATGGGAGTGCGCGGCGAACAAAAAAAAGAGGGGAATGAATAATTTAAGGGGAATGGAGAGACGCAAGGGGGGTGGGCGGCTGGAACGAGACGAGAGCGGAGGGATTTTTGGGAGAGGTCGCAAAGACCAGACCCGATGAATGGAACGAGAGACGCAAGCTGGGAGGCGAACGAATGAGCTGAGGGAACGAATTGAGAGACAGAACTCGAGACGTAGACTCTGGATCCGGTCCTTCATCTCCGACTTCCTCCTCCTCACCGGCGACTCCCTTCACCTTCACCGTCGCCGGTGAGCTTTCATCATTCACCACCACTCTCTTTCATTTTCCAAACTCCCTTCACCTTCCACCTCCAACTTCGATTCTCATGGTAGCTGTGTTTTACTGTTCCTTGGTGATGGAAAGGAGCTTTATGTGTGGCTAATCATTTTGCTTCTTGGAGATGGAAATTAACTTGAGTTCAGAGCTTCAAAGGGGAGTTAATTTGTTCATTCTATTAGTCCAGATGTATATATTTAGATTGCCTAGTTTTAGGAATTATTGTGTATAAATTCTGGAACTGAGATTAATGTTTATTGTCTTTGTTAGTTTGACAATTGTGATTGGATTGAATTTTGTAGCTTGTTGGATTTATATATATATCCTTATTGATTCAATGATATTGTGATTTCTACGTGGTATTGTTAGATAATATGATTGAATTGGATTAATTGAGTGGCGTGGTATCACATTCATATGAAGAGGAACCAAGTTGCATTAATTTAATCCTAATCACACACTAAGTGGTTTTAAACAATATCTCAAGAGGTAGTAGTTAGCTACGGTAGTAGGAGCTACTATTAATTGAGACTATTGGACTCAAGTGGTATTTTGAGGATTTTCATTTAGACTTAGTGAAGATTTACTCCTATATTTAATTGAACTATGATAGTACTCCATTCCTTTTTATAAAGAAAATACCAAAAATAATAGTTGAGTATTTAATTTAATTGCATTCTTATTTTAGTTTATCAATTGAAAAATCCAAAACCAATTTTCCCCCTTGTTTTAATTGCATTTGCATGTCACTTAGATTACTTAGGATTCAATAAAAGACTCCTCGAGAGAGACAACGATCCTAGGTTATTCGAGCATATATAGCTAAGAATAATTCAACCAAATGTCACACCAATGACATTCAAAAGTTACAATCCAACAACTTCACCAAGAGCTCAACCAACAAAAAGTACTAAACCAGGGTAGAAACCACAAAAAATGGTCTCACAAGGGACCAAATAATACTCCAAACATCTCACTAGAGATAAATACCAAACGGTCTCACCAAGAACCAACACCTCATGGGAGGCAAAGCAACGAACAAGTCACATAAGGACCACCAAACTGTCTCACCTGAGACAAACACCTCACTGGAGGCAAAGCAACGAACGGGCCACACAGGGACCACCAAACTGTCTCACCTGAGATAAACACCTCACCGGAGGCAAAGCAACGAATGGGCCAACGAAATTACCCAACCACAAACACAACATTCAAGACAAAAGAGCACTTCACGAACATGCTGGAAAATGAAACAAACGAAGAACCCAACCACTAGAGACAAGTGAACGTGCATGAAACAAAATGCCGACCATGTTGAAATAGTAGAAACTCAGTCTTAGAATGCAACCTTCGAAGTAAAGAACCGGCCTACATATACCAGAAATGAAGGCTCGACGTTGTAGAACAAAACATGACCATAAAATGGTCATAGCAACAAAATGAGGTATCAATAACCTCTACAATAGAAACCTCTTTAGTCACAACAGAACAATCTCACCTGAGATTACAAGACCAAACTAAGGCTTCATGATTTGCAACAACAAACGTCACATTAGTGACCAAATAAAAGCCACAGTTACCCCAGTAACCAAATAACACACTTCTACAACCATAAAACAAATAACCACCAAACCAGAAGCAGATTGATGAAACGGCACTGGAACGAAGATAAAACACCCAAAGGACAAGGTAATCACCGAAACACCCAAAGAAGTAGAACCAAACAACAGAGGAATCAACAAACACTTTCTTTCTCCCCTATGAATAGTGACGAGTAATGTCACTATTCACGAACCAGCAACACGGATAGAACCAAAAAAACAACAAATCGACATAAACTGAGGAAGTGCAAAACACCGAAACCCAGCAAAACAACGAAACTCAATCGCCAAACGCAGTCTTCTAAACACGAAACCGGCCTAGTCTTACCGGAAAAGAAGATCCGACACTGGCCAAGGAGCCAAACCAGAAATAGAGATGACATGAACACACACATTGGAAATTCACAAGTTCGCCGAAATCTGGAAACGTGTGCCAGAAATTGAAAATCTTGCAAGAAGTGAGAACGTCACAAAAAAGAAAAGAAACCTCACCAACACACACACCCTGTCTGGCCACTGTCACTGTTCACGTGACAATACGGTTCACGCTACAGTGACAGCGGCCACCAGAAAACTCAAATTGGCCAAGAACTAACCTATAGCTCTGATACTATGTAGAAATCAGAGCGAGAGAGAAAGATAGAGAAAAATATACTCTCAAATTAATGTCTTTATTCATATGCTCAATAGGGTATTTATACATAAGAGAGAAGACAAGAGAGTAATGACTCATTATGATGATTGATTCCCTAATCACTCATAATTCCTATAATCTCTTATTATATGCGATACTAATTAATTATAATATATTTATACCAATATATTTCCTAACAAGATCAAAGGGCATATACTTGTTCAGTTGTCCCTGTTACATCTAAAACAAAGACACGTACCCTCAAGACCATAACCGCCATTTGAGTTGCTTGGTGGAAAGATCTAACTGTATGTATGTAAACAAGTAAAAAACTCAAACATAAGTGCAATTATTATTACATATAAAGGACATCAAATAAATAACTGCATTACAATTCAATTAGAAAGTAAGATCGGCAGCATCATTGTGAATGTTATATGTGTGTAGGAGAGTATCATAGTCAAGTATGAATATAAATGGTCTTAATTTGCTAATATTGTACGAAGGATACAATACCTATTAAATCATTATGGCCTTGCGTATTCTGGAACAAAAGTTCAACTCCGAATATTCTGAGGCATATATGGGATAAACTCCACATTCATTGGTCCGTTGAGAATGAACACTACCAAATTTGAATCTGACCACTACCATCATTTGTGGAGTTAGGAACGGTGTGACTTTCAAGACCGGATTGTTTCAATGGACCGGTCTTAAAGACCAACTTTTAAGACCGGCTTAACACCTTTAAGAGCGGTGTTATATATACATCCGGTCTTAATATTTGAACATTTAAGACCGTATTTTTATTTGCGGTCTAAATTTTCCCGTATTTTTCCCCTGTTTTGTTCTTCTGATCAATATATATACACAAATCCACCATACAAAACAGCACATAAAAGTCGATATACTTTAAGCTACAAGCTATGAACATGAATAAATTGAATTGGGAAAAAGAATACAAATATTATCCACCATGAGTTATGTGGCCTCTTAATTAAGTCTAAAACAACTAAAGTAATTTATAAAATAAGCTAACATATAACTAATTACAAAGGCAATGAGTTACAATACATGCGGCACGTAATTCAACATACAAATGTAGTCCAATATATTATTCACCATGCCTTCATTTGATTCCCACCCAACAACGTAACATGCATCCTCTTTTATAACATGCCCCTTTGAAACGGATCACATACAAAAACAAAACAAGAACAAATTCATATTCAATGATGACATTGTTTAATTAAGAACATAGACAACATATAATAATTGTTAAAACCTTAAAGTTTTCTAAGAATACTGCATATGAATATTAATTACCTTATGAATTGACACTTTTATAAAGTGATATCCTCCCATATCCCTTCTTGATGATCATTTCTTATGCCGGGTTCATTATCCGCTTCATCTTCTTCGTTCATGTCTGGTAGACCCCTTGTAAAAGGAGTACTCTCGGGAAGATCACCATAATTTGAATGACTTTCCTCATCAATATCAATGACCCTCTTTCCTTGGAGAGCTACGGACCACATTTTATTTTCTTGATCGGTGATATAGAACACTTGTTTTGCATGATCGCCATAATAAAGGTTCATCTCCAAAACTTCTACTATTGACATCGACTAAAGTGAATCCTAGTCGATCGATCGAACACCATTATTGACATTAACCCACTTGCATTTGAAGATGGGAAATCTAACTTTGACATAGTCCACCTCCCAAATCTCTTCAATAACCCCATAATATGGCATGACTGCCAATTTAGGCCTCTTGTCTTTCGAGTTGGAGAAGTGCATAGATTCAGCCTCTAACATAACACCAGCATTACAGGTGTGCTCCTATCATCTAGGGACTTCGTGTAAAATGTATAACCATTGATCACATACGAATTCCAACTTATGACATCAAACTCGGGACCACGTGCTAACCATTTCATTGTCTCGAAACACATTCGGATCCCTCGACCTTTTGTTTGAACCGGTTTGCAAAAGTTACATTATGCTCCCTAATCAACCTTTGTTCGGTCATTCGATGGTTCTCTTTCCTTACGGCCTCTTTATGTGCGAGATATGCGGCTTGAACTTCATCAACATTATTCAAGATGTATAAGTGGACTTGTGACAATTCATCACGATCCACACTCTTTACCGAAGCCCCGTCTACCCCCTTGACATGCGACGTTTTGGAAGCCCAATATGTCTTACTTTGGACAAATAATTTTGACAAAATTCCATGGCCTCTTCGAAACATATTTCGAACAATTGATGCTTACAGCGTGCGCGTTCTTCACATACCCTTTTAGGAATTTCATAGATCTTTCAATAGGGTACATCCACCGTAAATGGATAGGGCCGCACAACTTTATCTCCTGAGATGAACAATGAGATGAACCATGATGTCAAAAAATGAAGGAACAAAAAGCTTTTCAAGGTGGCACAAGATAAGATATCCTTCATTCTCCAATTCATCCAACTTTTCAATCTTGAAAACTTTACTACAAACCGCATTGAAGAAGAAACAAAGTCTAGTCAAAGCGACCCGAAGATCATATTCGGCGATCCCTCGAATAGCTCTTGGGAGTAGGCTGTTGCATCAAGACATGACAGTCATGAGACTTTTGGCCTACTAATTTCAAGTCCTTCATCGAGACAAGCCTCTTAAAATTTGAAGAATACCCAGGGAACTTTTGTGCCATGTAAACACTCACAAAGCTTCGTTTCTCATCCTTAGACAAAGTATGAGAAGCGGGGGACAATAAGTTCTCTTCCCATATGGCCTTGGATGCAAGTCTTCGCGTATTCCCATTGCTTGCAAATCCAATCTTGCCTTCACACCATCCTTGAACTACCTTGTATGTTGAGAAGCGTGCCCACAATACTATCACATACGTTCTTCTCCACATGCATGACATCAATACGGTGTCTCACATCAAGATTGCGCCAATAGGGAAGATCAAAGAATACAGATCTCTTCTTCCATATATTTGTTTCTTTTCTACTCTTTCCATGCTTACAGAAGATGACAACGATATTTTTAACCTTTTCATACACTTGCTCCCAGTCAATGCCACCGGAGCTTCTTCATACTCTTGGCCACCAAAAAAGGCCTTCTTTAATCGACGATATGGGTGGCCCGTCTAAGAAATCTCCTATGTCCAAGATACACCGTCTTTCTTCCATGTTGAAGTTGATGGTAGCATGTGCCTTCTTCACAAACCGGACATGCTTTATGGCCTTTTACACTATACCACGACAAGTTCCCATATCTTTGGGAAGTCGTTTATAGTACAAAATATCATGGCTCTCATTCTAAAGACCTCCTTCTTGAAAGAGTCAAAAACATCGACACCTTCTTCCCACAACTCCTTCAAGTCTTCGATCAAGGGCTCTAGGTAAACATCTATGTCATTTCGGGTTGTTTTGGTCTGAAATCAACATAGACGGCATGATGTACTTTCGTTTCATGCATAACATAGGAGATAAGTTGTAAACAATCGGGACTACGGGCCATGAGCTATGTATCTTGCTAAGGCTTCCATAGGGATTCATTCCATCCGTGCTAAGGGCAAGCTGAGGTTCCTAGGTTCTTCGCCGAAGTTCGGAAATAATTGATCGATCTTCTTCCATTGAGAAGAATCGGCCGGATGTCGAAGCTGTCCATCCGAAATCCTCTCATCTGCATGCCACCTCAGATTTTTGCATCATTTTCATTCGAAAACAACCGCTTGAACCTTGGTATGATTGGAAGATACCACAACACTTTTGCGGGCCCCTTATCTGACTTGTACCGTGGGGTTTCACACATCGGACAACTCTGCTTCTCTTCAAACTCTTTTCTATATAATACACAATCATTCGGGCATGCATGGATCTTTTTGTACTCCATCCCAGTGGACAAAGTATCTTCTTAGCATCATAGTAGCGATGCGGCAACACGTTATCATCCGGAAGCATGTCCTTCAAAGCCTCAAGCAATTCGAAAAACTCTTGTCGCTCCATCCATGACGTGCCTTCAAGCTTACCAATTTCAATACGGCGTTCAACAATTGGTATTTTTACACCACGGTATAGCGGTGTCTCGCATCACTGCACATATTACCATATGCATGTGATCGCTCAAAAGCCTCTTCTCCTACATCACGGATAATGTCCTCTATGCGATCATCCATATCCGTGTCATTATCATCAAAGGCCACTTCCCATGTTGTTTCCCACTTGATGGCACTTGTTCACCATGCCATACCCATCTTGTATAAGTCTTACAAAATCCGTGACAAATTAAATGTGTGCGTATAACTTCGGGACATAGTCGACACTCATTCAAACATTTTACACAAGGGCAATAATACTTCCCCCCTGTAGCATATGCGTTTCTTGAGTCGTCTTACTTCTCCGCTCACGAACGTTGATGTTGCGAGACAAGACAGCAAGAGTAACCTAAAAACACTTGTTGGTCGGTTGGGTAGGTCTAAAGTGCAAATATAATCTTCAAAAAACAATATTCGTTAACAACGAGAGAATACCCATAACAACATTACACCGATTTCGTTAAACCCATGAAAAACCAATAACGATAAGTGGAAAGTAATAAAGTTTTAACCGAAACATCTCTTACGGCTTCGTCTATAGACGTTTAGCTAAGGAACCAGTGATTGTCGAGAAGGTACGCGAAGCGGCGACGAAGGCGAGAGGAAATTTCGAGTCGGAACACAGTATTCACTTTCGGCGCGACAAGAGTTCGAGAGAGGAAATTTAATTTTCCGCGCGACAAAGATACCTTATTTAGCTTTTTGGATTTTATTAATACCGGTTATTAATTAAATGTCGGTCCTAAAGATACAACTAACATTTTAAGACCGGAGTTTTAAAATTATCCGGTCCTAAAATTTTATTAGATTTTTAATTTTTAAGGCCGGAGGTTTATAAAACATCCGGTCCTAAAATTCAAATTATCTTTAGATCCGTTACTTATAAAATAAAATGTCAGGTCTTAATGGCCTTCGTGATTGGTATATTAAATCAATAAAATAAATGATATTTTTGGACAAAAAATAAAGCAAAATTGGAGAATAAGTTTCTTTAATGAATTCTTGGAGAAGAGCCAAAAATTCATACGGTGTTCTTAATGTTTCTTACATTACTTGAATATATACACAACAACAAAAACACAAATGAAAAACAAGCTGAATATTATCATCCACAAGAATCATTGAACAACCTCGGCGATTTCGGCGTGAAGAGCATTAATTTCCCGGGAGATCGGCAAGTTGTTGTCTTATTCTCTCCACCCGCAATATGAATGGATCATTACGGGAGAGCGGAGAGGGGTCGGAGGTAGGCGCGGCGGGGCCAACGAGGTTGGAGAGGGGATTACGAACATCTGCATGGCCGGCTTCAAGATGACGGTTGAACTCGGCAAGAAAAGGATCGGCGAAGGATCGGGGGGGTGCGGCATGAGCAATCTCTTCATCATCCGAAGAAATAACAATGGGTCCAACGACCGAGAGTCTTCGGAAACAATACGGCCTTGTCATTTGGAGGAGCGCACCATATAATGATCTAGCCATGGCACGAGTGAGCGTGTATGCACCCTACGAGCGGTTTGCTTGTATCTAACCATGGTTTGAGGATTTTGAGAAGTTGGGGCGAGCTAGGAAGTGAGGAGTTAACAAGGACAAAGAGGAGGTAGTGTGTGGAGTATATAAAGACGGATGGCGGGAGAGATAAACGTCGATGATGAATTCGTCAATTTACTTTTATACAAACTTTTAAGACCGGACTTTTATCTTATATCCGGTCCTAATTTTAATTCAATTACTTTTAAGACCGTCCTTTTATCAAATATCCGGTCCTAAAACTCATTTAAGACCGATATATTACTTGGTATCCGGTCCTAAAACTAATTTTTAATTCAATTACTTTTAAGACCGTCCTTTTATCAAATATCCGGTCCTAAAACTCATTGTTGAAATGAAAGTTCATTCTTTTCAAGAGTCCCTTCCCCATTGTTGAAATGAATTGAGTCTCTTCGGCTTCCACATAAACTTCCCAACTAGGCGTCTCCTCGTATTACGAGCAAATATGCGTCTCCTCGTTAATGTTTAGGCGTTTCACATTCTTCGGGATGGGTTCTCTATTTAAACCCGTTGTTACTTTCTTAACATTCATCTCCATCTCCTCCTAGAACCTCCACCGTAATGGCTTCTCCACCACGACGAGGTCCTCCTTACAGGCGAAATCACGAGGCACCTCCATATCCTCCTCCGTTGCCTCCGAAACCGAACTTCGGCGAATCTTTGGAGCACTGATAGCCGCGTCGATCATATAGACCGAAGCTTGGGCAAGCTGTTTCAGTCTATCACGCCGTCAACAACAAGGCGAAAGCGGTACTCGCGCCAATGACGTTGAGTACCATACCTCGATGACGACGTCTCAGGCCATTCCCTCCCCTCAGACAACGATGGGGAGGATTAGAATTTTAAGTTTTTTTTTCTTCTGCTTTGCCTTATGAGGCGGCGAAAAAAAAAATTATTAAATAAAATTTTTATTTCCCAATCGCCTTCCTTGTTTGTCTTTAACTTTATGTTCTTTTTCTCCGACAACAAGAACAAACAAAACATTGTCCTATTCGTGGTGATCAATCTTAAAAATTTGCGAGAATAAAGTTAACGATTGCGACCATACAAAACAAAACAAAAAAACATTATTTACCTTTTTCGAATAAAAACAAACGAGTGACGACTATTCTCAAGTTTGGACCATCGTTGTCTTCCCTCAACTTTTCCGGATGTGATGAAAATTTTCGGTGTCGTTTTCGTTATCTTCTTTCTTTTTCCAACTAAAGAAAAGGGACACCGAGAAACATGGTTGCCTTGAACCCTAACGATATGTCTAAAAATCGAGTCACCAACTCTATTAAAATGAAGAATATTAGGACCGGACGTTTAATAAATCCTCGGTCCTAAAAATTAAGCCTTATTTTAAAATTTAAAGTTAGGAGCGGACAACTAACAAATATACGGTCCTAAAGGTTTCGGCAATCTATTAAATAAAATGAAGACTTTTAAGACGACTACTAACAAATAAACGGTCCTAATAATTTAGCCGTATATTTTCTATACTTTTAGGACCGTACTTTTAACAAATATACGGTCCTAAAAGTCTCTACCCAAATTTTTAGAATTAGACGAAGACTTTTAGGACCGGATATTTGTTAAATATACGGTCTTAAAATGGACGAAGACCTTTAGGACCGCACTTTTAAAAAATATACGGTCCTAAAAGTCGCGAAGAAACCCAAAATGGACACACACAAATTGTTCGAAAAAATAAACAAATTTATTATTGAATTACATTGCTATATTTACAAATGAATTAATTAGCTAGTCGAAAAAATAAACATATGTACGAAGGCTATTGTTGCTACGGCATCATATATTATTTACAAATGAATTAATTTAGGACATTAATTATTGTCTTGACTTGGATTTCCTAAGACTAGTTTATACGAGATATTCACAAAAAACCTCGCGTATGTGCTCGATTTCATCATCATCAAATGGCTCTTCACGGGCAAACCTCGTAACATCAAAGACGAAACAAATTAACATATTATGTGCATATTTCATATGTAACATTAAGCCATCGATGGTGAATTCAGCCATAACATCTTACCCTTAAAGTGACTTTAGTGTTTCCCTTCGTCACAATATCATATAAGTGTTTCATGACGTACGGGCCACATAAGTTCGATCGTTCGGGTTGCCGACGGGTCTAAAAATAACAATAAATATATATAAGAGCATATATAGCTTCTTGACCAACTTGAAGGCAATTATGTCATGTCCAATTATGTACTAACCTTAATTTTGTGCCATTTAGGATCGTGGTGAGCACCACGCTTTTTTACATCAACACGGAAGGTCTTCA
This sequence comes from Acacia pycnantha, assembly GCA_025563575.1. Classification (NCBI taxonomy): domain Eukaryota; kingdom Viridiplantae; phylum Streptophyta; class Magnoliopsida; order Fabales; family Fabaceae; genus Acacia; species Acacia pycnantha. The sequence goes on along the minus strand of JAMWYP010000018.1, from coordinate 3,764,461 downwards.
TGGCACTATCATCAAAATCAGAAATTTATCGGTAATGTTCACTGAAAATTCACAACAGAGATTTCGAGACAAGACGATCAAAATGACATTCTTACTTGGTGATCATCGGCTTCAACGTAGTCGATGGATCGCGTGAGTGGAGCATAAGAAGATAACATAATGCAACTCCATGTTCATGATGACCAAGCGCCGGTGGTTGCTGAAAATTCACGCGATAAAGTACTCGGTGATATATATATATGTAGCATAATTATATTAAGTGAATTGCGAGACAAGTATATATGTATGCAGAGCCGGTGTGGAAACAAGTACACCTTTCTTTGCACTTTACACAACCTATTTGATATGTACTCTGTCTCAATTCCGAGGTAGTGTTGTGCTTGCATACTGTTGGCACAAGAATCCAAAATCCGAAATTACGCCTCTTGAACCGGTTTCTCGTGCATGCACCTACAAGAATGACATCGATGAGGGAATTAGTATATATGTATATATGTGTGTCTAAACGGTGCATTTCAATTATGTAATCAAGGAAGAAGATACTTACTTCATAAATAGTTGAACACATGCACTAGTAACCTCAGCTCCGAAGCGGCATGGACTCTACATCTTCATTATCAACTAAAGCGGTTGAGGATGAGGGAGGCCTACTACTTCATTGACGAGGCCACGATTTATCTTTAAACCATTTTTGGCTACCAAATCTTTTATTTTTCCTTGGCCGTCAAGTTAGCGGTAGGGGATGGAACTTGAGGAGGGTGGAGCTTGAGGAGGGTGGAGCTTGGGAGGGGTGGAGCTTGAGGAGGGGTGGAGCTTGAGGAGGAGTAGAGACATCTACAAGCTTCAGCGGCCAAGAGATGAAGGTTCCCTTGACATCACTCACAACCTTGACTCATCGGTTGGGAGAGGGACAGTGCATCAAAGATCACCTCTTCAGCGACACTCGACTTCATCATCGGCCATTTGTTCGTGGTGTACGGTTGATCCCAAGTTGTGGACAGTCCCTTTAGCAACCAATTGTCTATGACCATCACGATCCTCCACATACGGATGACAAGGTTGCTCGACTCGGCGTCCAACAATGCGGCTCCCTCTAGTGCTCTGCTGCTGCATAGGTTCGGTGAAGGTGTCAAGGGATCCACTGGTCTCGGCCGAGAGCTCGGGAGGAACTTTATTTTCTCCATCTCCTCCTTCATCTTGCTCATCTCAGATTGAAACATCCTCAATGTAGCATCTTTCGCGGCGATTCCTCACTTAATTTGGCGGCGTCGATTGTGGCGTTTGGATTTACCAAAGTATTGCTTTAGGCCTACCCGTCCTCCAATCCCCCTTACACGCCCGCGTGATCGGTTTCCGGTCGCGGCGGTCGAACATCATTCCTCCGTCAGACGCAAAAGATCCCTCTGCCTCTTTCTTTTTAAGATCTTCTGTAAGATACGGATAACGAGAAGCTTAGTGATGAAACATGTTTAGTAAGTAAAAAATAACAATATCGATACTTACAATTCGTTCGGCAACTACACGAGTTTTTCACTCGTGTAGGCGCCGCTTGGCTTTGCCGAATATACAACCGAGCTCCTCGCGACGTATTGGAGATGGCGGTGGTCAACTACCGTAGAAGGATTGGATTCAGCTTCATCTTCTAATCTCTTCCGTTTGGTGCCATCAAATCTTTTCGGCCTTTTCATATCCGCGCGAGAAGCCTGTGTGGGCAATCATTCTTTCTCCCAATCTCGATATTTTTCCCTTATTTTACGTGAATCGGGATTGAAAACAACTATATATCAATTATGAATTCCGGCCATGTCACTAACGAAATTAGAGAACTTACGCTTGATATGAGCGTCAAACATTAGTCAAATTCACTTCATCAAGTTTCAACATTTTACTTAAGGAAGATGTAGCATTGTAGAAGAAATTGGGAAAACCAAAGGAAAGGGAGTTGCGAAATGCTGCCAACTCGGTCAATTCATTCATTCATCATAAATGGTTCCTACACATATTAGAATAACTAACTAACTAACGACAACGTCTAACCATGGCCATTACACGGTTTACATATCAAACTTGCATGGAACTAGGACATGCTCCTCTCATGCGGGACAAAGGCAGCAAATGTATACTTCTATTCACACACCAAACCATTTAACTAACGAGGATTAGATGTACACAATAACATTCACATATCCTCACGGGTTAATAAGCAAACAAAAGTGCAAACAAAACTAAATATAACTCACGAGCTTCGGGAGTGGTCCGCTTACGAACAAATTGTTGCCAAGTTTGTTCATCAATAAATTTGTACTTGTCCCGGGGTTGATGGTCGGGCTTCTCCTCGGCAAAAATATAAGTGTTAGCCGAAAAGGTCTTAAACTTCTGAACCGCTCGGCACAATAAGACAATGTTGAGTCTTTGAACTTCTCGGACTCGGGGACGGTGAATGTAAGCGGATAGTGTCCCACATAGGATCCTTTATTGTTTTTGGTCCACATTTTTCCACTCATCGGTCAAAATGCTAACCTTGCTGCGTACTAGAGCGCCGACAAAACTAGTATATGTGCTTTTATTAGGACCGAAAGGTTGCAAATTTTCATCAAAATGAATCTCGAGCTTCGTCCCGGTATTCCGACTAAGGGATACTTCCATCATTCGTGTGCCGCTTCTACCACGGCGTGCACGGCGGCGAGGAGGCTCAATGTGAGATGAAGAGGGTTCGTTTGTCAGACCCTCCCGGTCAAACCGATATCTGGAGTTTCAAGAACACGAGTGGAATCGTTTTCACCGTTCATTTTCAAGACGAGTAAGAGAGGAATGCACGAGAAAATGAGGGAGTAACGAGAGGCTAACGGTGCGCGGGCGAGGAAGAGAGTAATGGAACAGGGAAGGGTTTCGCAACGTGAACGGGGGTTCTTCGGTGAGTATGAGAGTGACAATGTGAGAGTGACAAAAGCTTCGCGTGAAGTTAACGTTTGGCGCTTCATTTTTAAGACCGGACAAATACACATATACGGTCTTAAAAGATAACCTTTAAGACCGATCTCTATATATGTCGGTCTTAAAATTAATTAATTTTTATTCAAACTTTAGTACAGGCCAAATTTTTGGTCCGTTCTTAAAAGTCTAACTTTTAAGACCGGTCATTCTGTAACTATGGTCTTAACATTTATTACTTTTTATTTAAACTTTAGTCTTAGGACAAATTTTAAGTTCGGTCTTAAAAATCAAAGTTTTAAGACCGGCTTTTATATATGTTCGGTCTTAAAACTTTAATACCTTTATATTTATATTTTTCCGTATTATTTTGGAGTGTAGAAAATATAAGTACGCCTTGATGAGATTTCTACATAAAAGTATTTGATATTTCAATTTTTTTATTAACATTTTTAAGGCCGGTTGTTATTTTAACAGTGCGGATAAGATCTATGAAAAATTGATCAGAATAAGAAGTTCTTTATATTTACAAATATGCCACCGGTCACATATTTAGGACCGGTCGATAATTAGTCCGGTCTTAATGAGGCGTCCTTCATTGTGTAAGAAGTTCTTTTTATTTACAAACCTGCCACCGGTCACACCATTAAGGCCGGTGCTTCGTTTATCCGCTCTAAATGAGGCGGTCTTATAGCCCTTCATTGTTTAAGAAGTTCTTTTTATTTACAAAGCGCCACGGTCACACCTTTAAGGCCGGTGCGTCGATTATCCGCTCCAAATGAGGCGAGTCTTAAAGCCCTTTTTGCACTAGT